>JAULUF010000040.1:19897500-20440000 GCA_031834385.1 Semotilus atromaculatus
TTAATATTACGTTGCCGTGTGGTAGTTCATATTTAGAAAAGTACTATTATTTATTTATTACTAATCTATTAATTACATATAAAACATTTAATAAACATGATCATAATACTTGTGTTTTACACATAATGCATTATTAATGTAAATTTAAGAAAATAGCCCACTTATAATGACTGTCTATAATCTGTATTCTAAAGAGAAAACATCACACACAAAAAAAACGTTTAAATGACTTCAGATAGTATTTAAGAATTCTCAGGCGTTTCTCTTTAAAATAATGTTCAAAATAAATAGTAATTTTTGAATATTTGAGTCATTATTATTTGGTTAACACCATGATCTTCACTTTAGAATAAATTATACATTAAACATTACACACATTAATTTTGAACCTGTACAGTTTAGTCCTCAAGGATTAGATAAAAGTGAACTACTAAGCCGACTATAACCTAGCCTAATAATTCGTAAATCTAAACCTAATAATTCGAGTTTTTGGTTAATAAACAGTAGTTACTAAAGTGTTAATAGTACTCATTTGCGCTGCTCATTTGCTCCTGTGTAGAAAAAATCTAACTCACTTTACCTAGACAATAACTTTTTAGAGTTGCTGTAAATCCCAAACAATATCTGTCCTTTGACTTTCATATTTTCACTATAAAATTCACTGTATTCACTTTGAAATCCGTATTTTTAAAAGCGCTATATAAACAAA
Organism: Semotilus atromaculatus; assembly: GCA_031834385.1. Lineage (NCBI taxonomy): Eukaryota > Metazoa > Chordata > Actinopteri > Cypriniformes > Leuciscidae > Semotilus > Semotilus atromaculatus. Next base: position 19,898,210 of record JAULUF010000040.1, read on the forward strand.
GATGACTTGACTAGTTTTTCTTTGATGATGGCCTGGAACCGTATTGTAAATTTCTCACTGTAATTGATAGTAAAACCAAAGACTGGCCTAAGTAAAACATTTCCTTTTTAGTATTCAGTAGACACTTTACTGTATAATAAACATTGCATGACATTAGACAGACATCAGAGAAATAACATGTTAGCCTAGAATAGATTGTTGAATTGTGCTACGAAGGCTAATTGATTTAACATGCATATGGCTAATGGTGTGTGTGGCAAAAAATTTAATTACGGTGATGAGTAAGGTTACTCAATGTACAAATAAATCCAGCTGTATATAGTAAATGGGGATTGTATATTTAATAAAAAGATGCAGTCACCCTTTCTTGCTCTTCGGCATCTTTCCAGTCATCAGATGGTGCAAGGTACGGTTTGTGTTGTTTATCAAGAAACAGCAATACTGTCATCGCACGGTTGTTGTCAGTGTAGGTGCATATGTTTAGGCGTCGCAGGTGCCTGTTTAAATTACATATTTGCTCTTTTGACATTGCACTACGTTGCACAGTGTAATTTTAAACAAATCATACTTTAGACATAATAACCATTTAATAAGAATATGATGGCGATCATAGAGGTCAACTCTCAAGTAGACAGTACTGTAATAAAATATATTTTATTTTCAAGATATATTTGTAATGCAAAAAAAATCTAAGTTACTTAATTTTGCATTACTGCTGCTGTTAAGTTTTCAACGAAAAATGTTGCAGTTAATTTTTTATTTTTATTTTATTACAAGTTAAAATAATGAAAATCTTTGATAAGAAGTTACAAGGAGGGTGGTCTTAACGCTTTAGATTTTCAAACTATTAACCAGACATTCAAAATTAACTGGATTAAGTATTGTATTTCTAACAAAAGTTTACCCTGGTTTTGGATCCCTAATTTAATCTTTAAACAATGTGGTGACCTTAAATTCTTATTATCTTGTAATTTTAAGTGCAGCAAATTACCTATTTAACTCTCAAATTTTCATAAACAAGCTCTTGAATCCTGGAAGATTGCTTTCAAACATAATTTCTCCCCACACACGTGTATTATTTGGAATAATGAACATGTACTGTGTGGTAACAAATCTCTTTTTTTCAAAGAATGGGTGGATCAAAATATTCTTTTTGTTTCTGATTTGTTTAGTGCTCAAGGAGACCTTCTTTCCTTTTATGATTTTATGTCCCTAAAAAGTGTTATGATTTCTGTAAGAGATTTTAATAAGGTGACTAAAAGCATTCCTGTAAGTGTAAGAACCTTGTTTAAAGCGCATTTAAATTACAATCGTTTAAACAACTTTATTCCTACACTTGCATTCAATGGTGTTAATATATTAGATAAAAAATGCAACAACCTCTTGAATGCTCTTTCTTCAACTTCAAGAACTCTTCCTAAAGCTCGTTCTAAATGGAGTATCTGTTATCCAAACTCTGATTTGAATTACTTATGGGCTTTTTCTCACAAACTTTTTATTCCTAATAAAATAAAATAACTCCATTTCAAAATTGTTCATAGATATTACCCTTGTAATCTATTTTTGAGTAGGTTTTCTGAGAATGTTTCTTCTTTATGCTCCTTTTGCAATATTGAAGAAGAATCTATTTTACATTTATTTTATCAACGCCCATTTTCTAAATCTTTCTGGTCAGATGTTACCTTGTTACCTTTTTACTGTTGCAACAAATTGGTACAAATTTCAGATTCTTTCTTTTTTATCAGATTTTCATTCTAATGATGTTAATTTTAATTATACGGTATTTTTGATTTGTCTTCTGGGCAAGTTTCATCTTCACAAAGCCAGAACCATTCATTGTAAGCCGGATTTTAGAATGTTCTCATCTGATATGAAGTCCTTTTTTTCTTCCTTTAAAAATCTTTCAAAACCTTTAAACTCTAAGGTTTCTAAAACACATAATATTCTTGAGTCTGTTGTAAAGAACCTTTAATTTGTTATTTTAACAAATTGTAATATTGTATTGTTTTGTATAACCTAATGCAATCTATTTTGATGTCTGTAACCCCTCTCTTATTGTTATTGTATTTATTTATTTATATTATCTTATTTTTTCTCTTCTGTTCTCTGTTATTGTATGTTTTCTTTAATTTGCAATAAATAAAAATATATATATAAAAAATATATATATATATATATATATATATATATATATTTAAATGTACATTTACAAACTGTAATGTTAAGTGAGCAATTTTACTAATAAACTAATCAAATGACCAAAAAAAAAAAAAAAGTTAAAATAATGAACCACTTTTTCCGACATTTAGCTTCCAATCCTGAAACGATTTTTTATTCCCCCCTCTGGTGGTCAACAGCTACCACCAGTCCAACTTGGCATATGCATACAACCATGTAACAGTGGTTTCCTTAATTAAGCATATTAACAGTATGCTTTAATTGTGTAGTTTAAAAAATAAATATCCATCACAAAACAGATTGGGAGAATCACAAGAATCAAAATAAGGAACACATTCAAAAGTAAACTGAGTAGCTACTTCAGCACCAAGGACAGCATAATTGATTTGTGTAGAGCACTTTTGAGGATTCAAAGTTATGAGGCATGGTCATGGATACCAAATATGTGTTTATTAGATGTGATGTTTTGTGAGTAAAAGTCAGAAAGATAGAAGAAAGCTTCTAATAAGGACACAAAGAATACATTTGCATGATGAAGAAACATTAAAAGCACTGTTGCACCAATCTTCGACTGACAAACAGTGACATTTTTATTGCACAAATTAATGTCCACCACAGAGAGATTTGTGTCAACTAATAGTTTTAATGGATAGACACAAGCACAAAGGGAATATGAACAAAAGTCTCTTCTGGGCCTTGTTCACAACTGAGAGGATATAATTGTTCAATATGAGATCATGGAAGACAATGATTTACAGTGTAATTTACATCATCTGCACTGGCTTGGGCACTGTTGTAACTGAAACAGAAAAACAGACAAATTAATGTTTTTTATCATCAATGACAGGAAACAGAAGTATTTAAAGGCCATTTATTTTGGAAAACAACATCAGAAAGGCCTAAAGCATTGTAGTTGACAACGTGAGAAGGTGTCTTGTCTATCTGAGGTGGAATTGGTCTGTGGAAGCTAGGACTTTTATTTTTATGATTTTCTGAATGTATGGAGACAACAGGTAATATGTGGGATTTTGGGGGGCTCTTATTTTGTAAAACAACATCAGAATGTCCTGAAACTTTGCAGGGGACACCTTGAGAAGGTGTCCTCTCCATCTGAGGTGGAATTGGTCTGTGGAAGCTAGGACTTTTATTATTATGATTTCCTGAATGTATGGAGACAACAGGTAATATGTGAGATTTGGGGGGGCTCTTATTTTGTAAAACAACATCAGAATGTCCTGAAACTTTGCAGGGGACACCTTGAGAAGGCGTATTCTCCATCTGAGGTGGAATTGGTCTGTGGAAGCTAGGACTTTTATTTTTATGATTTCCTGAATGTATGGAGACAACAGGTAATATATGAGATTTGGGGGGGCTCTTATTTTGTAAAACAACATCAGAATGTCCTGAAACTTTGCAGGGGACACCTTGAGAAGGTGTACTCTCCATCTGAGGTGGAATTGGTCTGTGGAAGCTAGGACTTTTATTTTTATGATTTTCTGAATGTATGGAGACAACAGGTAATATATGAGATTTGGGGGGCTCTTATTTTGTAAAACAACATCAGAATGTCCTGAAACTTTGCAGGGGACACCTTGAGAAGGTGTCCTCTCCATCTGATGTGGAATTGGTCTGTGGAAGCTAGGACATTTATTTTTATGATTTGCTGAATGTATGGAGACAACAGGTAATATATGAGATTTGGGGGGGCTCTTATTTTGTAAAACAACATCAGAATGTCCTGAAACTTTGCAGGGGACACCTTGAGAAGGTGTCCTCTCCATCTGAGGTGGAATTGGTCTGTGGAAGCTAGGACTTTTATTTTTATGATTTCCTGAATGTATGGAGACAACAGGTAATATATGAGATTTGGGGGGCTCTTATTTTGTAAAACAACATCAGAATGTCCTGAAACTTTGCAGGGGACACCTTGAGAAGGTGTCCTCTCCATCTGAGGTGGAATTGGTCTGTGGAAGCTAGGACTTTTATTTTTATGATTTCCTGAATTTATGGAGACAACAGGTAATATATGAGTTTTGGGGGGCTTTTATTTTGTAAAACAACATCAGAATGTCCTGAAACTTTGCAGGGGACACCTTGAGAAGGTGTCCTCTCCATCTGAGGTGGAATTGGTCTGTGGAAGCTAGGACTTTTATTTTTATGATTTCCTGAATGTATGGAGACAACAGGTAATATATGAGATTTGGGGGGCTCTTATTTTGTAAAACAACATCAGAATGATAGATAGATAGATAGATAGATAGAAATAATTATAGAGATAGATAATTATAGAGATACATAGATAATTATAGGGATAGATAGATAGATAGATAGAAATAATTATAGAGATAGATAGATAATTATAGAGATACATAGATAATTATAGGGATAGATAGATAGATAGATAGATAGATAGATAGATAGAAATAATTATAGAGATAGATAGATAATTATAGAGATACATAGATAATTATAGGGATAGATAGATAGATAGATAGATAGATAGATAGAAATAATTATAGAGATAGATAGATAATTATAGAGATACATAGATAATTATAGGGATAGATAGATAGATAGATAGATAGAAATAATTATAGAGATAGATAGATAATTATAGAGATACATAGATAATTATAGGGATAGATAGATAGATAGATAGAAATAATTATAGAGATAGATAGATAATTATAGAGATACATAGATAATTATAGGGATAGATAGATAGATAGATAGATAGAAATAATTATAGAGATAGATAGATAATTATAGAGATACATAGATAATTATAGGGATAGATAGATAGATAGATAGATAGATAGATAGATAGATAGATAGATAGACGGACGGACGGACGGAATAACTGAAATAGCCTTCGCTGGAAGATCAATGTTTTCAGTTTCAGAAAGGTTGACAGTCTTACCGTAATAGCTAGTGTATAAGCGCATAGAGAAATATAGGGGCGGCTAGTTTGACCGCTCATTTCGAACTGGAGGCTGGCTTGACTGCAGTGTTTAGGCCATGGTTTAGACATCTTATGTCGGATACCTTAAAAATTCTGAATTATGCATTCAAATTTGTTATTATAAATTGGTGTTATCATCGGCTGCTGTGGAAAGTTTTACGTTAACGTTCCATTACCTCAGGTGAATGCGCCTCAAAATACATCCACAGAATACAGCCACAAAAAGCATCATTAAAGCATAAAATTTATAAAAATGGGAATGTGACTTGATTAATGACATCCAAAAACAAAAGTACACCTTACTGTCAACAGAAATTACCTCAATTTTAAGCCTCACAAACATAATAGGCCTAATTTACTGTTACGCGCCAAAAAAAAAAAGACAACTTAACGGCTAAATTTGTTTAAACGTCATTTCAGTTGCCAAAACAAAGTTTCCTATGTTTAAAAACACAGATAATACAGATATGTTTAGAAAATATTCATTTTACCTGCTTATTTCTGTATCCACGACCACGGCCACGGCACAACCTCGTCGAAATATCCAGAAACGAACTCGCTGTCTCGATCGCTGCGCCGGCGCCACCGCTCTACGTTTGAACGAAACTGTATCCTTGCGCCTGGGCGGGAATTCTTGTAGTTTGCATATTTAAAATCTTTACAGTTGTATTTTAAATTTCCGACTATTTTCGGCAAATATTATATGACATATGATAACATATGATATAATGATATGATATTATGTAAAAAAAAAAATCGTAATTAAAAACATTCGAAGCAGGACTACTTTGTCAAGCGTAATGTCGTCAGTCAGTTGCTAGGTCATGTTAAACCCGTAGGTCCCATATGGGACCCACTTCATTTCTGACATTTCTCTCATTCACAGCTTTGCAAATTGGAAATAAAATACATGTTTGATAAATTCATAGGCATTTGAACGTTGTAATAATGATAATTCAAACAAAACGAAATGTCACAATAGAAATAATGCATTTTTATTTAAAAAGTTGTTATACTGATCAGAGATATCTAGATATTATTTGTTATTTGTATAAAAGTGAGTATCAACCAAATGTTATCATTTCAAAAATGTAAATGTATAAATTATGTATTTTAAGAATTAAATTATTCTGCCCACATAGGTCCTATGAAGGTCCTAAGGGTGGTGATGGCGCAGTGGATAAGACACATGCCTTTGGTGTGAGAGACCCGGGTTCGAATCCACTGTGAGACACCAATGTGTCTCTGAGCAAGACACTTAACCCCTAGTTGCTCCAGAGGCGTGCGACCTCTGACATGTATATCAATTGTAAGTCGCTTTGGATAAAAGCGTCAGCTAAATAAATAAATAAATAAATAAATAAAATGAAGGTCCCATATTATCATCCAACATGGGCATACCTATATGTGACCCACATTGTGAAACCCACATGGGACCCACATGAAAAGAGATATTGCCATTGTATAATTGTATTGTCTTCATGAGTCAATTGTACTTGGACCCCGATAAGTGCAACTTTATTATTTATTATTATAGTGCTCCATATATATTGTTTCACGAACTGCTTTAACACACTGGGTAAAGTGCTTTATAACTTATTAACTTGTTTTATTGTTATTGTTTTCTGCCTATAGGTGAAAGGTTCCCTTGGAATGAACATCTTAAGTACTATAACTGCAGGCTATTCCATTAAATTCCTTTCAGGGGATTTGTATCTTGGACGTATCCCTTATCCTTATGTAAAGGAATGTAATAATTTGGTATGTTAACAATTTTTTTAGTCACAGTTTTACTTGCATTTAATAGAATAATGTAATATACCTCCTACTGTTCATGTACATAAATCACGGCATGACTAATAAATAATAATTTGAATAATGTTAATTAACATTAACACCCACCAAATGTGTGTTTCAGCAGTGGCGTGTTATGCTACGTTCACACCGGACGCGAATAGCGCGTCAAATTCGCGCCTACCGCGTCTAGTTATACGCTTGACCACTTTGAATCCATTCGCGCGTCAAGAGCCAACGGGTTTCGATTCTGACGCGCGTAAAAAAACAAAAGTTTGAAGCGAAATTTACGCGCGTCAGAATCGAAACCCGTTGGCGGCCATCTTTTTTATGTTGATCGAGCATTCATCGAGAGAGTCACCGCTCTGTATTTGCTCTGAATAGCATATATTCTGAATACGAGCAGAACGGTGGCGTAGGGGTATTCGTCGCCGTATTTGTGTCCACCAGACCCTTCAAAGGCGAACCCAGTGTGGCGAGTTTCACCATTTGCTCGCTCCAGGAGCTGCGGCTGGATGACGGCCGCTGTCAGCGGTACTTCCGCCTGTCCTGCGGCCAGCATGATGACCTGTTGTCCCGCATCGGAGCGAGGATCACCCTCGCCCTCATCCACCTAATCTGTCATTTATTTTTGTTTTGATGATAAATGGAGCCAGCCTCCAAAAGTGATTAATCTGTCCTGTGATTTTTCTCTCTCTCACACACATCACTGTCCAGACACGAACTTATATGTTGGTTGTCTTTACATTATAATAATATTTCATATAATCTAGATATGGAATAAATAGCATTTAATACAAAATGAATGTCTCATAGGCCTATATTGAAATCAAGTTTTATGTGATAAAATATTTGCTTTGTTGTGCATTAGAACTACCACCGTCATATTACAAAATAATTTATTGAAGCATCCAGATGCTTCACCACGTGACAGCAGCAAGCAGCTAGGCTCCTGATTGGTTAACGCGGCGCGAATTGACGCAGAAGTTCAGATTTTTCAACTCGGGCGGCAGACGCGAATTCGCGTAACGCGCATAACGCGCCAGACGCTCAATTCGCGCCATTCGCGCGAACTTGACGCGCGAATGAGGCGTATTCGCGTCTACCGCGCCGCGCTCTACGCCTCATTCGTGCCGCAGGAATTTTTTACGCGCGTAACGCGTCTTTGCATTGACTTAACATTGAAATCACTCGCGCCTGACACGCTATTCGCGTCCGGTGTGAACGTAGCATTACAGTCACTCCTACTAGCCACTCCGACGGGCTGAATTTTCTATATACATTTTTCAATTGTAGTCTTTTAAAAAGGCATCTGAAATAATAAACTAACTGCAATGGTAGTGGTCAAAAATAGCGACACGGGTTACACACGAACCCGCCTCTCCTCATTCACTCATTTCATTTGCTCCAGAAATTTATTCAGACACCTTCAACATTTCTCACGTTATCAGTTTATTCACTATAGTTTAGAAAATGGTAATAAAATGACAAGAACTCAGAGTTATCAAATCAGTTGATATTTCACTGGTTTTGTTCATCCTTCTGTTAGACTGTTTCACAAATGAATTAAGTTGAATGTCTGTCAGCTGTTAAATTTAATTGCACAATTACATAATACCAATTTAGGTCAACCAATTACCAAGCAATGCTTAATATTGTTCAGTCTGTGGTGTAAAAAGAGGCTTGTTTGAGATGAGCAAAATCTGCGCAGAACCGATCACCGGTGATCAGCGCGAGATGCATGCCGGTTAGAAATGTGTCCGAGAGCAGTCCGCCTTGTTCTGATGTCATGCTGACGTATGTCAAAAAACTCTCGCGACCGCAAGGCGTACGTGTCGGATTCTGCAGTCGCGCGCAGTTGCTCTCCACTGACTGCGCTGATCAAAAGCATGATGGGAAATGACTTGCTGACGAAACAGCTCAATGCTCATTGGTTTAAACAACCGTGATGTATTGTTCTCTTTTAAAATGTTTGAATGTTAAAACTAATCATGTTTTATGTGTGTACGTTATGTGTGAATAAACGCTCTGACAGTGCGATGTGGGTTATGTGATGTCATTTTTATTAAAAATATATAAAAATGTATATAAAACACATGTCTGTATTAAAGAAAAAATATTGATAAACACATATTTGGAATGGAATTAAACAACAAGTAGGCTACTTGGGGTGTCTTGTTCATTATATTTAATTTCATATAAAAGCAACAGAACTTAAATTACTTCCAGTTTATTAGCAACACCTGCACGAGCGTGAATCCCGTGAAATCCGCCTTTGATCTCGCAGGTGTCTGATCCACTGCGAGAAGAGAGATCTGTCCGTCTTGCCTGCGCTTTTTCACTCCTCCCCTCACTGCAGCCGCCTACTCTCACCTACATTTCAGGCGAGGCAAGGCGCATCTCAAACAAGCCTACTGTCACGTTAGCAATTAAAGAAAAAACGCTCAAGCAAAATATGGTCAGGTCAAAGTGTCTGAATAATTTTTGCTCCAAATGTTTTAATACGTTTTACTGGTAGTTTACTAGTAAAATTATATCTGGTGTCTGAATAATTTTTGGTTTGACTGTAGCTACCTGCTGCCAAATTATGAGAGAGTATAAAAAATATCTATATAGCAGTTTTTCCCCATGGTATTGGTAAAAATTGCAGCCTGTGAAAATACTGAGTGTTCAATATATTACCATGTGAACCTCAATGATTGTAGACTGAACAAAATTATAAAAACAACACTTTTGTTTTTGCCCCCATTTTTCATGAGCTGAACTCAAAGATCTAAGACTTTTTCTATGTACACAAAAATGTACCTATTTCTCTCAAATATTGTTCACAAATCTGTCTAAATCTGTGTTAAGCCTGGTTCACACGGGACGATTTTAAAATTGTCGGCCGATTTTCCAAACCTGAGAGACCCCACACAAGGCGATAAAAAATCACGGGTCTAACAGTTTTGGTCGTACAGTGTGTGGTGCGCAGCAAAATCAACACATCACACACAAGCCGATCTGACTCCCGAGCATTCCCAGGTCAGACGGAAAATCTCGCAGAGATCAAACGTGACTTCAGAGTAAACAATCATGGCGGATGAAGAGAATGCAGTGTTTAAAGTTTAAACTATTTAAACTACTATTCGGGAAAACGTCCACCGGACTTTCTGGTGCGCCATGCCGCCGGCTGTTTTGATTTTGTTTCCCGGTGCTTCCTCAGTGCTTCGTCACCTCGCTTTCTGATTGGCTACACGCCACAGTCCACAGGCTGCGTGCTCGTTTGTCCCCAGGGGACACCACACACGAGGAGAAATCGGGCCAAAAAAATCCAACATGTTGGATATCCCCAATTTGAGATCGGAGCGGTCCCGACGTCCTTCCGAGCAGACGAGAGCAGTCTTAACACACCACACACGGCAGGAATATCTGATCAGATTATTTTACGATAATCGTAGCATCCTTAAGATTGTCGGAAGGGGTGAATCGGGGCTAAATTCGGCCTAATTATCCTGCCGTGTGAACCAGGATTTAGTGAGCACTTCTACTTTGCCGAGATAATCCATCCTCCTCACAGGTGTGGCATATCAAGATGCTGATTAGACAGCATGATTATTGCACAGGTGTGCCTTAGGCTGGCCACAATAAAAGGCCACTCTAAAATGTGCAGTTTTATCACACAGCACAATGCCACAAATGTTTTGAGCTGAATGTCCGTGAACTTGAATGTTCATTTCTCTACCATAAGCCGAGACGGCATTTCAGAAAATTTTAGCAGTAAATCCAACCGGCCTCACAACCGCGTACTACGTGTAACCACACCAGCCTTAGGACCTCCACATCCAGCATCTTCTCCTCCAAGATCGTCTGAGGCCAGCCACCAGGACAGCTGCTGCAAGAATTTCTGCCAAACTGTCAGAAACGGTCTCAGGGAAGCTCATCTGCATGCTCGTCGTCCTCATTGGGGGCTCGACCTGACTCCTCACGGATGAATCCCGCAGGGTTCCCACGGGTCATGGAATTTCTGGAATGTCATGGAATTTTAAAAGGTCTATTCCAGACATTGAAAGTCAGGGAATTTTATATATTTTTTGTCCAAGTCATGGAATATCAGGGAATTTAGTTTGTTGCTTTACATTTTAGTTTCCATTTATCAAAATGTAATTTTTCTATATCGATTTTTTTATTATTATTTTTTATTATTTTTTTATCGCGCTGTTTCACACATCTTTCTGTATTGTTGTGCTTAGGCTATTTTGAGCGCCATATTTATTTCCTTCCCGCTCAGTTGGAAATCTCTTAGTTAACACAGAGCTGCCAACTCTCACGCATTGGCCGTGAGACACCCACATTTGAATGGTTTCACACGCTCACACCCCCGATTTCTCACGCTGAAGTGTCAACCCGGTCGGTCAAATGCCTGAAAGATGAGTTTATCTATAGATCTACGTGTTGAGCCACTCGTGATCGACTAGTTATACCGCAAATTAGTTAAAATCTCCAGGAATCTAGAGCGAGCGAGCGTGCGAGACAGACTGTGCTCATGGCCGTAGCCAGCTATGAGGTCACCGAGGTCCGGACCTCTGTCATTTTTTTTTTTACCTTCAAAAATAAAATTTCAAGCTCTTTGAATGATTAATTAGAAGTTTAAACCACCTCATATGAGGGTTTGCAATTCATTTTACTGCGCAGTGAACGGGGCTTTGAGAGCGCGTTGTGAGGGCGCGAGTGCCAGATCCTGTGTTGCCAGATCCACTAATGGAAAGCTTAGAGCTTTTTATTTTGAACTCTCAGAGTGCACCAAATTGATGAATTTAACATTTAAAAAGCACAAAATTTTATTACGGGGGAGCATGCCCCCGAACCCCCCTAGAGGTCCACTCACTACTGCTTTACCAAAAAATTATGTGAGAAACACTGGGATTGCTTTTCACAAACATCTACATGTCTGTCTATTTGAAAGTTTAGGCTATATGGAGTGTATATTGCATTTGTGGATGTTATTATAGCACAGTTCTTTACACCTCACCCATGGCCTCACTAATTTTCAAACCCTGGTTACGGCCTTGACTGTGCTTCAAATCACGTAGCGCGCTCACACGACAGAGAGACCTTGCGTAATACAGAGAGTAGGATTCCTGTCCATCATCGCACAAGCTGCGCCTGTTTTGCCGTTCATTATAGGTCATGGAAATTCATCTTTTTAGTCAGTGAAAGTCAGGGAATTTGACATTTGGTTTAGAGTGGGAACCCTGATCCCGGTTTTCACTGTACAGGGCAGATGGCAGACAGCGTGTATGGCGTTGTGTGGGTGAGCGGTTTGCTGATTGTGGACGTTGTGGATCGAGTGGCCCATGGTGGCGGTGGGGTTATGGTATGGGCAGGCGTATGTTATGGACAACAAACAGGTGCATTTTATTGATGGCATTTTGAATGCACAGAGATACTGTGACGAGATCCTGACGCCCATCGTTGTGCCATTCATCCACGACCATCACCTCATGTTGCATCACGATAATGCACGGCCCCATATTGCAAGGATCTGTACACATTTCCTGGATGCTGAAAACATCCCAGTTCTTGCATGGTCAGATTACCCACCGGACATGTCACCCATTGAGCATGTTTGGGATGCTCTGGATCCAGCAACTTCGCACAGCCATCGAGTGGAGTGGACCAACATTACAAAGGCCACAATCAACAACCTGATCAACTCTATGCGAAGGAGTTGCACTGCGTGAGGCAAATGGTGGTCACACGAGGGGAGTTTTCAACAAAATTGTTGCGTTTATGATTTTTGTTCAGTGTACATGCTGCACTTACAGCCAGCGCATAAGTAACTATAATTGTTTTAATATATATATTTGTGCTAATGATGAGTGTTTTCTCAGACCCTCTTCCTGGTGATCTGTGGTGTGTCCTTGGCACTCAATATCCTTGAGTTTTTCATCTCCATCTTTCTGTCAGCATTTGCCTGTAAAGCCAACGCCTGCGCCTACTGTTGTCCACAGGTGAGTGATGCGTTCAAGTCTAGAAGCTGAGTGGCCGCTATGGTTGCTAAGCAGTTGCTAGGGGTTTCTGGTTGGTTGCTAGGACATAGCAGATTGACAGAAATGGTAGTTTTTCAATTGTTTTCAATAAAATCTGCACAAGGCACAAGTTTCGACACCAAAATATTTCAGCAGGATTTTTGTCTTTTCCTTTTTCCATTTGAAATACAGTGTTGTCTATAAACCTGTAAGACTAGGACTGTCATGCAATGTTATTAAAATTATATTGCAGTAAGAAGGTATAAAACGCACCGTGTATTTTTTTTCCCCCCAAAGGTGCTGGATGTTCACCAAGTTGTTACTCCACAGTCCTATGCCTTTAGACCCAATCCCTCCCATGATCCTAACAAATCAGAGGTAAGAGAAGCTTGTAGCACCAGTCTAATGGGACTTTGTGTAAAATGGTTAAAAAATATCCATGATCCATTATTTTGATTAGTATTGATTTTTATATATATATATACCTGTTTTTCTTGCAGGTACCTCTGGTCAGTGCTTCCACGCATCACGATCCTGCAGATATTCCCCCACAATACAGTGAAAGTTCTGATCCTAAATATGAATGTTAAAAAGTGGACAGAGCTGTGGTCCTGCCTTTGGGTTTGATGCTTTCGCAGGACACACGGCTTCTACCAGTGATTCAGGCCTTGTCCACACTAATATGTGTGGCATCTTTTAAATGCGACAATTTTTGATAGGTACTTTTTTTTTTGAAGAAAATGCATTTTTTTCTCTCAGTTTTTTACTTCTGTCCACACTGGGACGCATTTTTATTAATAAAAACAAAGCTTTTTGAAAACGCCGTTTTCACATTGTAGTGTGGACTGTCAAAACGGAGGTTTATACCAGTATTGTGCCTATGTATTATTCACTTTTACACAGTTGCTAAAATATTTAACTTTGCACACTCTTCATATCACAATCCTGCAAAGATGACGGAAAATTCACTCACATTTGCAGTCCTCCAGTAAAACATGAGAGCAGTCGCGTTTTTAGACCAAACAAATAATGGTGAGTGAGTGTGACCTGGACACATCAGTGAATGCTGAGATATTTTTCTAAATAAAATAATCCTGTCAGAAGAATTGCGCGATGACCGTTATTTACTTTTCCGTCTGTATCATCTCAGTGAGCTTTTACGCATGCTATTTTTAAATGTATCCATAAAAATTTAGATGTAGCCCTGTTGTCCTTGATCTCTGCTTTCCTTTCACTAAAAAGAGGTCTTTTGATGCGGAGTGTTGTAAAAGATTATATTCGTTCAAAAAGGGAGTTCATCAATTAAATCACAAAGAAAAAAAACACTTGGTTCTCTTACGAGAGGTTCTCTCGTATTGCGTAAGCTAGCTTACGCTACGGGAAAGATTCATCTTTTCTGAGAAACTGAAGCCAAAAAATTATCCTATAATTTTGGTATCCATTGTCAACGCAGTTCAGCTGCAGCAGACCATGAGCGGGCTAGCTAGCAGCTCATTGGTTCGCTCACAGGGAACTGCTTAAGCCTATGAGGAGACGCGAATGAACTCTCGGCCAATGAGAGTCAGACATGCTCTCATTGCGTCAGAACCCGCCGAGTAGGGCGTGGTCAGAGAGTATAAATATCGGCGTCATAGGCTGTAACTCTGATTTTCATCTCTTCAGCGAGGCTACACGCATCCGCTGATCTTGAGAGAAGCCGCCGTCGTTGATAAGGCAACTCTAGCGAGCATCTGGGAGACTGAGGAAGCCGGCCGTCTTCGCCACCTTCAGCCGTCCTGCGAGCTAGCGCCATCCGACGGATTTGTATCCTTTTTACAAAAGCTTCTTATTTTGTATCCTAAAGAGCTGAGTGTCTTTTCCAAGATGTCTCTAAAAATTTCCTGCGGTTCTTGCCGCGCTCCCCTCGAGGGCGGAGACCGCCACGTCATCTGCGCTCTCTGCCTCGGATTGGAGCACGCCGAGCTCGCCCTCGCCGACGGCGGCTGCGAGCTCTGCGAAAACATGCCGTTGTCGACCCTGCAGGCTCGACTTCAGGTCACTAAACATGCTTCCGCGCCGCCTCTGACTTCGCCGCGGAAGAAGAAACGCCGCTCTCAGAGGCCGCCGGAACCCCAGCCTGAAGCGTTCATCCCGCCGGAGCCTGTCGCCTCCCGCTCTCCGTCTCCGCCGCTTCTGGACATACAGCTGCCGCCGGGCCGCGCCCTTCCTGCCTGAACTGCACGCGGAACTCGCGAAGTCCTGGAATGCCCCGCTCTCTGCTAGAACTCGCTCTGACTCTTCCACCCCGCTTCGCGTTGTGGATGTAGCCGCAGAGAAGGGCTATATCTCCATTTCCCCTGTAGAGGACCTGGTCGCCGCACATCTGTGCCCGCCCTCCGCGAGATGGCGCTCATCACCTGTGCTTCCCTCTAAAAGCCTGCAGAGCGACTTCTAGCTTTCACGCCCGCGCTTACTCAGCCGCCGGCCAAGCAGCCTCTGCACTTCACTCAATTTCCTGCAGAAATTCTACAGGGTGAAAAACTTCGCGAATGGGATTAGAGTGGAAGAACTTCCCCTCCAGTCGCGGATTTGAGGAGCGCCACGGACCTTGCCCTTCGCTAGGGTTGGGTACCGAAACTCGGTTCCAATAGGGAACCGGTTCCGACGTAAACGGTAGTACCCAGACCGAATAAGAACGAAAATTTCGGTGCCTGATTTCGGTGCCTGTAAAACATCTCGCGGCACAAATGATCCAATACAATAAAACATCTCCAGTTAACCAGCAGAGCATTCATTTCGTTCGTTTGTTAAATAAGAGACAATCTAGCGCTGACATGTGTTTTTTAAATCAAGTGATCAAAGTGCTCTTTGCCTCTGCGATCAGTGGCGCGGATGGCTCGCGCACACTGTCTTCACTCAGACGCGCGCTTCAATCCGTTGCGGAGAGACTCTCGTTCCGGTGAAATCGGAAAAAATATAAATCACAAAATATAATGCACAAAAACGTGTCCCTGCTTGATATACAACCATTGATGAGCATAATCGGTTTTGATGAGAACAAAAAAAAGAACACAAAACTGTACGAATGCGGAACTCAGATCCTCTGACACGCTTGACGAAAGTTCAAGTTCAGCTGTGTCTCTATAGCACGCAGTGTGTTTATTGTGCAATTTATATGCAAAAATTAGATTTTACGTGCATATGATAGGCTACGAGGTTTTCGCGTGCATTTGATACGCACTTCATTGCGTGTAATACACACGCATCCCACACCACTCATTCTACCCAAAGCCAAACGTATTGTAGCGTTTCGCTACTAAAAAGTAAACAGATGGATTCTTCCTCCTTTTAAGGCTTTATTCACGAACTGCAGGGTTACTGTTATGGCCGTAACCCACGCCGTACAACATGAAGGGAGACATATAACGTGCTGTATCTGCTGTTAAACTCACTCTGACTTCCCGCTTCCAGCTCTCTCACTCGCTCCAGTCACTTGACCCCGCTAAAACCCCGCCCCTTAAAGAACCAGGGACTAACAGATAGAACCACTTATGATTCGATTAACACTGTCGAACAACATAACACTAGTATCTTCCATTTGTACTGACATTACAGTATTATAGGCCTACACACGCACCCCACACCACTACTAAACATACTAACCAACCCATGCGTATCCTATGCACGTAAAAACTAATTTCCGCTTAAAAATTACACGATAAACACACTGCTTGCTATAGAGACGATCTAGAAGTGTTGCGATCTATCGGGTTGCGACATCACAGACGATGATAAAAGCAGCCGTTCCTCTTCGGGTAAGTCTGGTAGGCCTATTTTAATGCCAACTGCAAATCTTGCATATCAAGTAGGCTAGGCTAGCAAACACCGTTGCCATTCAACAGCGAGTGTGACAACATATGCAAAATGTTTTAACAAAGTTCCAACACTTCTTTATACGAGGCTACTGTGTGTGTTAAATTTCTGCTCAGTGTCAGATATTTCTCTGCTTAACGTAGTTATAATAGGCCTATGTGAAGACAAAATGTTGATCTTAAGTATTTTACATCAGTAGCCTATCAAACGGCGCAATTTTTAATTTAATCAGAAATCAGAAAATCTTTAAATATTTAAGTTAATATTGTGTCCAGTTTGGCCCTGTAAATAAAAGGGTTTTTTTTTTTGACAAAGTGTGTGTGGTTTCGTTTTCTTAAGTACCGTTTCAAGAACCGTTTAAGCACCGGAACCGTTTAAAAAATACCGAGTAGGTACTGGTATCGGATAAAACCCAACCGATACCCAACCCTACCCTTCGCGCTACAAAATCTGCCGCTCAAGCCCTGGGGAAATGCATGGCCGCTATTTGTGTGTCTGAGAGACATTTGTGGCTCACACTCGCCGACATGGGAGATTATGAGCGCACCGCTTTTCTCAACGCCCCGCTCTCTCCATCCGGCCTCTTCGGATCTGCCGTCACGGGTTTCGTCGAGCGTTTTTCTGAAGTACAGAAAGCCTCCCAGGCCATGAACCTCTTTCTACCTCGTCGCGCTAGCTCCTCTGCAGGCCGCTCACGTGACCAGCCTCCTGCACGAGCCCCAACTCAGCGCCCAGCTCAGCACAGTCAGATTTCTCAGCGGTGCCAGGGCGGCCGCCCTCGTTCTCGCTCTGACAGCCGCCACAGACCGCCGCCGCCTCGGGGGCCTCGGCCTAGGAGCGCGCTGAAACCTGATCACTCGAAGTCTGCCTAACACAGCTGAGAAAAAGACGGCGCTCTACCGCCGCGGCCGGACCGCCGTCAAAGTTTCGCCCTCTGTTAGTCCCCGCGCACGCGGCTACTACAGCAGTGTATTCCGCCATTACCAAGCCGGTCTTTTTTCCCGCTTGCATGAGCACAAACGCCGTTTTCACGGTGACCCAGAAAAATCGCAAAAAGAGCATAAAAGCCTCTTGTGTAGAAAATGTGCCCACAACACAGTGTTCACTCATACACAAAAGCACTTCAGTTCCCGTGTCTCACACAGAGTCCACTCTCATAAAGCGGTTCCAAATCGCTCGAGTTTCAGGGTGTATAAGCGCGCCCACGAGCCCGTGTGCGCGCCCCCCCTCTGTTCACTCTGTTACACGGCCCAAAAACTCTTCTCTGAGCATAAGTCCAGCTGTCTTAAATACTATGAGCGCGCTCACGCAGCCCGCTATGTGCAGCGACGGGGACCATGTAGCCATTCACCCCCTAGCGTTACGCTTCAAAGCGTGGGAAGCTATTCCGGGAATTTCCCAGTGGGTGCTAAACACAATAAAGCTAGGCTATCGCTTACAGTTTCACCGCCGCCCTCCAGGTTTTCGAGTGCGACTAGAAACTACTGTGAACCTAGAAGCAGTGACGCTGCTCCGTTCAGAGATAGCAAAGCTATTGTGCAAAAGGGCTATAGAGAGAGTGCCTCCGTCTATGAGCGAGTCGGGGTTTTACAGCCGTTATTTTCTTGTTCCCAAGAAAGACGGCGGCCTCAGACCAATCTTAGACCTCAGAGTTCTGAACAAAGTTCTCGTGAAAAGACCGTTCAAAATGCTCACTATCAGAAAACTCCTCGCGTATGTGCGCCAGGGGGACTGGCTCATTTCACTAGATCTGAAAGATGCTTATTTTCAGATTCAGATAAATCCTCTTCACAGGCCATTCTTACGTTTCGCCTTCGAAGGCCAGGTTTATCAATACACAGTCCTTCCGTTCGGCCTATCCTTGGCACCTCGTACGTTCACGAAGTGCATGGATGCGGCGCTCGCCCCCCTGCGGAGTCAGGGGCTGCGAATACTGAACTATTTGGACGACTGGCTGATTTTGGCACAATCACAGAGAGAGCTACTGTCTCATCGTACAGTTCTCCTCAACCATCTGAAAGCTTTGGGCCTCTCTGTCAACTGGACAAAGAGCGCGCTACAACCCAGTCAGACTATCTCCTTCTTGGGTATAGAGCTAGACTCGGTCACGATGACGGCTCGCCTATCAACACAGCACGCGCGCCGTGTTCAGCGTCTCGCCGCATCTTTTCAGATGAACAGACTCACACCTCTGAAAACTTCTCAGAAGGCATTGGGCTATATGGCCTCAGCCTCCGCGGTGCTCCAGCTGGGATTACTGCGCATGCGCCCGCTTCAGCTCTGGTTGAAGAGCCGTGTGTCTCACCGTGCGTGGACCACGGGCCGCCAGCTGATAAAGGTAACGCAGACCTGTATTACAGCTCTGCAGCCATGGACTGTGACAGAATGGTTTCAGCGGGGCGTTTCCATGGGGACCTTTTCTCGCCGAAAAGTCATCTCGACAGACGCATCCAACACGGGTTGGGGTGCGGTCTGCGAGGGCTCACCGGCCTTCGGCCCCTGGTCAGCTCAAGAGAGCCTCCTTCACATAAACTGTTTGGAGATGTTGGGGGTCGAGAACGCGCTCACGCGCTTTCTCCCGCGCGTTCACGGTCACCACGTGCTGATCCATTCGGACAATATATATATAGCCTAAATGGTGCACCGACAAAAATTTGGACCCACGGTCATGCGAGGTTCCCTCCTTGCTAGTTTTTCTCCAAGAGATGTTGGACAAGGGCAGGTCCCCGTCCACTCTCAAGGTGTATGTGGCAGCCGTCGCAGCGTTCGTTGAACCCCGGCGCGGCCAGTCACTGGGCAAAGACGGCTTGGTCATCCGCTTCCTCAGGGGAGCTAGAAGGATGAACCCCCCACGCCCCCCTTCGGTGCCGATTTGGGATCTTTCCAAAGTTCTCGAAGCTATGAAAGCCCCCCCATTCGAACCACTAAACACCGTGGACCTCAAATACCTCTCGCTAAAAGCCGTTTTTCTGCTCGCGCTTGTGTCAGTAAAACGTGTGGGAGACCTTCATGCGCTGTCTACTAGCGCTTCCTGTCTCGAGTTTGGGCCCAATGACTCCTTAGTCGTTCTCAAACCTAGACATGGTTATGTCCCAAAAGCGATTGGTACCCCGTTCAGGGCACAAGTTATGTCCCTATCGGCTCTGCCTGCATCCTATAGTGAATTTGACTCTAATCTCCTGTGTCCGGTCAGGGCCCTGAGATTATACATTTCTCATACTGCCCCGATCAGACGATCTGAGCAGTTTTTTGTTTCGTTCGGTGGGCGCACCAAAGGGTTGGCCGCTTCGAAACAGACCATATCCAGATGGATAGTTGATGCCATTGCAGCCGCATACGCGTCAAAAGACCTGCCATGCCCTCTGGGCATCAGGGCTCATTCCACGAGAGGCATGGCCTCATCGTGGGCATGGTCCAGCGGAATTTCCATTCATGACATTTGTGTGGCAGCAGGATGGTCTTCCCCTTCCACCTTTGTCAGATTTTACAATCTGGAAGTCCCTGCCTTGCAGGCTAAACTACTAGCAATATAGTATGTTACAGCTTTTCTGGTGAGCTGCACCAAAAAGAGTTATTCACACAGACCGGTCTCCGCTCTGTTCTTCTCTATCAGGTGCCTAAGTACTACACAATCACCAACCCGCTCTGCTGGCCGTGTCACATGTACTTATATTCATTCCCACTCATAGGGTTCCCCGGGTCTCCCCTGGGACTCATAGTGGATGCTTAGCACGCACGGCGTTGACCAGGTGTTCCCGTAGCGTAAGCTAGCTTACGCAATACGAGAGAACCTCTCGTAAGAGAACGAATCGGTTACCTAACGTAACCTCGGTTCTCTCTAGATGAGGGAACGAGTATTGCGTTCCTGGCCGTGCTTGTGCTACTAGCGTTTCTCGCTTCATTCTATGAAAACCAGAGTTACAGCCTATGACGCCGATATTTATACTCTCTGACCACGCCCTACTCGGCGGGTTCTGACGCAATGAGAGCATGTCTGACTCTCATTGGCCGAGAGTTCATTCGCGTCTCCTCATAGGCTTAAGCAGTTCCCTGTGAGTGAACCAATGAGCTGCTAGCTAGCCCGCTCATGGTCTGCTGCAGCTGAACTGCGTTGACAATGGATACAAAAATTATAGGATAATTTTTTGGCTTCAGTTTCTCAGAAAAGATGAATCTTTCCCGTAGCGTAAGCTAGCTTACGCAATACTCGTTCCCTCATCTAGAGAGAACCGAGGTTACGTTAGGTAACCGATTCGTTTCAATAATCAAAGGGGGAAAACTGTTCAAAACCATCAGTTTCGCAAAAAAAGAAAGAAATGCTGTTTGTGAGTGTGTGTGTGTGCAAGTGACTCTGCGCAGGGAAGCTTGCGTTTGTAGTCAAAGAAGTGCTTGTCTTTAATGAGTACCTGCGGTAAGTCAGCAGTCTAGGAATCACTC
The DNA here is from genome assembly GCA_031834385.1 of Semotilus atromaculatus. Lineage (NCBI taxonomy): Eukaryota > Metazoa > Chordata > Actinopteri > Cypriniformes > Leuciscidae > Semotilus > Semotilus atromaculatus. Next base: position 19,919,444 of record JAULUF010000040.1, read on the forward strand.
AGGAGAGGAGAGGAGATCCGAAAACGTACAATCTCTCTTTGTCCATTGAACCAGAACATGCATAGAAGAAAACACCCACGGATGGATCCAGCAACACTCTGCAGGCGGCTTCGGTAAGGCAGGAACCAGACTGATCTCATGAAATAGCGTATGTATGACACGCCAATTCGTATTTCCATTTTTGGCGTGCTATCAACACGCATAATCGCTTTTCAGCGTGTTTATCAACGCCATTGACTTAACGTTACATTACTATATATAAATATATGACCTACCCCAACGACGTCCCTAAACCTACCCGTCACTGGGGTTAATAGCATTTATGACTCTTCCCCTTCCATCCTAGGAAAAAAAATATCGCTCCCCAGATGTAGATATTCATTTTGCTTAGTTTCGCTCGGAAATTTAACGGCGTACACATACACGCGGAATCACTCGGACATTTAACGGCGTAGACATACACGCAAAAGATGACGGTTAGTTTCGGCGTGGACATACACGCGGATAGCTGAAAATGCGTATAGATAACACGCCACTTGATTTGAAAGTGGCGTGTATATTTACGCAAAGTCATGATGTCATGTTGCAGGAACAGACGCTCAGTCAGCACACAGTCTCGGAAGGGAACCGGCAATTTTCCGTTGTTCGTGCCAGGCATCGCTCCGTACTCAGCAACAAAAAACAAGCGCTCGGTAGTCTCTGCTATAAAGTTCCGAAGGCCAGCCCGGTTACAGGTTTTTTTGGGGGGATTTTTTTTACTTTTTTTTTCACTTTTTTTTTTTTTTCAACACGAGCTCATTATATTAACACTATATACAAGTTTTGTACTAAATTAAATCTAAATAAATAAATATGTAACTTTAAAAAAAAAAAATTGTAAAAATGAAACATAAATACACATACTAGCAATAAAAACATTAAAACATTAAAAAATACTAAACTACAAAATATGGGCTAACCCTAACATCTAAAAGAGTGACGTGAACTTTTGAACAAACAAAAATTTACTGGGGCTTAATCGTCCAGCCACTCTAGATCTAACCCCTCGCCACGGAACGATTTGCGGCTCACCCCATAGTCAAATTTGAGCTCCTGGTCAACAGGGATGTCATTCAGAGCCTTAAACAAAACAACGTCTTGGTCTTCTCCATTGATGACCATTTTACAACAAAATGACTTTACATTGGCCGACTTTGAAGAATGATTCATGCGGCGACCAAATGTGTCTTTTAGTGGGTGAAAGCTGCAAGGGTAGGTCTGGGCATCAATACAAAGGGCTTTCTCCCCAGATAAAAAAAAAAAAAAGGTACCCTGCCACTTCATTAAGATGCTCCATCATGTCTCTCCCCTTAGATGCTGGGATGACATTTCCATGGTAGTCACACACAATGTCACCACTAAAAAAATGTCTGGTCGAAACAACTCCTGTAATTAGGAAAACATAACATTTAGAGTTAGTGAATATACTTTGCATGTAGACAAACGTTTCAGGATTTAATTATAGTTCTTATTGCATTTAATGGCTGTTAAAAGATACAATTTACATTTTTGTATTTTCTTGCCTTGTAAATAACTGAAATGTCTTCTTACCGAAACCTTTGGGAGGACCAAAATCGTTAATTGTAAGACCTGTCCAGGCCTGCTCCGCAACACAATGCTGCACATAAGGGTCGGTTTCGACCTTCTGCTTCTTGAACGCTTCCACATGTTCACTACCTCCTCTGGTTTGGGGCAATTGGTCGTCCAACCCTCCTGACCAATTACCCTTGCCACTTTTGCGGCTGAAGGCCTCCTCAGACTGAAGTGACCTGAAAGACAGAATGACAAGATTTTACTCAAGCAAGTCATTTGTCACAGTGAATCAATGTCGAATGAATGGCTACCAATGCTGTATTACAGTAATAGATTAGGAGACTTACTGAGAAGATAGTCTTTTCTTTGCGAATACTGTGAAAGCCGCTACTTGTCATAAAAAGATCTGTCTCCAGAAAAGCCAGATTCATCCCGCTGCCTCTTGGATGGAGGCTGGCCCTGGAGTGATACAGGAAAAGCATCCAAAAACTGGACAAAAGAACGGCGTGTGCTGGTTTCAGCAACTGCCCCCTCGTCCGAACAAGTCCTGTATACACTCACCGGCCACTTTATTAGGTACCCCATGCTAGTAACGGGTTGGACCCCCTCTTGCCTTCAGAACTGCCTCAATTCTTCGTGGCATAGATTCAACAAGGTGCTGGAAGCATTCCTCAGGGAGTTTGGTCCATATTGACATGATGGCATCACACAGTTGCCGCAGATTTGTCGGCTGCACATCCATGATGCGAATCTCCCGTTCCACCACATCCCAAAGATGCTCTATTGGATTGAGATCTGGTGACTGTGGAGGCCATTTGAGTACAGTGAACTCATTGTCATGTTCAAGAAACCAGTCTGAGATGATTCCAGCTTTATGACATGGCGCATTATCCTGCTGAAAGTAGCCATCAGAAGTTGGGTACATTGTGGTCATAAAGAGATGGACATGGTCAGCAACAATACTCAGGTAGGCTGTGGTGTTGCAACGATGCTCAATTGGTACCAAGGGGCCCAAAGAGTGCCAAGAAAATATTCCCCACACCATGACACCACCACCACCAGCCTGAACCGTTGATACAAGGCAGGATGGATCCATGCTTTCATGTTGTAGACGCCAAATTCTGACCCTACCATCCGAATGTCGCAGCAGAAATCGAGACTCATCAGACCAGGCAACGTTTTTCCAATCTTCTATTGTCCAATTTCGATGAGCTTGTGCAAATTGTAGCCTCAGTTTCCTGTTCTTAGCTGAAAGGAGTGGCACCCGGTGTGGTCTTCTGCTGCTGTAGCCCATCTGCCTCAAAGTTCGACGTACTGTGCGTTCAGAGATGCTCTTCTGCCCACCTTGGTTGTAACGGGTGGTTATTTGAGTCACTGTTGCCCTTCTATCAGCTCGAACCAGTCTGGCCATTCTCCTCTGACCTCTGGCATCAACAAGGCATTTCCGCCCACAGAACTGCCGCTCACTGGATGTTTTTTCTTTTTCGGACTCTGTAAACCCTAGAGATGGTTGTGCGTGAAAATCCCAGTAGATTAGCAGTTTCTGAAATACTCAGACCAGCCCTTCTGGCACCAACAATCATGCCACGTTCAAAGTCACTCAAATCACCTTTCTTCCCCATACTGATGCTCGGTTTGAACTGCAGGAGATTGTCTTGACCATGTCTACATGCCTAAATGCACTGAGTTGCCGCCATGTGATTGGCTGCTTAGAAATTAAGTGTTAAGGAGCAGTTGGACAGGTGTACCTAATAAAGTGGCCGGTGAGTGTAAGTGAGGAATACAACATTTATAGTAATATAATGTACAAATAGTTTGTGTTATGTCCTTGATAAATGAATATACATACCCAGCCATAGAGGATAAAAGATCAGCTGCCTCCACCATGTCCTCATCCAGGACCGCACCGACGCTACGGGCCAAATACCCATTCAGTATGTCCTGTTGGTGTGCAGTTAGTTCTTTGGCGACCACCCCAACCGCCCTACGCACGTCCTGGCTTGTTGACATGCGCAGTTTATACCTGTTGAAATAAAAAAAATTTAAGGAAATGTTAATTGTGAAATGACTGTGACTGATAAGATGTATCTGAGTGTATACATTCAGACATGTGCACATGTATCTGTGTAGATATGTACATAGAGTGGAGGTGGTTCATGTCCTGGGACACACTATGGACCGCATCACCAGATGAAGACAGAAAAAAACGGTTGCAGCCGCTCTCTTCCTTAAAATGATTGATTCGGATTGTGAGGTAGTACTGGTGCAATATCTATGATAAAAAGTCCAACAAGTTATTACAATTAAAACATTGTTGGTAAGCAAACTACTTTTTTGTGTCGCAATGAAACTTACAGCTTCCTCAGCCTGGCTCAAGGCAACCCTCATACCAACCGCGGTTTTCCTCTTTGTCCGCAGTATCACCCTACTGTCATGGATGACACGGCCGACCCACTCCGCATCCTTTAAAACATTGAAAAGGTGTCATTAAAAATGAGTCAGTGAGTGAGTGATTGAGTGAGTGAGTGAGTGAGTGTGCGTGTCTGTGTGTGTGTAAATGAATGAGTGTGTGTGTGTGTGTAAATGAATGAGTGTGTGTGTGTGTGTGTGTAAATTAATGAGTGTGTGTGTGTGTGTGTGTGTGTGTGTGTGAATGAGTGAGTGAATTTACTAATGCATACGTGAGAAAATATTAGATGTCACAAGTATAAACTCATTACATTTGATGAACTTACAGTAAACTCTTCCACAGCTCCGGGTAGCTGCATGTGTTTATAGATGAGGATCGCCTCACAGTAGTATCTGTAAAGGGTCATTTCTGAATTTGTAATTGTACGCCCCACCTGGAGGTACCCTCTTATTCGTTCCACGTCTTTCTTTGCATAATTTAAAATGTTCTGACGTTGAAAAACGGGTTCATGTCAGGCTGGTTACTGACCAAAAACCCACGACGAATAAGCTCCTTTGTCAATGTCACCTGATAACCCCTATCAGGAAACATTGCACAAATATCCCCAAAATCCCAGACCCTTCCGGTACGGATCCACTCCCTAGCAGAAGCCTCAGTGATAGACTTGTCTTGTCTTGTCTATTGTTAGACAATATCCTGTTTGATTCAAATCTGCCCGCGACTAGACTCTGCAGCCTCTTATTGTTTCTGCATACTCAATGCAACTCAACACATCATCAATATCTCTCTCGCTATTTCTCCCACTTCCACTTTTATTCATTCATTTCCTCTGAAGATCCTACACACATTTCTCCCGATTGGCTCCTGCATTTTTACATACATAATTAAACAGTGTGGTTCATCTTGAATCTGTCACACACTGAACCATAGCTCTTTGAAAGAAGTCTATGCGATACACGCAGATGTTTAAAAAACTTGCTGTCATCTACCCTACTTGCCAACAACCTCAGTACATCATCTGGACTGTATATAAACAGGAAATATGTGCACACTGAAGAAGGCACACGCTGAAGCGTGTTTGTGCAATAAAACTATGTATGCATAGTGCGGCCTCTTTCCTGTTTATATACTCTAATCATCAGGCCAGCATTCTTAAAGTTTATAGTTTAATCATTGAGTGAAGCCTGCTCCTATTTTCATTCAATCATCTGGACTGTGCAATGGAAAACAGATGAGTCAAATTGTATATTCTTAAGTGTGTTTACCTGTATTGATTAAAAGTACTCTACCATTTGATGTCTGGGCTTTGGTTGTGGTGTTCAGGTGTGCCACATATAGGACTGGTCGCATAAAACGTCTGTGATACACTGAGAATTTACTGAGGACTTGTTTTTACTCTATAACATCATAAAAACGATACTTTTAGAAATCATAAAAATGAATAATTGTGAATAAACATAAATCATATTCGCATGAATAGGCAACTGTCTAAATTTATTTACTGTGTCAATATCTATAAACAGATGGGACACTGTCCCTCATCCTACAACATCAAGAAAAGACTATGACATGGCAAGTAAAAACTGGTACTTAAGCACATACAGAAGAAATATATGTACAAATATTTGATAGCTTTTAACAATACAGATTCATGTCACCTCATAACTTGTGGTGGGTGTAGGAGAACAGGTCGCAGAGGAGTAGTAGGTGTAGGGCTAGAAGTTAAGGCTGGGGTGACAGTGGTCACAGTACTGGCTGTCACAGCAACTATTTTTAGTTCATCTTCATCACCATCAGTAATCTGAAATAAAACTGGTTATATATGCTGCCTAATACCAAAGTTAATTGAAATGTAGACAGTTGTAATTGTGCGCTATTGTATAAATAACATACCTCATCATCAGCTGATTGTGAGCCACCACAGGACAGGACTGGACTTTTCACCACACTAATAAAGAAGTTGGTTTCCTCCTCGCTCCAAAAGTATGGTGCTGTGCTGCGTCTCGCCATGTTTACCTCTACTTCTTGTTTACTTCCGGTATACTGCACGCGGGGTTTTGTATGCGCCAGACGAAGAAGATCCTCTACTCAAAAGACCAAGATTCCTTGCGAATAGAACATGCGCAGAACACAAATCAATGTTCCTGTTACATGTGGGTTTTTGTTGTGTCTTGTATATCACGTGATTCCATGTTTGTCATGTGAGCCTGCCATGTGTCTTGTCTTTTGTTATGTTGTTGCTCAGTGTCCACAGGTGTTCCTCGTCTATGTTTATTAGTCTCCCCAGGTGTCTCTTTTCACCACGCCCCCTTGTTATCTTGTTTAGCTTGTTTGTCTGTGTATTTAAACCCCTGTGTTTCAGTTGTTGGCTGTCGGTTGTTGCTTTATGTTGCTGGTAGTGGTGTGTTGTGTTCCTAGTCTTAAGTTCCATGTTCCTGTCTTAAGTTCCATGTTCCTGTCTTGAGTTCCATGTGAAGTCATTTTCCCTGGATTACCTGTTCGTTAAATTAAAGTGCTTGCGTTTGGATTCACTCTCTGCTTCATTCCTGCTACTTCGTAACAGAACAACCGACCAAACCAAATGAATCCAGCAGCACAGATTATGTGCCTCCGCCAGGGAGACCGGTCCATAGGAGAGTACATTATTGACTTTATTGAACTGGCACATGTCTCATCTTTTGATGAGATATGCCTGATGATCTTCTTCAGGGGAGGGCTATCCGAACCACTCTACTCCCTTATGCCACTCCATCACCCTGGCTGTAGTCTTGGGGAATATGTTGTCCAGGCTCTTTTATTGACCGATTCTCTGTCAGCCGAGCCTGAGCTCCACGTCAGCCCTGCCCAGCCTGAGACCGTCCGCCCAGAGACTTCTTCACCGCTGGTCCCGTCCAGCACAGAGCCTTCGACGCTGGTCCCGTCCAGCACAGAGCCTTCACCGCTGGTCCCGTCCAGCACAGAGACCGTCCAGCCAGAGACCGTCCAGCCAGAGACCGTCCAGCCAGAGACCGTCCAGCCAGAGACCGTCCAGCCAGAGACCGTCCAGCCAGAGACCGTCCAGCCAGAGACCGTCCAGCCAGAGACCGTCCAGCCAGAGACCGTCCAGCCAGAGACCGTCCAGCCAGAGACCGTCCAGCCAGAGACCGTCCCGCCAGAGCTTCACGTCAGCCACGTCCCGCCAGAGCTTCACGTCAGCCACGTCCAGCCAGAGCTTCACGTCAGCCACGTCCAGCCAGAGCTTCACGTCAGCCACGTCCAGCCAGAGCTTCACGTCAGCCACGTCCAGCCAGAGCTTCACGTCAGCCACGTCCAGCCAGAGCTTCACGTCAGCCACGTCCAGCCAGAGCTTCACGTCAGCCACGTCCAGCCAGAGCTTCACGTCAGCCACGTCCAGCCAGAGCCTGTCCACGTCACGTCTGCACAGCCAGAGCCTGTCCACGTCACGTCTGCACAGCCAGAGCCTGTCCACGTCACGTCTGCACAGCCAGAGCCTGTCCACGTCACGTCTGCACAGCCAGAGACGCTCCACGTCACTTCTGCCGAGCCAGAGACGCTCCACGTCACTTCTGCCGAGCCAGAGACGCTCCACGTCACTTCTGCCGAGCCAGAGACGCTCCACGTCACTTCTGCCGAGCCAGAGACGTTCCACGTCACTTCTGTCGAGCCAGAGACGCTCCACGTCACTTCTGCCGAGCCAGAGACGCTCCACGTCACAACCTCCGAGCCAGTGTCTACGGACAAGATGGCCGCCTCCGAGCCAGTGTCTACGGACAAGATGGCCGATCCAGAGACTGTTCACGTCAATTCCTCTGAGCCAGTGTCTACGGACAAGATGCCCGATCCAGAGACTGCTCACGTCACAACCTCCGAGCCAGTGTCTACGGACAAGATGGCCGCCTCCGAGCCAGTGTCTACGGACAAGATGGCCGATCCAGAGACTGTTCACGTCAATTCCTCTGAGCCAGTGTCTACGGACAAGATGGCCGCCTCCGAGCCAGTGTGTGTGCCTGTTCCCGAGCCAGTGTGTGTGCCTGTTCCCGAGCCAGTGTGTGTGCCTGTTCCCGAGCCAGTGTGTGTGCCTGTTCCCGAGCCAGTGTGTGTGCCTGTTCCCGAGCCAGTGTCAGTGTGTGTGTCTGTTCCAGAGCCAGTGTCAGTGTGTGTGTCTGTTCATTCTCCAGAGCCAGTGTCAGTGTGTGTGTCTGTTCCTTCTCCCGAACCAGTGTCAGTGTGTGTGTCTGTTCCTTCTCCCGAACCAGTGTCAGTGTGTGTGTCTGTTCCCGAGCAAGTTCCTGAGCCGCCCGAGGGGTCTTCACCGCCGTGGCCGCCCGAGGGGTCTTCACCGCCGTGGCCGCCCGAGGGGTCTTCACCGCCGTGGCCGCCCGAGGGGTCTTCACCGCCGTGGCCGCCCGAGGGGTCTTCACCGCCGTGGCCGCCCGAGGGGTCTTCACCGCCGTGGCCGCCCGAGGGGTCTTCACCGCCGTGGCCGCCCGAGGGGTCTTCACCGCCGTGGCCGCCCGAGGGGTCTTCTCCGCCGTGGCCGCCCGAGGGGTCTTCTCCGCCTTGGTCGCCTGCGCTTCTGGCTCCACCCTGGTCGTCTGCAGTTCCTGCTCCGCCCTGGCCGCCTGCGCGCCCTTGCAAAGCCCTGGTCCCATTCCCCTGCACAGACTTGGCCCTCCTTCCCTCCCCCAAGACCACCTCCGCGTCACCTCCCTCCTGAACTTGTGTTGTTGTTGTTGTTGTTTTGGTGTTACACTAGGGGCGTCGGGAGCCGCCCATAGGAGGGGGGCTATGTTACATGTGGGTTTTTGTTGTGTCTTGTATATCACGTGATTCCATGTTTGTCATGTGAGCCTGCCATGTGTCTTGTCTTTTGTTATGTTGTTGCTCAGTGTCCACAGGTGTTCCTCGTCTATGTTTATTAGTCTCCCCAGGTGTCTCTTTTCACCACGCCCCCTTGTTATCTTGTTTAGCTTGTTTGTCTGTGTATTTAAACCCCTGTGTTTCAGTTGTTGGCTGTCGGTTGTTGCTTTATGTTGCTGGTAGTGGTGTGTTGTGTTCCTAGTCTTAAGTTCCATGTTCCTGTCTTAAGTTCCATGTTCCTGTCTTGAGTTCCATGTGAAGTCATTTTCCCTGGATTACCTGTTCGTTAAATTAAAGTGCTTGCGTTTGGATTCACTCTCTGCTTCATTCCTGCTACTTCGTAACAGTTCCTTTTGATAGGGATATGCCGATACGCGTTTACATGACCAAATATTCGGGTTAGAAAAGGGGTACCCCAGGGATCATATCCGGGTTTTTAAAAACAGCGATATGAGCATATTCGGGTTTTTGCCGGTGTTTACATGGCCGTGCGCGACCGGGTTATTGCTAATATCCTGGTTTTGAATGGATTATTGGCTGCATGTAAACGTAGTCATTGATAACTGGACAAACCTGGAGTAAATAGCCTTGCTGATCGACCAGCAATCTTCTGGCAAGAAACGGAATGCTGACAACATGAATTGTAAAACATTTTAATCTTCTTAAATGTTTTAAAGATAGTCATGCTCATGGAGAGCAGGCACAGGTTGTCCCGCACGTTCTCCCACTCTTGATTCAAGGTTGTGGGGTTCAGGGGGGCCGTCATCAAGGTCTTCCTCATCCTCTGGCTCAACGATGTCCCCATTGGCTAGAGCGAGATTGTGAAGCACAGCGCAGCACGCAACAACCTCAGGCATGAAGGCAGGACTCACCTCCAAGGCCTTGAAAAAAATACAACGCCAGCGTGTCTTCAGCATCCCAAACGCTCTCTCCACGATGTTGCGGGCACGGGAGTGCTTGCTGTTGAAATGAGACTGTTGAAGTAACAGTGGGAGATATTTGCTGGAGTTTTGATACGGATTTGACAGCCGTCTATTGCAACAACTGCTCTGCTGAAAGCTGGTGACCCAGACAGCTGTGCAAATCCTGCTCTCACTGCCTCCAGGTCATCTCTGGTCAGAAAGCAAATCACCCTCCCAAAATTCACATGATGGCCTTGCTCACTCTGTGCACAATGTCATGCACAGAGGTCTTGGGGATATCGAAGGTCTGCGACACCACCCTGTAAGATGCTGCATGGGCCAGCCAGTGCAAGAACACAAGCACCTCGATGTCCCTTTCCCATCCATGGTCAGATCCCAGTCTGACTGCAGCAATCAGGGACCTGATGGACGGCAGAGACAGGCAAAGGTTGGCAAGGTGGTCAGCTGCTTCATCAAAATAAAGCCGCAGAATGAGAACAGCTCTGTTGAGATGGCAGTGTAGCGTATCTGGACAGCCTAACATGATTTCATTTTAACATTCTAAAAAACCTTTTAGCCTTTGACTCTGGTTACACAACTCACTAGCCTGGCACCATAAAGTCGCCGTCGAATCGCCCATTGACACCTTTATGGTATGCGAATGTTTACACGAACATCAATAAACTGGAATTCGTCCGACCCTCAAACAGATCGTTATCGACACGACACCCCTCTTTCCGGCAGAAAGGAATTTCGGATGGAGAGGACACCACACACACACACACACAAACACACACACACATTCCTTTGTTGAAATCGATAATTTGAAGTAATTCTGGAAAGAATACGACATATTCATGTATACCTGTGTGTTTCTGCTTTTGTATCAAGCTTAAGTATGTTTTTTTTTTAGATGTGTTAAGTACGCTCTATTGCTTATATCCGAGTTTAAGAATCATATCCACCTTTATACGAGGCCAAGCATAACGTTTTTGGTATCAAATTGAACATCTCTTTTATCCCTGGCTAAATATATATGTGTTCTTATGATAAAATTTATTTTACCATGCTTTGCCCTCTTCGGAGTGAATTGACCACCTTTTCGACACCGCCAATAAACCATGCAAATTAGGCTGTCAGAAGAAACAAAGAAACCCCTTTCGCGCCAAAGATGGCCGAATTTCATTGGTCAGGCTGCTCCGAAAGAGGCGTGAACTGTCTTCCTTAAAAGAGGCTGACACTGGTAACTGTGGTGTCTTTTTGTCTTTTGCCCTACCTTCGATCTTGTCTTGAGCTTTCTCTCTCGTCTTACTTTGTTTGACTTTTCGTTTTGCGTTTATCTCAGTTTTTTTATTTGTACTCTAGCTCGTTTGCCCTTTTCTTGTTTGGTAAAAGTACGATCCTACAAAGGAGACAGACTTTTCCTTATAGCTTTCGAGAAAACGTTCAAGTTTTGAATCTCCCGCGAACGACACGAGCTCCAGAAGAACCAAAGAACGCTTCATCCTCACGGACACACGAGGACGCTCACTCACGCAGCCTTGCTCGGCGATACAAACAGGTCTACTGCAAGTATTGGTTCCATCGAAATTTAAATGCATTTATTAAGTGTTTGCCCCTGCTTTAAGGCGCTGTGATTCCTTGCTGGCTCTAAAAGGTTAACTGTTGTGAAATTTGCTGCTTCTGTGATTCTCTCTCTCTCCCCCCCTCTCTCTCTCTTTCTTCCTTACCTTCCTTTCGTTATATTGCATATGTTCTTTGTTAAATGTAACCCCATTATACGCTTGATTGTCTCTGTCTGTTGTTCATCGAACAAAGCCACTTTAATGTGTGATCTTAAGCTACAAGCTTGATGTCAAGTAATTTTAGTCAGTGATATTATCAGAAAGTTATCCTTCATAACCAGAAGAATAATCTTTCCTGAGAGTGACCAGAGTAGCCCTTTTTAGAGTTGATCAGGATCGTACGGTCAGTTTCGGTGGACAAACAGATTAGTCGATGTGCAGTTAATTAATTTAAAGGTTATTCTGAAATTAATATAGCCTATCTGTATACTGTATTTATTCATAATTGACTATAATTCGTTTGTGGTTAATTATCTATGTATATAGATACAGATACATGGACTATATATTCCCTTTTTTGGGCGATTTAAAATTGTAGGTGATAACTCATAACCCGTATGATCAGTTACTGATTGTGAATTATTAATTATTGATTATACGTTTCCCCAAACCCTGAGCTGATACGCTACAGCAGTATGATGTGGGGTTCACCGCCTATAAATACATACACAGTTTGTTAGAACAAAAAGCTTGAATAAAGCGATGTTTCATGGGGTAATGACTTGTATATGTATTTATTTATTGTGATGATTTCTTTAATTCATTAATTTACTTATTTTTATTCATGTTTCATATTGTTGTCAGTAAATAAAATATTAATTTCATGAATTCATGCATTAATCATTGCTTGAATAAAAATGTATGTATTCACATCAGCTGCATTTGTCTAGTGTGTATTCATGCATATGTCATATGACATACAACAGTTTGCTTGTTTTACCAAAATATATAATTTTCATTAAGAAAATGTTATATAATTAAGTGTGGGTCACAGCATTTGTCATTATTATTGTGCATAAGTGTTGGGGTGGGATAGTAATGCAATTCATTCTAGGGTAATCTTAATTTAAGTAGTAATACTTGCTTTGTTTGAGTATAAAATCATCAGTGTTCTCCAAAGGCGAGATCTTCGAGCAGCTGCCCGACGTCTCCTTTGTGCACACATTCGTCTAACTATTGCAGACATGCCAACCATTTCAGACGCTGAAGTAAACTGTTCTAATTAAGTTGTCGAGTTACTGATGCAATCAGGTGTTGGTGCATCTGTCGCTCATGACTTTTAAATTGTTGCGCTTGTGATAACGTCATAGGTCACATGATAACGTCAACATGGCGGATGATGTCCGGATCGCATTCATACTCAACGAGATTTGGCTATAAAGTACCTACTATTTTAGCGCTCGTTAAGTAAGTACTCATTGAAATTAAGTACCTACTCATTGAGTATGCGATTTCGAACGCAGCCATGGTTTTAATCTTATAAATTGTTGTGTATTGATGGTGTGCTAAGCTAACATGCTAGCTAGCTCTAGGTACACCTGCCACCTAACTGTTATTTTTATGAATTTTTTTCTAAATAGGAATGCCTACTGAAATGTTTATTTTTTCAAAAGGGGCATTTGATACCGTTTCAAATGTGAAGTGAGAACTTTGGTAAAAGAAATGAGGGATTGAAACAGCGTGAATAGCCAGTCGTTAGTAATTATAATGCAGACAAAAGAAAACCATATTTAGAGCCATAACCAGGCTGGAAAGGTGTGAATGTGTGCAGGGGAGACTGAGGCTACGTTTACACTGTAACAACATTAGGTATTACATTAACATTAGCTCAAAGGATATATAGGGAATTTGAATAATTAATCATGAATATGATTAATATATTGCATATTACAGTTAAATTATCGAAGTTGAAAATAGATCGATTGTACATATGAATGATCAATCACAACGAATTATAATTCCTCATTCATATATCAATGGTCTCTTTCCAAATCGATTATATGAGATAACCTTTAATGGAATTAATTTAGCTATCGAACTGTTTGTCCAGCAAACGGCCGTAAGATTAACTTATCAACTTCTCAACAAAGTTATCCCTTCTTATAAACTCCAAGAAATATCAATTTTCTGGCCGTGAACATTAATTTTCCTGTGTTTATAAAATGAAACTACTCAAAGTAGTCAATAATAAAAGCTTTTGTAGCTAGGGTCAACATTTCATTGACTTTGTAAAATGAGCATTTTAGACAGAAGCAATCAAGAATATAATGGTTTTAATAAAATGAAACTACGGATACAGAATTCTACATTTAAACACGGGATACATGTATGTACAGTAAGCAGTAAAGCTAATGAGACAGACGAATAACCAACGGGAGTGAGAGGGAGAGATTGAGTGAGAGAGAGAGATTGAGAGGGAGAGAGAGAGAGAGAGAGAGAGAGAGAGAGAGAGTAAAAGGATGAGAAAGCGAAACTAAAGGTCAGGATGAGAGAGATCACCGGAGTGATCGCAGCATGGCAAAAATCACAGACAACGTAACCCTTAGAGAGACAACAAGAAATCACATCAATCAAATCAAATCAATAACCTATACTTGCATATGGTTCTCTTAGTGTTGCTGAGGAACGCAGAGTCGTGTGCGTGTTTGTCCTTCGGCGCTATAGGCGTGTTCTCTTGTGTCTTCCGGGGCGAGCAGACTCGCGGGAAGTTTAAAGGTTCACCGAACGTGAAGTTACCAAGGAAATAACCCTCATGGAGGGAGAGGCGAATATGAAAATAAAACTTAGTAAAGAAAAGAAAAACGGAGAACGCTCCCAAAAAGGGAGCCATGGGACCGTAAACCTCTCAGGCAAAGTGCTCTCAAGTGCTCAGTGAGAAACTTCTGTGTCAGTCTCTTATGGAGAGGAGGGGTTCACGCCTGCTTCGCGTACGTGAACCAATTATCTTAGAGTATCTCGAGCGGGAAAAGTTCTTCTTGTCTTGTCAGGATAATTTATGATGGTATGAAATTTTGTCATTTCTACCCAGAAAGATTGTACACACAGAACAATACATTTTACTGTAATATCCTATGTATGACTTGTTTAGTCAAAACAAGACGGTCAAACAGGTACCAAGAATGGCCGGAAAGAGTAGAAGAAATATAAAGTTACATTCATATGCAGAATTACACACATTTAATGTTCACTCACACGACTATAAAGCCATAATACCGGCTACCATGACCTAGGAAAGATCAAATTCATGTTTATACATTTCTTAAGTGGTTATACTTATAGAAAATATAAGATTGCACAGTCTATTCCTCTTTCTTTATCAGAATTCGAGTGGGAGCTGTGACTCCCTTGGAATTCCTTTTGGGGGTCATAAAGTTTATGACCTAGCAAGAGGGAGAGTTACAGAAGGTGATCCTGTTAGGGAATCTTTCTTTGGAAGTATACTTAAGATTCGAAGTTACAGACCAGTCTCAAATTACATCTATAGAATAAGACAAAACTAATTAGATATGCATGCATACAGGAAGGTCAGATACAATTCTATGTTATATACATTAAAAGGACATTTCTATCCTAAGTTACCCACAAAGGACGTGCGTGTGAGTGTGTGTGTATCAGAGTTCAGTCAGCGTTTCCTCCGGGGAATTCTGGGTGTGTACCACGTGAGGGTTTAGTTCGCAAATGATTGTCTTCAAGACAAAGGGTAGTTGTGTATGTAAATCCACTTATCAGCCTAAGGAGACAATAATTGATGAGGGGGGGGGGGAAATTAGCTCGAGACCTTGAATGGTGGCAGTCTTATTATTTGTTACTTAACACGAATTGCAAGCGGGGTGAGGATTCGAGAACAACGGGGACCTGTTTCTTGATTGTGCAATGCGTCATAAATTAAGTTAATCAATGATTTGGTCTTTCAATGATGGCTGAATATGGACTCTGTGCATAAGCATAGGGTGCAAAATTAGCACCAGCCATCAGCCAAATGCTGGTAAAATATGCAAATGGATGATAAATTTACTTCATCACCAGCCAAAAAAAAAAAAAGGTAATATATTGAGTGGCTGGTAAACTTTAAACATTCACTAGCTGTTGGCTGGTAGACAAAAAGTTAATTTTGCAGATAACTTCAACTTATATATTTCACAAAATATATTTTTTATTGTTTCTTACAATCACAGCTAGTCATGACATATTTCCTTCTGTAATAGGTTGGTGGAGCAGGAGAAGATCACAGCAGCAGTCGAGGCTGAGAATAGCACACTACGTGCGCTAAACATACAACTGCAGCAACA
Organism: Semotilus atromaculatus; assembly: GCA_031834385.1. Classification (NCBI taxonomy): domain Eukaryota; kingdom Metazoa; phylum Chordata; class Actinopteri; order Cypriniformes; family Leuciscidae; genus Semotilus; species Semotilus atromaculatus. The sequence goes on from JAULUF010000040.1 coordinate 19,935,102, forward strand.
TTTGCTGAAGTCATTGAACTCTGTGCAATGCAATGGTGAGGAAAGATTATTTTTTTTTTCTCATTTCCCCTAAACTCTGAGGATGCCATTCAAACAAAAATGCAATTTGTCAGCAGAAAATGTAGCTTCTTGACACCACTCTTTTATTTTGTAATTTAGCTGTATTTTATCTGTGTCACAGTTTCACAACTTAAAATCAACGTTCTATTTTGCACACAACTTTGCCCCATAACCTAATTCCATAGGCGCGACTACTTTCCGATACAGTGCAGTACGCTGAAATCTATTTATACCTGCTCAGCCAAGCGCTACAAGCCTTTTCTTAACTACAGGGATTTGCTTTGTGTGAGGGTTTCAGCAACTCCACTTGGCTCAAATTTGATTTTGCTTAAGTTCTCATTATGATACTGCCCCTTCATGGGGGAGGGGGAAGGTACCAGAGATTCACTGAACTGCGAACAGGTGCGCGTGGCAGAAGGGAGCGCGAGTGCATGGAAATATGAGCGCGAAGGGGCTTGCATCACCAGTTTCTTTCTCTGGGAAGGTAGGGGAATACCATTACCTGATTGGTTTACAAGCAGTTTGGTTTGCTCGTGCTGACCAGAGCGTCCACACCAAGGGATGCAGACCACCATCAGAAGCTGAAAGCACGCCTGGCCTCGGCGATTTACCTGACTGAGGCAGACATCCCAAGTCAGGGATGTATATCGGCTATCCCGCATATTGATAGCGGCTCCCTGATGGCTCCACAAATAAGTTCAAATCCCCCAGAATCTAGAGCTCGCGAGCTCCAAACCGTGTAGCGCGCGCACGGCAGAGAGAGCAGAGAGAAAGGGGTCATGACATGAGAAACCAAATTTGCCTTGATCTTTTGGTATATAAGAGATCCATGTACTATTAAAACTTCCTGCAAGTTTCATAGCTTAAGATGTCCTCCCCATTATAAACAAAGCATTTATTTAATCAAGCTCTAAATACAGCTCGTTCTGGATCCATGGTAAGAAGTGACATCACGGTTGGAAGTGACGTACCAGTCGTTTGCATATGACCGCCTCCAGCACAGGCCAACTACACCTCATTTCGCATCATCGCATGCGTTGTCGTGCAGCGAGTGGGTCTGTTTACAAGATACAACATGTTTGAATACGCTGCCGAACGATCCAGACGTCAGGGAAAGCAGTTGGATGCAGTTTATTTGCAGCATATGCAGCCCGCCAAAGCTTTATTTGAACGGTGAGTGATCAGATGAGTGTGACAGGGCATGTTACTGAAAGAACGAGCAGAGAGAGAGCGAGCCCCTTCAAACTGTCTTGCTCTCTCTCTCTCTCTCTCTCTCTCCCTCCCTCCCTCCCTCGCGCATATGAATCAAAATCAATTGAGAATTGACACGATGGTAAAAGATTGGAAGAAGTTTCACGTGGTGGAGCATTGTGTAGTCTACATGTGATACAAAATGATTAACGTTAATAATTTATGCATAAGCAGCACTGACGTTAGCCAATCATAACAGTATAGGCATTAACACTGAAGTCTTAAAGGGTACCTATTATGGCATTTAAAATGTTCCTAATATTGTTCTGGGAGTCCCCAACAACAGTTTTACAAGCATGAAATGACAAAAAACACTTTTGTTGTCTTATAATATGCATTTATTTTTACCTGATTTGCTCACCGACTCCCATATGAATCGTTTAGCGAGTCATTTTTCCAAACCCCGCCTTTGCGTGACGCTAATCTGCGGTGATATGTTAGCTACCATAGCCCAAAGGAGTGACACCGAGCCGACGGGGTGTCATTGGTTGTTGCGATAAATCTTACCCAGATACAATAGTGCTATTTTCTGATTGGCTAACAACACCAGACGAACAACACCAGAGGAGACGCGCTTGATTCCTGCCGGTTCCACAGTTAGAGCGGCGCGGCCAGAGTTTTGGGCGCTGCGGCATATTAAATATATTACAAATAGTTTTTCAGCGTGAGAAATACAATGTGTGGCGGGAGAGCGTGACAAAAGACCGAAATGAGTGACTGTCACGCTCAATTCGTGACACTTGAGAGCCCTGCACATATTTCAATACAATTGACATTGAAGACCTAGAAGCTGCGCTGTGCGTACACAACACACAAAATAATTATTGAGCATGATACATAAAACATAAAAGCAACAATTTATAATATTAATAATACTTACAGGTTGTGATTCGGAGGAGGAAGCTGATCCAAATAGACTTGGTACTGAGCCTTCCTTCAATATCAGCCGGCTCGCGAATCCAAATTTGAAAGCATTTATGTTTGTGAAGCAATCATCTTCAAAATGACGCGAACACAGCAATAACGTCGGGCTATACATCTGTGGTATACCGGTAGTTGTATATGTAATGGTGTGAAAAATTTATAATTCATCAAACTTTGTTAAATAGATTAGTTGCTTCTCAATCAAATGCAGAAAGAGAGATTGAGCGAGGAATGATCCACATTTCATTAAGGTGGGGGAAGTTGGAATATTAAATCAACACCAGTATTTAATATTAATATACAGCAACCAGCATTTAGTCTTTGTAGTTATCAAACATTATAATTGCACTACTGCCCTTACTGCATGAGTTTGATTGGAAAGATGTGTTGTGTCCTTTAGTGTTACTGATTTGGTATGAACCCCACTTTCTTCAATCAATGGTATCTTCCTCGCGTGTTGAACTCTTCAGTTTGCGGGAAGCACTCTGAAGAGAGGTATGTGTCTCCGTTAATGGACCATTCAAACAAGGTCTTAGAGCATATTAAATAGAAGTTATTATGAAATCAGAACGAAATATGGTGGTAATACTGTAGGCGACCCTGTTGTTTGTTAAATAGATGGTTCTTCGTGTTTAATATAGTTAGTACATAAACTGTATTGCGTTAAACGTGCGATTGTGTCATATTTCTATGAACGGTATAACACTTTAAGTATCAGTTAATGTCCTATGTTGGTTTTCATGGGTATGAGGATGCTTGTTAATGTTGATCTGGGTTTCACTTAATTTCATTTTGATGACATGAGTGGTTAATCTGTGCTGCACAGAGTGAAATGCGCGCCAGTAATCAACGGTGCATTCTGGGAAATGTAGTTCATGATTTAATGCATGTTATGCGTGTTAAGAAGAAGCTGAAACTGTGAATTGTTTCTTTGATATTGTAACTTGCCTGCATATTAGAAATATGGGACAATGTACTAACTGAATGATGTATTTGCAGATTGTCAATCCAGTACAGATGACTGTAACACTGTCCCATTTTATGCTTGCAGGTATGAGTTGTTTTCTTTTGTTTCATTATTGTTTTATTAATTTTCAGGATTCATAAATCTTATTAGTTCTACATAAAAAATATGCTTTTGGTGTTATGCATCTTATTAAATGGTTTCATAGATACTGTAAAGAAAATACATCTTGTAATATGGAGTTTGCGGGAAGCATTCTGAAGAGAGATTGTCAATCCAGTACAGATGACTGTAACACTGTCCCATTTTATGCTTGCAGTAAACACGCAAAGGCGAAAAGACATTGTTGGTGTTTCTCTTTATTTGGGGCTGACCCTGTGATGCGTCTAAGGATCCGCTACATATATATGAACTGTAGTCACTGATTCTTCAAATGCTCGTCTCTGGGCAGATGAAAAAATGTCGCTTTTGCGTCGCACTTCAAAACACAGCGTCTCGTCGCCATTATGTTTTCACGTCTCCCTGGCTTCTACGAGTACGAGCGCAATGAGTGGGCGTATCTTATTCAAATAACTTGTACAAGTGACGTACGAAAGTTAGAGAAAATGCATCGTTCGTCTATCGATTCATATCAACGACTCAGAGTCGACTCTTACTTTTGAGAGACAATAACTTTGTATACGGTGAACTTTCATATTTAAAACTATGCAGGATGTTTTAGTTCACTTAGATCTATGTTACACACTACATGAAAGGTAATTTTCAAAATTCCATGATAGGTACCCTTTAAAGGGGAAACACCCCAAAACAGACTGTTTGAATCAGAGGTGAGAAACAGGGTGGGAAAATGTCATAAATCACTACATTTTAAAAGTTTTTTTGTACAAAAAACTATAGTAATACTATAATTGCACCTAAGGGAACATAATAACAAAACAAAAAACCATGTCATGACCCCTTTAAAAAGTAAGTGCAACAAATATATTGCTCACAGATCTATGAAAACTAGCAAGGCTCGTATTAAACAAAGTACAGGGTTGCAAAAGGATGAATTTGTGTATGTTTACATTATGCTTTATATATTTGCAGAGTCTGGCTGTTCGGATGAGGTGGAACCCCCTGTTTCTCCCAAAGGAGACGAGGTACAGGATTTGTCCTGTTTACAACATGTTTACATTGCCCTCATGGGTTAATGTACCCCAACTACACTTCAAGTGTTTCTGACTTTTTGTATGTAAGTACAATCTAATACCTTGATTATTTTTGTTTTGGATTTTTGTCAGATTCAGTTGGGAGGAAAAGTTAGCATTCGAAAAGAGGCATGGTCCAGGATCCAAAATAGCACCAGGGATTCGTTATTTGTGAAGGAGTTGGCAGTGGCGATGTGGGGCACTAAAACCCTGGGGGAAAGGAGCCTCAAGGGGAAAGAATGCCCCACCACCAAAACAACCAGGCAGCCTTTAACCCCACAAAAACTCCACACATTAAAAGGTAGGAGTAGCCACAAGGTCTTTGTGGGATGCCAAGTACTAGGTTATTTGATTTATATTTTTCTTTGTTCTAGTGTGACTGTTTATCTGTGTATTTCTTTTCAGTCTGTTACAAGAAGTGGCTGTGCCAGAAGAATTTGGAGGAGACAGAGATGCAGGCCAGATGGGGAAAGGCTGGACGTTTCATAACTGGAAAAATTATGGACATAAACAACAACAAAAAAAGCCACAGTGAGAATAAGAGCACTCAAAGACGATGTTGTGATTTGCTTGTTTTTTATGTTAAACAGTAATTGTTTATTGGTTCTTGTTGTTATTAAATGAAAAAAATAACTGTTTTGAAAACATTTGTCTTTATTTTGGTAGTTACTAACATACATGAAACAAAGAAGCATTGTAATATTTTCAGCATTTTCATTATACCCAAATTCAACGTGGTTGTCCAGCATCCCTCCCTGGTGAAAAAGCTACTATCCTCAACATCTAGTACCTGAACAGTAAAACATCAGTTTCCCGATTTAGTAACCAGCATACCAGCATCCCATGCTGGTCCCCAGCATACCAGCACCAAAACACAACATATGCTGGTCTTGCTGGTATGCTGGTGACCAGCTATGCTGGTGCATGCTGGTTTTTCCAGCAGGGGTGTGATCTAAAGATCAGTGTGTTCAATAATGTGCTTTTTTTGTCATTTGTTGTGTATCTTTGGGTTATGTTGTGTTGTAAAAAAATCAAAAAGCCATTCTTTTTTAAGGCTCTCCTCATTCTTTGTGCAAGGCTCCTAATGATAGGCCCTGATATCACCTTATAGGGCCATTATGGGAGGGTCTTTGTCTTCCTCAGGTGTGAAAAGCATACATATTAATGAGAGATTCACAGTGGTTTACGCCTTCTCGCATAAAGCTTTCTTACACAAAACACGTCATACTAATTTTAAAAGACTTTATTGTCTTATCTGAGTGAGTAGTCAGGATGATTTTCACATAGTTGTGAAGCAAATATTTTAGGCTACGTGATACAATTTTCAAAAGTCTTGTGAAGAAATAATTAGTAAGGGTTTTATGATCCTATTTCAGTGACATTTGTTTTTTCACAAACCACGCATAAACATTATCTCAAACCTAAAAACTTTTACATACATGCTACTGACATATTACTGTAGCAGAGTTTGTGCTGATATGCCACCAAAAATACGACCTGAGGAGCGTATTAGCACAGTCTCGACTCCCAGTAGGCTACAGATATATTTTCAGTCAGTGAAACAGGAACCCAGCTAACACAGTTACGTTGTGAAGACGTAACCGGACCAGACCATATTCGTCGTAGCGACGTACCACATAACGTTCCAGCAACGCAACTTTGTGATTCCCATAATCGTTGTGGCGACGTTATAGTGGTACGTCGCAAGAACGTGATGAGGACGTCTTAATGACCAAACTGGCATGTTATGAGGACGTTACCTCAAAAGACCATATTAGTCACAGCGACGTGCCACATAACGTTCCAGCGACGTAACTTTGTGATTCCTGTATTCGTTGTGGCGACGTTATAGTGGTACGTAATACTAATACGTAATACTACGTCCACATTTATTTTTAATATAGCCTACTTCTCACCTTTTCACCTCACCTATGGAAACCAATACAAACCCCTATTAAATTCTAAATAGAAAATGGCCCAAAACCACACTGTATTAATTTATTAATCAGCATTTATTCAGTTACTTTGTACAATTACTAAGCCAATACATTTTGAATATTAACGATTTTTTAACCATGAAAGGTGTTAACAAGTTATGAGAACAGAAATGTAACATCAATTATTTAAACAAAAAACATAATCAATGAATAATGTAATCAACTATTAAAACGTTTTGTTCTTTTTATTGAAAAAAAAGTGTCTTATCATTAGGGATTGGTGTAGTTAAATAATGATTTTACCAGATACTTATCAATACTCTTATTGACACTACTTTCTATAATTGTGACGGAAAAACAGGAGGATGCAAGATGCAAGTAAAAATCCAGTTTATTTATAATAAAGTCAGATGTAGACACAGGTCGGGACAAACATTCAGGTGGTAAGTGAAGCAGGGACGAGATGGCGATCCGGTGGTGGTGTTGTGAAGAACGTGCTTGAGTGAACCCAGGAACCGTGGAACATCCAGACGACATGAGGAACTGACGAAAATCCAGAAGACGAACTGAAACAGCCGAAGCACGAGAACAGGACACACACACAGAGGAACAACCACAACGATCTGACAACAAGGGAGAGAAAATGCTGGGCTTAAGAAGGAACTGGAATTGATGACAGCTGGTGACACTAATCAGCACAACGAGTAACCACACCCACACAATTACACTCACGCAGACACATCAGCATGAGACAGCCGATTTGTGAAACGTGACAGTACCCCTCCTCCTAAGAACGCCTCCTGGCGTTCTCCGACTCCCTTACCTGTCGATTGTAATCATCGATAAGGGAGTGATCCAGGATGTCTCTAGCAGGTACCCAACTTCTCTCCTCCGGACCGTAACCCTCCCAGTCCACCAAGTACTGAAATCCGCGTCCCCTCCGTCTCGAGTCCAGAATACGATGTACCGAATAAGTAAGTTCCCCATCTACGAGTCGCGGCGGAGGGGGAACAGGGGCGGGCGGATTAATGGGAGAATAAAACACAGGCTTGATTCTTGATACGTGAAAGGCGGGGTGAATTCTCCTGTACGCTGGAGGGAGTTTGAGTCGGACTGTCACCGGACTAATAATCTTGGTGACAGGGAACGGGCCGATAAATTTGGGAGCTAACTTGTTAGAAACGGAACGGAGCGGAATATTTCTGGTAGAAAGCCACACCTTTTGACCCACGACGTATACGGGAGGCCTTGACCGGTGGCGATCGGCCCTGGCCTTCATGCGCCCCCCCACTTGGAGTAGAGTCTCACGGGCTCTAGTCCAAGTGTGGCGGCACCTCTGGACGAAAGCGTGAGCGGAGGGGACCGCGACTTCGGATTCCAGACTCGGAAAAATTGGTGGCTGGTAACCTAAACTACACTTAAACGGAGAGAGGCCCGTAGATGACACTGGTAACGAGTTATGGGCGTACTCCACCATAGAAAGTTGTTGACTCCAGGACGAAGGATTCTTGGCTACCAAACATCGCAACACTCTCTCAAGATCTTGGTTGGCCCGCTCAGACTGACCATTGCTCTGGGGATGATAACCCGAAGACAGGCTGACCGTGGCCCCCAATAACTTACAGAATTCCTGCCAAAATTTGGATACAAATTGGGAACCCCTGTCAGAGACCACGTCCGTCGGGAGGCCATGTAACCGAAAGACGTGATCAATGATCGTGACCGCTGTCTCCTTGGCTGAGGGTAATTTGGGCAAGGGAATGAAATGTGCCGCCTTCGAGAACCGGTCCACTACGGTTAAAACAACCGTCATGCCATTGGAAGGCGGGAGGGCGGTGACAAAATCTAGCCCGATGTGGGACCAGGGTCTCGAAGGGACAGACAACGGTCGAAGTAACCCATCCGGAGGTCGGTTAGATGTCTTCCCAGTGGCACAGACTGAGCAAGCCAAAACAAAATCGTGAATATCGCGAGCCATTAACGGCCACCAGAATCGTTGCTTAACTAAATAACTGGTGCGAGTCACTCCTGGATGACAAGCCACGTTGGAGCAATGACCCCATCAAACAACGTCAGACCGTAACCCCTCCGGAACAAACAATCGATTCGGTGGGCAACCGGGCGGAGGCGTTACCCCTTCTAAGGCCATCTTGACCTTCGACTCGACCTCCCATACGAGTGTGGAGATAACTATTTTCTCAGGTAAAATACACTCGGGAGTCACCGGGCGTTCGGATGGATCAAAAATACGAGATAAGGAGTCGGGTTTGATGTTCTTGGAACCCGGGCGGTACGAGAGAACAAAGTCAAAACGTCCGAAAAAAAGTGCCCACCGAGCCTGCCTAGAGTTGAGTCTTTTAGCGGATCTAATATATTCAAGGTTCTTGTGATCGGTCCAGACCATAAAGGGCACCCCTGAACCCTCTAACCAATGGCGCCACTCCTCCAACGCTAACTTGACTGCCAACAACTCTCTGTTACCAATGTCATAGTTACGTTCGGCAGACGATAATCAATGAGAAAAAAACGCGCAGGGTTGCTGCTGAGGAGATGATGTACCCTAGGAAGGGAACAGACTGTGCATGGAACGCGCATTTCTCCGCCTTGACAAAAAGCCCATTCTCTAACAGTCTCTGGAGCACTCGTCTGACGTGTTGAACGTGTTCCTGGAGAGACGAAGAAAAAATCAATATGTCATCCAGGTAAACATATATGAACTGATCTACCATGTCTCTCAACACATCATTAACGAGTGCCTGGAAAACCGCTGGGGAGTTGGAATGCCCGAAAGGCATAACCAAGTATTCAAAGTGCCCCCTAGGGGTATTAAAAGCGGTCTTCCATTCATCCCCCTTCCTGATGCGAACCAAATGATATGCATTACGTAAGTCCAGTTTCGTGAAAATGGATGCTCCCTGCAACCTCTCGAAAGCTGAAGACATCAACGGCAAAGGATAAGAATTCTTTATCGTGATGTTGTTCAGCTCTCGGTAATCAATGCAAGGTCGCAGAGAACCATCCTTCTTCCCAACGAAAAAGAACCCCGCCCCCGCAGGAGAAGAGGAAGGCTGGATGAACCCAGAGGCTAGAGAATCAGAAATATATTTCTCCATGGCCTCCCTCTCGGGAACAGAAAGAGAGTAAAGTTTGCCCTTGGGCGGAGATTTACCTGGCAGTAGATCTATCGCACAGTCATAGGAACGGTGCGGAGGAAGAGAAGCAGCACGAGACTTACTGAACACCTCCTTCAGGTCGAGGTACTCCGCGGGCACGTTAGACAAATCCGCAGCCTCACTCTGAAACACAGAACCAGACACAGAGGGACAGGCAGACACTAAACAGGATTCATGACAGTGGTTACTCCATGTGGAAACAGTGTTAGTGCACCAGTCGACACGGGGGTTGTGTCTGGAAAGCCACGGGTGTCCCAAAACCACTGGTGCAAGTGGTGAGTCCATGAGTAAGAATGAGATGAGTTCAGTGTGATTGCCAGAAGTAATGAGGGTGATGTCTCCAGTAGCATGTGTAATCCGGGGGAGTTCTTGACCATTAAGTGCGTTGACGGTAATCTGGTGCGAGAGAGGAGTGACGGGAATCTGAAGTCTGAGTGCAAGTTTGAAGTCCATGAAATTACCCTCCGCTCCCGAATCCAGTAGTGCGTTGGTGCAGTGCGTCGACTGTCGCCATCTCAGTCTTACCGGGAGGAGGGTTGATGATGGTGATGAGGTCTTCTCGGCGGAGATCCCACCCGATAGTAGCCTCATACTTACTACCGGGCTTATCTTTTACCGGGCAGGAGTGGATGAAATGGCCCGCCCGGCCACAGTACAGACAGAGTCCTTGGGATCTCCGCCTTTCCCTCTCCTCCCGGGAAAGCCGAGCTCTCCCCACCTGCATGGGCTCGTGGTCGAATGCGGGGCTGACCGCGCTCGCACCACCGGGCTGGTGGTCCTCCGCGCTGAACTGTGGGCGGCTGGGGCGCGTCAATCTGGTCACACGATTCAGTCGAGCGTCTACTCTCAGAGCAAGTTCCACCAGTCCGTTCAGCGTCTCTGGTAAGTCCATCGCATAAATCTCCCTTTGAACGCGGTCAGCCAGCCCATGCAGGAACATATCCCACTGCGCCTCCTCGTTCCAACGGCACTCTGCGGCCAGGGTGCGGAACCGAATGGAAAAGTCCGCCACCGAGCCTTCTCCCTGTCGCAGTTCGGCGAGTAATCTGGCCGCCTCCTTACCCGCCACTGCACGATCGAATACTCTCTTCATCTCCTCGGAGAGTGCCTGGAATGAGGTGCAGCAGTCGTCCCCGTTCTCCCACACCGCCGTTCCCCAAAGCGCTGCTCTACCTGACAGCAGGGTTAATACAAATGCCACTTTAGTCTGTTCGCTCTGGAAAGTACGTGGCTGTAGGGCAAAATGCATCGAACACCTCGTGAGGAACGCTCTGCAAAACTCCGGTTCACCGGAATAACCCTCTGGTGTAGGTAGGCGTGGCTCAGGTCTCTCCGCTGTTGCTGGCGTCGGTGGTGGGGGAACGGGCGGTGTGGGGGGCGCAGTGGGAGTCCGTAGAAGTTGTACCTGTTGGGTGAGCTCGGACACCTGCTTCACGAGTGCTTGCACCGCACGACCTGTGCCCGTGATGCTTTCCTGGAATTGATGACAGCTGGTGACACTAATCAGCACAACGAGTAACCACACCCACACAATTACACTCACGCAGACACATCAGCATGAGACAGCCGATTTGTGAAACGTGACAATAATTTGGCAGAAAAACAATAAAGACCTTAAAAAAGATTCTGAAAAGATTCAGCAGTTTCTTTATTATTAATTTTATAAGCAGAATAGGTTAAATTGTTTCCTAAGTGTCCTGTGAGACTCCTGCTACAAATGTCTGGTGGTGATGTGCTTTATGCTTCACTACCATTAGCAAAACCTATGCGAATATTACCAAAGATCTATAGTCCTTGAGCTTCTCTGAAGCTAACAAATAAAAAAATTACCGTTCACAAAGAGTAAAGATATGTAAAAAACGAAACAAAAAACAATATAGATTTCTAGCATCTCTCCTGTATTATTTATTTCGCCCACCCAAATATACATCAAGAGTTATTTGTTCCAGAAAATGAGCATGATGACTTTCTCAGAGAGAATCTGAGATATGTCATTCCTGACTGTGTCCCAGCTGTGGTAAACGCTCCTTCAGCCAGTGTTGAGGAGGCAGAGGAGATGATGGAGAGCTGTGGGAGAAGAGGAAGAGTGTCTGTCTTACCCCATCAGCGGAGGGCAGGGTCTTCTGAGGCACGGATAGGAGGAGGGTTTCGCTCTAGATATTCACTGGAAGCTGAACAATAAATTGTACCATACTACCGTTATTGTAGTCAGGTTTATAGCTTTTTGTTAGAAAGGTATAAGAAAATTGTCTAACTTACGTGTTCCTCCTCCTCCTCATCCTGAGCTGTCACCTCATCGTTCTTAGGCACCCTTCTGAGATCTAAAAATGACAAATGAGACACACTGCGGTCTCACGGACTTAACGGACACGCGCACGCAGCAGCCATTGTAAGTCCACAAGACCGAAAGTGCTCATGAAGTGTGCGATTTGGGACTGGGCTATCGCCGCGCTTGACTTCGAGGTGTAACTTTTATTATTGTTCGGTCTGAAACGGCGCCCAGTGACGGATGGTGTAGCAATATTGTTCTCCGGGTGGAAATCGGGAGAAATTCGGGAGAAAGGTCGGTCCGGGAGATTTTCGGGAGGGGCTTTGAAATTCGGGAGTCTCCCGGAAAAATCGTGAGGGTTGGCATGTATGAATTTGAACTGGTATCAGACATTTTTTGCGCTCCGTGTAAGTGACGTCATCGATTAACAGCAAATACATTTATCAGATTAAATAAAATATCCAACTTCCAATCATTTATTTAACTGCCAGCAAAACCTTTACAAAACTAACAAAAAATCTCACCTACACATAAAGATGTGATTAAAAGCCCACACATTTATAGTTGTTTTCAGTTGCGCCGTTTCCATGGCAACTCTGCGCCCCTCCAGTGTTTGAAAGGGACTCGCATGTTCAACGCGCACGCCCATAGTCAGTCAATTAAGCAGCCTTTACATAAATAAACATCTAGACTTAACACATTAGGCTACATTAATAAAAATCTCATGAATTTTAAACTAATTTTGAAGTTCTTCGACCCGCTCATATGTGCAAATTGCCGCCACTCCATGTGAAGTGGCACTTTTAAAATTTAAGATTTTGTATTGTTGTTTTTATTAACACTCAACCTCCTTAATAATAATAAAAATAAATAAATAAAACATATATATATATATATATATATATATATATATATATATATATATATATATATATATATATATATATGTCTACTGGAAAACATTGTCTACTGGAAAACAATACATGGTGTCAGAAACAAAAAATTCACTTGTGGCACCAAGAAAAGAAGAATGGTTGGGAAGTCATATGTTGGAAAACAGAAGCAGAAGTAAACAATGAGGGAAACAATGAGGGAGCCACGCCATATGGGGCCTAGATGTTCATCAACAGCATGTGCCAAGTCAGCTAAACATCACTGCAGTGCAATCGCCCGAAAGGAATTACATTTTCAATGGCTCCTGGGAGGAGAAGAGGGTGTATGTGCATGGTCTAATGCAGGGATACTCAAGTTCAGATGCCAACGGGGCCACATGTAAACCACATAAAATGTGAAGGGCCACAAATTTCAACTTGCATCATAAAACTTTATTTATGACAATATTTACAGTTTTTACTTATTTTACTTATATCTTGCTAGGTAAGTCTTGCTAGTCTTTGTCCTATTTAAAGTAATACTGAACATGAAATAAAATTTTAAATCTGGAACAAAAAAGTGTATTAACAATTTTCTTGCGATGCAAAAAAAAAAATGAGTTCATACTCAAAAGTATTAATAAATCTCCTTGCTAGGTAAGTCTTGCTAGTCTTTGTCCTATTTAAAGTAGACTGTTGTTTGTAATAAAATTATTTATTAATGCAAACTGTTGCCTTTTAATCCCACATATTAGATGTGGTACAAAATGAGTTCATACTCAAAAGTATTAATAAATCTCCTTGCTAGGTAAGTCTTGCTAGTCTTTGTCCTATTTAAAGTAGACTGTTGTTTGTAATAAAATTATTTATTAATGCAAACTGTTGCCTTTTAATCCCACATATTAGATGCGGTACAACTCTTTCATTGGCAGTGTTTATATTTTCAGCACATCAATGTGACAACATGTTTAATCGTCTCCTCTGACATAATTTTATTATTTCTATTTTTTATCCATGTAAGTTTCTGTGCGCTATTGTGACTTTTATTTTGGTATGCTGGTGTGACGTCATAAGGCTGCGTCGCGCTGCTGTAGTGTTGTGATTCGGCTGAAGAAAGGTTTGTGTTTTAAATCATTTTAAGAATTCAATCTATGCAAAACTATCCGATAATTCTTACAAGAACTGTGAAACATATGAGTTTTTTATCCTTGTACTTTATCTAACACGTTATGTTGAAGAGGGAAACGCATCTATACACGAGTAACAGTAAAATATGCGTCTCATTTAGCTCCCTATATCGTGAATCAGTTTATTATCAGTAGCAGGAGTGCAATAGTTTACTTATGTGATTATTAATTCTGCCTACTTAATCAATTATGTGTGTATTTACTCCTTTCATATTTCTACAGCCCTCCAAAATGAATGTAATATGTTGTAGTGGTCTTTTATTTTCATTTAATTGATTTAATGTAGTTATTACAGCCTTGTGTGGATTAACATTGTTTGTTAAATGTTTTGACAACATACTGAATTGTTTTGTATTTTTTAAAATTCAATTAATTTTATTATTTTTCTAATAATTCAACGGGCCGGAGTCAATTATTCCCCTTAGACCACAGTTACCACACCTCGAAACATTGTTCAGGTGATGTATTTCATTAAAACGCTCTTGTAGGACTAATTTTTTACGCATCGAATCCCAAGCCTCCGTTGCTAATTCCAAAGCGTTATTTCGAGTCAGTAACGGAGGTTTGAGCCACTGATAGCAGACTAACGCTGGACACACTTAACAACTGGCTGACACGTTTAGGGCTGTATTCAACCAAAGAAAATCTTGGTCGACTGAAGTCCTGAAATTTTCGACTAAAAATCGACTAAAAATGACGTTAAAAAAAAAAAAGTTAAATTAATTCGCTGTGCACTGTGCGCAGTACTTGGTAGCCTTGTTGTCCGCCTAAATGAATTATAAATAAACAAAAAAACTAGTAGGCAATTTGCAGTATATTAAATCGTTTTTGACCTAATTATTTAGCACTGAAATGAGTCTGACACACGAGTCTGTCGGCTCTGCAGCGCTGCATCACGTGCACCTGCGCAATATCATAGCCTATGATTTCCGAAAATAGTACAATGTTGTCAACTAGTGATATCATCACAAGAACTGTTGAGTAATATGCAACATAATTTAGACAATTATTTTTGTCATATGTTATAATAATAAGTTATAACTGTCAGACACTATCAGCCGCTCTGCATGTCCTCGCACCGAGCTAGGCTGAACATGAGCTCAGCTTCGCGGCTGAGACACGAAAAGACTATTAACTTGAAGCTTTTACTCTTAATAAACACAAAAGGCACGTCCACTTTAATAAAAAAATAATATTTATTAAACAAACCAGGTCAAGAGCAGAAACGAAATAAAGTGCATAACTGAAAAATAAAGCATCTTAGACTCAAAACTAACACACAGTCGGCACAGCGCAACTGCGCATATAGGCTCCAAATAAAAAATAAAAAGTTAGGTTATCACACTAAAACATTGAAATATGCACATTCTGATATGTTCATAGCCTACTCAAAACAGAAAGGGCAAGCTAACGCAGACAGGTGAGCTTACAACTTTTAGATGATATGTCATGTTTGTCGTCGAGCTGTGGAAAACTGTTGCTTGCAAACTTTGCATTCGACCTTTTTCCCGTTATCAATTTTAACAAAATGCTACCACACTGAGGACTGACAATTAAACGCTCTCAAAATTAAATAAATTGTATTCAGCATCAAAGCTTCTATACTTATCGTTCTCTCTTGGTTTGGACTAATCCAAAAAAGGTGAAAACAAGGGGGATGTTCTGAAGACAGACTGTTACCTGTGAAACAAGGGTACTCTGAAATTTATTAGAATTAAACTGCATGTTTCCATTGATTGTGAAGCTAGACATTGAAAACTGCAGATCAAGCGCATGGGCTGCATGTTTTTTCTTGTTATGATTGTATCCTATTTTCTGTTATTACAGTCAACTATGTGCAGTGATATGGATCGGTAATGCGGTCAAGACCTGCCGGAACTACTTTAGCCGTGCGTTTCTCTCGTCAACCAATCAGATTCAAGCATTCAACAGCCCTGTAGTATAACCCTGTAAAATAACCGAGCACAGTGTAGAAACGTCAGCTCTAAAACTTCTTGATTAATGGGTCTTTGACGATTATCAGCCAATAATTTAATAACTTAAAATAACATTGTAATGCTGATATTAGTATTATCATTATGTGCAAGGTCTGTTATATAGGCCTATACACAATAAAATTTATGTGATTGATTACATATATCATACATGACAGTAAGTTATATTAACATTCTTGAAAAAAAATTATATTCAAATAATCATGCAAGATAAATGTATCAGGATTTCCCCACAAGTAAGCAGCACAACTGTTTTTGTTTTTAATTGATAGTAATAATAAATCATATTATTAGAACGATTTCTGAAGGATAATGTGACACTGAAGACTGGATAATATTCATAAGCATAAAACAGGAATAAAGTAGGGCCTAAGTATTTGAAACCTGAGAAAATGGCACCATCTGTTAAAAAATAGTTAAATCAATAATAAATAAAAAATTAAGCCTCGCCAACAGAATGAAAGCCGATTAACAAAGACTGCATCATTTTATAGTTAAATGGCCCTGAGATAAAAAATTGCAGTTTAATGGGTTTTTAAATGGGGACATTTTTGTCCTTCAGCTCCTGATTGTTACTATTTTGTGTTACAAGTGTAAAATAGATCAGTTTTCTTAACGCTTTCTTGAACGTTTGATGTTGTTGTGGTGTATATAAAATATGCAGGGGAAAAGATTGTTTATTAAAAGCTTTGCAGAGTAAACAGTGTATAACTTTTTCTTTCTTTTTCTTTTTTTAGAATTGAATTTCAATTTAATAAAATTTCACAGAAGGTAAGGCAATAACTACATGAAATGAATTAAATGAAAGGCCAACACAAACATACAGTCAAACCAAAAATTATTATATTATTTGCCCGCAGTGATGTCATTTAAATGACTTAATGCTTGTCGCACAGCAACAATGACTCTGACAAGCATTAAGTCATTTAAATGACATCACCGAGGGCAAATAATATAATAATTTTTGGTTTGACTGTATGTTTGTGTTGGCCTTTCATTTAATTAATTTCATGTAGTTATTGCCTTACCTTTGGTGAAATTTTATTAAATTGAAATTCAGAGTCGAATTTCGGCACAACTCCTGTGATTCTCAAACCACAGTCAGTCATTCACTACAGGAGGGGAAAGTAAAACTGAGCGAGCTTTTTACTTCTTCACTGTATTAACAGCGCATTAATTCTCTCAGATACAACGAGAGCTGGATCTAACTCAACATATATGTTGATAGCGGTTTGTCTTAGTGATAGTGAAAAAATTGAAGAATTAATAATCCTATTATTAATAATGATTTGTCATAGTATAGATTGAATTAGTGGCCGCCCACTGTGTCTGCGGCACTGGTTCCAGAAGTATTTTTTCCATTCATTTCTCCCATAGAGATTTTGAAAAAAAGTCTTAAGTTATATGAACCGAGCCAATCAGCTACGAGGTAAATCAACACTACAAGCTTTTGATTTAAAGCAAAAAGATTTCGAAAATGGGACAAATAGCCTAGACAAAGATATAAGACTGTGAACTTAATAGGTTTAGTGAGGGAAAGAACTACAATCCCATGAAGCATTGCAAACAGCATAATAATAGTAACGTTACGTTACGTTGGGTTTAATTTTTCTTTTAATGAGATCTAGGCTACTAATGTTGTCAGTGCTGATTGTGTAATGGTCCACTGGCAGAACTTTTGCCAAGCGTGTCAGAGGTTACGGGTTCAAATCCGCGCTCGTATAGGTTTTTTTTTCTCATCAAAACCGAATATGTTCATCAGTGGTTGCAATATACACTCACCTAAAGGATTATTAGGAACACCTATTCAATTTGTCATTAATGCAATTATCTAATCAACCAATCACATGGAAGTTGCTTCAATGCATTTAGGGGTGTGGTCCTGGTCAAGACAATCTCCTGAACTCCAAGCTGAATGTCAGAATGGGAAAGAAAGGTGATTTAAGCAATTTTGAGCGTGGCATGGTTGTTGGTGCCAGACAGTTGAAGACTGGAAAAATGTTGCCTGGTCTGATGAGTCTCGATTTCTGTTGAGACATTCAGATGGTAGAGTCAGAATTTGGCGTAAACAGAATGAGAACATGGATCCATCATGCCTTGTTACCACTGTGCAGGCTGGTGGTGGTGGTGTAATGGTGTGGGGGATGTTTTCTTGGCACACTTTAGGCCCCTTAGTGCCAATTGGGCATCGTTTAAATGCCACGGCCTACCTGAGCATTATCCTACTTTCAGCAGGATAATGCACCATGTCACAAAGCTCGAATCATTTCAAATTGGTTTCTTGAACATGACAATGAGTTCATTGTACTAAAATGGCCCCCACAGTCACCAGATTTCAACCCAATAGAGCATCTCTGGGATGTGGTGGAACGGGAGCTTCGTGCCCTGGATGTGCATCCCACAAATCTCCATCAACTGCAAGATGCTATCCTATCAATATGGGCCAACATTTCTAAAGAATGCTTTCAGCACCTTGTTGAATCAATGCAACGTAGAATTAAGGCAGTTCTGAGGCCGAAAGGGGGTCAAACACAGTAATAGTGTGGTGTTCCTAATAATCCTTTAGGTGAGTGTATATCAAGCAGGGACACGTTTGTGTGCATTTTGTTTTGTAATTTCACTGGAATGAATAGAGGTTCTCCGCAACGGCGTTCAGTGGTAGATTGAGCCGTGTGAAGAGAACAACTGTATCCATCAACCGATAGCAGCGGCAACGAGCGCTCAGCTTCATTTAAAAAACAACAGATTTTAGCGCTAGATAGTCTATTATGTAATATAGAACTAAATTAATTATCTGCTAGTTAACTGGAGATGTTTTATTTGTATCAGGTAAATCCGTGCCTCAAAATGTGTTTAAAAGTGGTGGGGACAATATCGACCCTGAGAAAGTGTTGGGGGACCGCAAATTGCGCCTATGTATAAATATATATATATATATATATATTTATACATAGGCGCAATTTGCGATATATATATATATATATATATATATATATATATATATATATATATATATCGTGGGCTGAGCTAAAAAGAGATCTTTTAACATCATTTAACAACAGCATCGTTTAACAACCTAATAGCTCATAGTAAGTCTGTCTTTAAATGGAGAAAAAATATTTCCAGAACACGACTGTTGCAGTCTATTGTTAGTGTAATTTAAAAAATTGCCTTAGCTCAAACTAATAGCTATAAGAATGATGCATCTCTTAGGCCCTGTTTACAGCTGTGGTATAAAGATGGTTTTGGTCGATCGGATCACAAGTACACGAGGGAGACACATTCCTGTTTAAACCTGGTGTTTTAACCAATCTCTAGTCCACTTTCAATCTAATGGACTAAATAAACTCACGCAATTTACATATCAACGCAAAAGAAAAACATGACAGCCATGAGACCAGCCGAATACTGTGAGTGTGTGTTAGAAATCAGGAATGGTGAGAGAACATTGTGCTTGGTAAATTTCTTGTCTTCAAACCAAACTTGGGTCTTAGACAAACAACGTTTAAATCCTGTCTGGTTCCCATAATGTTTACACATTTGGTAAGTAGGCGGAGAGTTTGAACGCATTAGACCAGATGACCGTTGACACTATGAAAGAAATCTGTTCAAATGCGTCTTCCACTCCCTCTGGAAGTGGTCGAAAGTGGACAAGACCCTGTTTACATCTATTTAGCGTCGTCCACTTGTGAACCGATCGACCAAAACACATCTCAATACCAGGTGTAAACAGTGCCTCAAATAACAAGCACTCTTGACAATGTCAAATCACCTCGCAATTCTATTTTGATGTAGTTTGTAGTTTCATTGGCGTCTTCAATCCTCACATGTGTGTTGCAAGTGTCATTTATGCAGTGTCAAATTATTATCTTGATATAGTTTATAACTAAAATGTTAAAATTGTCAAGGGCATCAGCTATGGCTTCTAATTCTCCTAAAATTATATTAAAATGGCTGTCTTGGTGATTATCCTTGTAAACATATCCTAATATTCCTGCTGCGCACTTATCTGTTTTAATGACAAAAGTTCAAGGAGAGCAAGTGACAAATATCAGTATCGGAATCGGCCAATAGTTGTTAAAATCAGTACCGACCCAAAAAAATCAGTGCATTCCTAGTTTTCCTGAAAGTGTAATCTTTTTAATATAATCTGCAAATATTAAATACCAAAGAAATCATAACTAATGATGAAGTGTATACTTTTTGTTCATCTCTTAATTTGTAGTGCTAATTTTGAGTGGAGGTAATTAAGATCATCAACTATCATTCTGAATGACTCCCTTTCTATGGAGATGATTAAGACTCACCCAAAGATATAGTTTGGATGTGTTTTTCTTTCTGTTAATTATTCTCTTCTTAAACAGGACAAACTCCTGGTGAAGCAACTGAGATCCATGTGACACACTATTATAAAGATGCCCTAATAAGCATTTATTAAAGAGGAGAGTGAAGACATGAAGATTGAAGAAACATTCAGAATGAAACATGAAGATACTGGGACACAAACCGAGATGGTGTTTATTAAAGTGGAAAGTGAAGACATAAAGATTGAAGAAACATTGACAGTGAAACATGAAT
Source organism: Semotilus atromaculatus (assembly GCA_031834385.1). Taxonomy (NCBI): domain Eukaryota; kingdom Metazoa; phylum Chordata; class Actinopteri; order Cypriniformes; family Leuciscidae; genus Semotilus; species Semotilus atromaculatus. The sequence continues at coordinate 19,955,501 of JAULUF010000040.1, forward strand.
ATACTGAGGAACAATCAAAGATGGCGTTTATTAAAGAGGAGATTGAAGACATAAGGATTGAAGGAACATTCAGTGTGAAACATGAAGATACTGAGGAACAAAAAAAGGTGCTGTTTAATAAAGAGGAGAGTAAAGACATGAAGATTGAAGAAACATTGACAGTGAAACATGAATATACTGAGGAACAATCAAAGATGGTGTTTATTAAAGAGGAGATTGAAGACATAAGGACTGAAGGAACATTCAGTGTGAAACATGAAGATACTGAGGAACAATCAAAGATGGCGTTTATTAAAGAGGAGATTGAAGACATAAGGATTGAAGGAACATTCAGTTTGAAACATGAAGATACTGAGGAACAAAAAAAGGTGCTGTTTAATAAAGAGGAGAGTAAAGACATGAAGATTGAAGAAACAATGACAGTGAAACATGAAGATGCTAAGGAACAAACAGGTTGGTTTCATTCTCAAACCGAAATTCAGCTCTACAGAAATTAATGATGGTTTTGAAGAGAGCAGGGCTCCAGATTGCAACCAAATGGTTGACTTTTGCTAACTTTTTTCCTTCCGGTGCGACTAATTTTGTTAGCCATTTCTGATGCCAACAGCACATTGGCCAACTGATAAGAGCTGCCTTTTATGTTGCCTGTGATAAACATCAAATGGCAAACAAAACGAAAGTGAAACAAAACTACGCTACTTGTTTAAGCTCAGAACAGGTTCTACTCGCGGGCCGATCTGGATCACGCGACACCGTTACTACACTAGGAGATCCAGTGAGAAAGCTTTTGATTTCACCACAGTATTAATAACATTGCTTCTGCAAGATCTAGTTGGAAGCATTCAAATCTGGTGCAGAATTTTGTTATAAACCACAGATATCAGATCAAACAGCACTGATGTGGAAACCAAGAGAAACATTGTGCCATGAGTGACCAAGTTATAAAAGGCTTTATAATCCACAAATTAGGATGGCTTAAATGTAGCAATGCTAACTAACCATGATATTGTGGCAGAATGGTTTTTTTTACGTTATTCATGCGCAGAAGACAGTCTCCAAGTCAGTCTCTTCCCAGAACGATGTAACAAGGTTTGTGTTCAGGGAAGGAGGAGGTGGGAACCGGCAAAAGTTTAACACTTTAGTTATAAAAATAAAAAACAAAAGCAGCAGCCCCTCACGGACGACTGCCATAAACAAAACGCAACGTAAATGTCCCAGCCCTGGCGTTGAGTCGTCTCTTCACAGGCGTTTAGTCGTCTCATCGCAGGTGTTGGGGCATCTGAAGTCTCCATACAGATTGGCAAAAATAGATCAATTTTATATATCAATAATCAAATCACAGCGAATTATATTCAATATTAATATACAAATTGTCTAGAGTAGATCGATTCTCAGGATAAACCCTATGGAATTAATTTGTTATCGAATAATCTATTTGTCCAGCAAACATCATGCGATCTTTGTCAACTCCTATAGAGAAATTACCCTTAGAGACTCGCAGGGAAGGCGATCTTTCTGGCCATGAAGGATAACTTCCCCGTTTTACAAAGATACTAGTTAAAGTATTTTTTATAATTTTAAAGCTTGTAGCATTAGATTGGAATATGAGCAGAAAAGACAGTTCAATAAATGAATATAATTAATTTTATAAAGGAAAACTACCTATACCGGTTACTAAGCGTTACAAGGAATAAATGTATATACAACAAAATAACACAACAGTGAGAGAGAATGCGTAAAGAAAGAGGGAGAGAGAATGATCTGGAAGGATCAGAGAATGGCAAAATTCACCTGGACATTCAACCTTTGAGAGACAACAAGAATCAACAAATCTTAAACCTTGAAAGCGTGATAAAACAAATACTTGCACAAGTATAGCTCTTTTGCGTGGCTGATGTGAAGGCGGCGTGTGTGTCTCGGTCCTGGGAGCGTCACATGTTCACTCGGTTCTTCCAGAGCGAGTGAAGCGCGTGAGTTTGAATGTCCGTTTGAGGTGAAGCTTGCCGGTTGATTTCAGGCTCAGGCCATTTGCTTTGCGAGAAGAAATGAACAAAGGAGAATTCAAAAGGAAGGAAAAACAAAACTTAAACAAAGGAAAGACAAAACAACTAAGGCTGGAGTCTTTGATATTGAAAGGGAAAAGCGAGAAGGTAAGAGAGAGAGAGAAGCTTGGAAAAGATTAAATTAATGTCCTTCTGGAGATGATTAAACATGTGAAACAAAGATGTTTTTTTCAACAGATTTGAAGGACACCATACAAATAAGGAAAAACAAAACATCTGGGTAACCAAAATTATAACCAAATTATCTGCAACAAGGGGTGTTCAAAGATCAGGGAAGGAGGTCCGCAAGAAGTGGCAGGATTTTACTAGCCTGGCAAAAAGGACTGTAGAGGACTGCAATAAAAAAAACAGGTGGTGGGACCAATGAGTCCCCCCTTCTCAAAGCAGAAGAAGAAAAGGCCTTGTCAATACTTGGCACGAGTGCTTCAGATGGCATTTGTGGTGGTATTGACATCCATGGAGGAGTAGAGAACTACACGCCTTTAGACTGAACACGTAATACACATGAACAACGTCACAGTCTCCATTGACAAAACTAAAATAATTGTTAACAAATAAGCAACAACTCACTTTGCTGCCTGGTTTGGCGTACTGCTGGCGCTCTGTCGGTGTTGAAGCTGCTTTGATTGCTGGAAAGGTCTAACGCGTGAAACAAAGAAATACCAATCAAAATGGATATTTATATACAAATAAAAAAAATATTTTATTACGCCTGTCGTGATCTTCATATCGTTTATCCTCATAGTGATATATTTGATTTGATTTAAGACAATAATGTTCTCTCACTCCGTGTTATATTCCTCTGGTTGAGTCTCAGCTTCACTCTCTAAGCCGTCAGGGATGCCAGCCAGGACAGGTGAGTCCGCCCCAAGGATGTCTTGGACCAGTTTAGTAGTGTCTGACAATTCTGTTGGCAGTGGTCCTCTACCTGCAGTTTTGTTATCGTTAGCTGTCTGTGATATGGTAACAAAATGCACTCGGTGCGTGCGAAGAAAATAGGGAAAAAACTAAGAGCGTTTTTTTTTTCTTACCAGTTTTGTTGGACTTCCTCTTATGAAGGCTTAGTTTTTTTTTTTTGCCCCCACAGAGACGGTTTCATATTTTTTTATTACCTCTGAAACCGTCCTCTTTACTCCTAAATTCCGTGCGTTAATTTTCTCGGTTATTTCCTCCCACTGTTTATTTTTTTTGCCAGCAGTTATAATGGGATCAAATTTTTACAGCTATATTGATTGTTTTGATGCTTTAAGATTTAGATGTTTTGATGTCTGTTTCTTTGTGCCATTAAACTGAGGTTAACATGTATTTGTCTTTTTTTGCCTTAGATCTGATTATTCTAAAAGAGGAGATTCAAGAACCAAAAGATCAGTTTGAGAAACATTATTTCACAACTGGAGAAAAATCATTAAGTTGCTCACAGACTGAACAGACTTCACCAAAAAGAGCTCAAAAGACAGCAAATGGAAGTTATTTCACCTGCCAACAGTGTGGAAGGAGTTTCACTCGAAAAGGAAATCTTAAAACTCACATGAGAATTCACACTGGAGAGAAGTCATACACATGTCAACAGTGTGGAAAGTGTTTCAGACATAAAAGATCCCTTCATTGCCACATGAAAGGTCACACTAGAGAGGGCCCTTACACCTGCAAACTGTGTGGAAAAACCTTTAATCGAAAAGGAAATTTTAACACTCACATGAGAAGTCACGCTGGAGAGAAGCCATACACATGTCAACAGTGTGGAAAGAGTTTAACACATAAAGGAGCCCTTTATACCCACATGAAAGTTCACGCTAGAGAGGGCCCTTACACCTGCAAACTGTGTGGAAAAACCTTGAATCGAAAAGGAAATCTTATCACTCACATGAGAAGTCACACTGGAGAGAAGCCATACACATGTCAACAGTGTGGAAAGAGTTTCACACATAAGGGGGGGCTTTATACCCACATGAAAGTTCACACTGGAGAGGGCTCTTACACCTGCAAACTGTGTGGAAAAACCTTGAGTCGAAAAGCAAATCTTAAAACTCACATGAGAGTTCACACTGGAGAGAAGCCTTACCCCTGCAAACTGTGTGGAAAGAGATTTGCAAAACAGGGAAACCGTAGTAGCCACATGAAAACTCACACTGGAGGGATTCGCGCATCTTTAGTGTAAGAAGAGATCAACACATCAAATAGATCATTTGCAAACTCATTCTGGCCATAAATCACAATGTTCTAAATGTAGTAAGAGGTTTAGGAAAAGGAGCAATTTCAAAAATCACCTGTGCATTCACTCTGGAGGAAGTAGGGAACCCGTGGGTCTTTAAAGCTTTTAAACGCATTAAAGGGTTAGTTCACCAAAAAATGAATATTTACACAAATCGTAAGACTTTTTATCTTAGGAACACAAAGATCCTTTTAATGAATGAGAGTTTTCTGTCCCTCCATAGACAGCTACATTACTACCATTTTGACGCTTCAAAAAGTTCATAAAGAGATTGTAAAATGAATCCATATAAATTGAGCAGTTTAGTCCAAATTTTCTGAAGAGACACGATCACTTTATATGATGAACAGATTAAATTTAGGCTTTTATTCACATATAAACATTCATCAACAGACAAAAATGGAAGCACAAGCATATTTGCTTGACATGCGAGAACCAATGAGGTTCATTCTTGTGTACGTAGCACGTTTGACTTTTCGCAAAAAAAACAATGAGGCTTGTTCTCGCACATCAAGCAGGTTCGGTTGAGGTTCTGTTTATGTTTATACGTATGTGAATAAATGCCTGGATTAAATCTGTTCATTTTATAGTGATCGTGTCTCTTCAGAAAATTTTGAAAACAGCTCAATTCATGTGGATTAGTTTTACAATCTCTTTATGAACTTTTTGAAGTGTCAAAGTGGTAGCTGGGTAACTGTCAATGGAGGGACAGAAAGTTCTCACATTTCATCAAAAAGATCTTCATTTGTGTTTTGAAAATTAACAAAGAGAGGAAAGTCTTAATTGTTAGCAATTATTTTTTTTAAATTGGAGTGTAAACAAAGAAGCTTGAAAAGGCAAACATGATTTTGATTGGCTGGAGATTGTGATGGTTACTGATTTGCAAAACAGAGCTGCTAGAGTGATTTGGCTTTGTTTAGTTGGACAAAAGGTAATAGGGGAAATGTAAATTTACCAGCAGTGGCTTGAAAATATTAAGTTCTTGGACTGATTAAAACCAGTAACACGAAATGATTTGAAAGCTGTTGCTATGGTGTTAAGGCCGTGGAATTGCACATGCAAGGAGAAAAGCACAAGCGATATGTGTGATCTCGGATAGTGGCAAATCATCACTCATACACCTCAACAACACATACTTATTTTATTTTTCCGACTCAGAGCTTGTGAAATCTTTCACACGTGGAAGAGACCAAACTGCCTACATCAAGTTTGATTTGACTCATTACTCACTTGTTTTATTACTCTGATTATATACTTTTATTATTGGCTGATGAAATATCTTGAAACAGATGCCACACTATGAACTGATAGGGAAAGTGTTCACCAGGTTATTCATCTCGCAGAGGAGCACAAAGCACTCAGTCCTCTGGATAGTATGAAGCGATTGATTAGAAAACCAGACAGCCCTTTACAAAAGAGTGAAAGACAGTGCATTTTGTCAACTGTATTCAAATCGGCAAAGACATTGTCGATGTTGAGGACATAATCAAACAGAATGAAAGGATTCATATAGCATCTCAGAAGTTCAGAAAAATGGAGTCGTTTCATACTGTACATCTGACTCCTCTAAAATAGGCCTTTATTGCAGTCCTGTGTTGTCATATCCGGCTTCAATTAGTAGCGTAATCAAATTCCCAGCTGCATCATTGTCAATGGACGGTCACCATTTATTAGAAGAAACTTAAACTGGGTTGAACTCGACAATTTATTAGCCTTAAATGATACCCTACCATATGTGTAATCTTTAATTTTAATGAGTTACTGGCAGAGGAATAATTGAAATACACTATTTGATTTTTAATGTTATTATTTGTATTGGTGTGAACATGTTTATTACGATTAATCTCCAATTTTTGTTTACAATATAATGCTAACCGATCATTGCACTCAAACCCAGAGGATATGACTTGTTTAAGAAGATCAAACCAGTTGTTTTTGAATAACCGACTCTAGGCTGGAAATACTCCTTTATTTGAACAACTTCAGTTTAATCTAATACTTGATTATTGTATAATCGCGGAGTCACTGATACTGAAGTTATGTTATGCTACTATTTGAAGCTTCTGCTTTTGGAGCTTTGAAGTGTGATAAAGGCCAATTCCAATGCCCCTCCATTGTAGATACAGTATTTGTGTCAAGCTTTTGGAAGTGTTTTTAAATGTGAACAAACATAGAATATTGAAGATACTGTATAGTCCCATAAATTAACCATAACTTGTTGTGGTGTCCTTGAAGTCACTGAACATTGTGAGGCTGGAGATTGTAGAGATGGTTTAATCCAGGTAAGGACCTTATACAATGCATATCAGAAAGCAGAGAAATTGCACACACAAATTATTCCTGTTATCCATACATCTGAGGTAACTTCTGAAGATGAGGGCCATGATGAAATAATCAAAAGGAAGGAAAGGTTGATAAATACCATAACTTTATCAGTGTTTGTCCTATTGAGAAGTAATATGAATGTTTCACTTCACAGGCGTAATGCACGTTTACTGAATTGTATGGAGAATGATTCGGATAGAGATGATACTCCAGGAAAAGAATCACGGATCGCAGCTTCTCCTGTGGCTGATTCTCCAGGTAATCACGCGGACTAATACTTGTCTCCTTTCCTTTTTATAATATTTCTTTCCTATATTTTACTATGCAATTTTTATGCTTTTTTATTTTATATACCTTTAAACGACTAGATTTTATCAATTAATATTCTTTCAACTTAAATTCAAAATAACTCCAAAACATGCATAACTCAGCTTAAATCACATTAACCAATGGTTTAATGCACTCAGAGTGGAGTGAGCTCTCATCTCCTAAGACTAAGGGGCTGTTTACATCTGGCCACTTCATGCGTTTTCTGTGGTCGGATAGCTATCCGATCGTGAAAAGACCAGGTGTAAATGCCCTCCGAAACGCATTCGAGAAGGACTTAAATCCGATCACTCAAACCACTTCAGGAGGAGGTCTGGGCAAATGGAATCGTTTTGATAAATCAGATAACTGTCCGATCGGAGAAAACACATGAAGTGGCCAGGTGTAAACAGCCCCTAAGGACACTTTTGCTGCGAATGAAGTCAGAGTCCGCTTCGAGTCCGCTTACAAAGGGTGGTCTGGGGTACGGTTCATGTGAACTCCAGTACGGTTCTCTGCTGATATGAATGCAATCGTACCAAATCGTGGAAGTGAACCGTTATTGGTGACGTATAATTTGGTCATCAGAAGAAATTGACAGACAGACGCAAGTGTGCTTCTGTATATTTTCTTTGAAAACAAAACTAAAGGTTAAAAAAAAGAAGAACAAATGTTAAGTGAGCAATTCTATCCATTTTGACGCCTTTTCATTCATAGCGGTTACCACGATTACGCACCAGCTGCAGCTTGATGACGCAAGCGTACTGCGGTTCGGATACAAATAATATAATGTGACGCAGTTCATCGGGGGCAGGGGGAGGGGGGAGCAATCGAATTCGGGTTCGGTACAGGCAATCGAACCAAGTATGAAAGCGCACTAAGACTATGACATCCACAATCCAGTGGGCCAACCTCTGCTTGGAGACAGCCTTTCCCTTCTGCTGGCCTCTGTCAAGTCACCTTCATTTATATAGCACTTATAACAGTAAGATTGTTTCAAAGCAACTTTACAGTGATAACAGGAAATTAAAGTAATAGAGATTGTTTTGGCTTTACAGCAGCTCTATAATAAAGTTATTGTCCAGCAAATTCGTACTTATCGAGAAAAGGTCCGGTAGGGGTTTATCAGACGGACTGCTGTATTAAATTTCATATATATTGTTTTTAAATAAGTCAAGCACTTTTCAAGTTCTTCTTCATTAATATGGCTGTTTTCCAGGACTTCAATTTCAAAAAGTCACATTCAAGTACTTTAAGCACCTGGGGCCTCATTTATAAAACTTTGCGTAGGATTTGCGTCAGAAGTGGCGTACGGATGAAACATAGGACGTGCGTACGCACAGAAATATTCGGATTTATAAAACCGTGCGCACGCACATCCTACGCAGTTTTCCCTTAATAAATCACAATCAATTCTAAATGTAGCGCAGCTTTTGCGGCTTCATGTCACGCCCATAGTTGCCCATAAATAGTCCATGAAACGCCCACAAGTTAATATTCATCGATTGTGAAATCATGGCAAATACAAAGAGGAAAACCAAGCTTCACTCAATGTGAAGTAGAAATTATCGTTGGCGAGGTGGAAAAGAGGAGTGAAATGTTGTTTGGAGGGCACAGTGTGGGCATTACTAATTCCAAAAAGGCACTTGAGTGACAAAAGGTTGCAGAAGCAGTTTATGCTGCAGCCTCACAACCTCGGACCGTGGCCGAAATAAAAAAGAAATGGTCGGACATCAAAGTCGATGCAAAAAAGCGTCTAGCGCTCCATGACGCATTGTGATGGCATCATGGCATTTTATTACCATCCATTTGATTGCATCTGACAAGCTATATATGTGTTATGAGGATGAATTGCATAACATGCCAATAATATTGCAGAACATATTTCACTTTTCTTTTTGCAAATGTGTTAATTTGCATTTCTGTTGTAATCTTCGTTTGATTTTGTTTGTTTTACACTGCAGATCGATCAAACGGGTGTTCGTGTAGGCTGTTAATTGTAAGACTTGCTTTGTGAAGTCTTAATGTTATTTATGAGAGGCAGTATTGCCATTTCTTTTACACAACGGTCTACACTTTCACACGCTTTCACGTGTTTCTTCCATCTGCCGACGGTGTCGCCATTTCTCATTTCACCCGTTTTTGTGCGTACGCCTGGGTCAGAGCTTGCGTGAAGGACCGCACATTTTCCCATCAAGTTTGCTTTTTATAAATACCAATTATTGCGTAGAAAGCGGCGTACGCTGCCTTGTGCGTACGTAACGTTTATAAATGAGGCCCCTGTGACGAACCCTGTTCAGAGCATAGATGCGCCTTGTAGAGAGCGCCTTGCTGATTGTCATCAATGTTGAAAACAGTTCAGTACTTACTGTCCAATGATTCTAGGTGGTCTTGGAAATAATTGGCTGGAGTTTTTCGAGTCCTGCCCGTTCCACAGATGATTAAATTGTTTAATTTTTATTTCAGTGTTTCTAACTCAGTGGCTGTATGTGGGTTAGGAATAGAATCACATACCCCACCTTTAAAAGGTGTTTAACAGACTGATGACATTGCATATCCAGAATAATAGTTTGAATATGTTGTTTGAAATGTCATTTTAAGTTATCAGGTGTATAACCAGTTAACGTTTTTAATTTCTATATACTGTACGTGTCATTTTAGTAAGTTTGAGTTGCATCTGAGTTTCCTGATCAGTGTATAACTGATTTCTTGCAGGTGATCAGAAGATGCACACTGAGGAAACTACAAAAAAACACCAGTTACAGCAAAAAGTGTCCTGGTCAAATGCTGAAGTTGCAGCTGTGATGAAACATTTTAAGGCACAAATAACCGAAGGAAAACTGGCCACACCGACTGAATGCCAGCAGTGTAAGACCGCTGAGGATCCTGTTTTGGCAAGGCGCAGTGTACAAAACATCAGAGATTTTGTAAGAAATCGAGGAATTAGCTTGAAAAGGAAAGCCCAAAATAAGTGATGTTACATCATACGTCTCATTTGATACCGTTCTATTAAGATTATTACTTGGTTGTTGTTTTTGTTATTTTCATTCTATAGCAAAAAAAAAATAAAAAATTATTGAACAGTTAAACTTCTAAATCAGTTAAACTGCTGCCTTAAGGAATTGTTTGTCACACAAAAAAAATACTCTTTTCGTTTCCAGACCCTTCCAAACCCGAATGACTTTCTATCTTCAGTTCAACCTAAACATCTCCTTTTGGGTTCCACTGAAGATGGAAAGTCATACGGGTTTGAAACAACATGATGGCGAGGAAATGCTGAAAAAAAGGCTATTTAGGGGGGGTGAACCATCCTTATAAATCAGTTTCTCTGCATGCTGTTGCGTTTTTTGCATTTTCAGTATAATTAATTACAACTTAAAATAACATAAACATTGTGTTTTTACAGTTTTAACCAAAGTACTTCTAAAAGTCCCTGTAAAGTTTTAAGTTTTTTTATATATTGTACTGTACTCTTTAATCATCTTAGTCTTGGTTTTGAACCATATTGTCACGTTTGTTTGTTGCTTATGGTCATGTGCCTGTAAAACACATTGGTCCCCTTGTAACGACTGAGACCAATCAGACACAATTATTTTTTATGGTTAACAAATAATCTTTAATGCTCACTCTGGGACCTGGGGCCCCATCCCCCGTGCGGGTGCAAGCGGGGTCTTCGGTTACCATGACTACGATCAAGATAAGTTGGATTTATGACTGTTAGCAATGTCAATGGGCCCCTGCCACAAGACCTACAGACATCAGAACAGAATTTATCGATGAACTGATTAACATGAAATTAACATGCATTCCAGAACATTTTGTGAATGATTTACTGTCTTATGTTGTGTCCTTTAATACTATTATCTGTTGATACTATGATCCCTTCCATACTATGTATTTTATTATAGAACCAACGGTCAATGTAACCTCACTTATACCACGTTTGGTCTCTATAAATTGGTACTTTGAAGATCGAAATGATTGTGTACAAGATATGCCGATAGCTGGCCAAAATATTAGTATTACAAGAATCTTCCCTAGTCTTCTTCATCAGAAACCAATCCACGTTTAGGACAAAGACTTGTAAATTAACCACAGAACAACCTCCCGCTCTGAAATTTCCACCCTTCTCATTGGTCAAGCAAACCCGGAGAGGGGTTGGACCTTTCACAGGCTTTAAAGGGCATCCACACAAGCCCTTCCCTCTCTTTGGCCTTCTCTGTTTTTCGTGTGCTGTGCTGTCCGGCGTGGCCTCAGCAGGGCCCAGGGCCCCAGGCCTTGACCCAACCAGCCATGGGCTCATTCAGGAGAGAGAGAAGACTCTCTCAACCAACAACGACTCCAACCATCAACTCTTCCGACTTCCTCCCTTCTCCTCGGTGCTCGGCGTGGCCTCAGCATTAATATTTATAAAGTGTTTTGTTTGTGTATTTTGTAGCAGATTCCAGGTATATCTGAAAAATATATTGTCTGACTATGAGTATCGCACTGTAGAGAAATACCCACACACTCCAGACACTGTTAAAATGTATTTACCTTATTATTGTGTATTTTAACTTTTAAATGGATACAGAATACAAAGCTTAAAACAGAATCACATAACTTTGGCATAAAGTGAGTAGCCTAATGTCACATTAAAAAAGTTTACACTTGAGCATACACGAACATACACGAATGTAAGGGATTGTAAGGCAATCTTTCCTGTAAGATGTCAAAAGCTAGGCAAAATATATTCTGACAATTCATATGAGTTCTATATTATCAGAAAAAGAATTATATATCACTAAACAACTTACTCCGAATTTGTATCCTCGGCGGGATCAATTCGTTCTTCAAAATGCAGCCGTTCGTCGTCCGAGTTGCAATCTTCCTCTGAGGAAAAGGTGAATTCTTCCTCGCTGTCCAGAATCATCTGAAGGGCCTCTTTACCGGAGTAGCGTGCCATCCTCAAAACGCGATGAACTATCAGTGAATCTGACAGGGTTCTCAAGTTTTATCAAAAGCTTGGAGTGAGTGTAACAGAGTTTAGTGTTTTGTTTGTATGTGATTTTCACCATAATTAAGCAGCTGTATTGAGTTTGGTGTTTTGGAGCCCCCCTTTGGAGAAATGGTGTACTGCAGCTCTGCTGCGTTTTGTCCTTGTGTTGTTGCCTTACCCGATCAGAAGCGGTATGCTTTACATTGGGTAGGTTGACTGTATAAAGCACTTCCCACTTTGTTTTAATGTTATAACTGTAAAATGTTGTTTAAGTTGAAAACTTCGACATATCACCTGTGTTATACTACTTTACATGTATTGTTAAGATTTGGGTGCAATTCTAGCAACTTAGAGAAAGTTTATTAATGCTTTCATTATGACCACAAGTTCATACACACTGAGTCTTACGTGACTAGCTGTAAACTCCGCTAGCAACTTTCCATGTATTCAGTGTATTTCTTTTATTTTGTGTGTGCATATGCTGTTTTATGTACGCCAGTGCCTGAAGGCATGTTTTGTGTTCTGATTTTCCAAAGGCATGTTGCTTCATATGTTAAATGTGAATTAGTTGCAGAATGAGGAAATATTTTCCTGTGTATTTTATTTTATCCCCGTCTAGTATGCTAAAGGCGTATCCTTCTGTATGAATGTTTCTTTTTGTAATAATTTACAACAGAAGACAGAAGCGGTATGCTTTACATTGGATGCTGTTTTATGTACGCCAGTGCCTGAAGGCATGTTTTGTGTTCTGATTTTCCAAAGGAATAAATGTGAGAAAAGCCAGTTTTGGTCTCAGTCCCTTCACCGCCTGACCACCGTTACACTGGTGCCGTGACCTGTCGATCTCTCAGATCAGCCCAACGCCAGTCGCCACGAATGCTGCGTTGAAGTCCAGCTCGAGTGTGCGAGATCAAGTGTGGTTAGAGTTTTCTTTGTATATGGTTAGGCAGTATAGGGCTGTGTTTATATTATTCCAGTGTGGAGAATTGTTCATTATGCTTGATATACAGTAAGCTACAGCTTTCTTTCTCTTATATAATTTATTTTATTTATTTATTTATTTTTTTTTGCATTTGATAATACACAACGCAGATACTTACCATTATGGCTGAGAAATATAGTTACAGTAATGTTGGAGATAATTTTGCTAGTCAAGTTCTTCCTAAAGGGAGGGGTATGTGGGGTGCATGGCGGGGTTCTGATAGCGGTGCTGTTGGACATAGGTTGGACAGTGGGGAGGTGGGTTATTCCCAGTCATTAGCTGACAGCGGTAGGGGTACAGGGTTAAGTCAGAACCCAGGTTGTACTCCTGTTGGCCAGTCTTTGGGGGAGGGTCCTCTCACATCCACACCCAGCAGTATTGATTCTGCTGCTATTAACCACCTCACGAGCATGCCCAGATTGGTGAGTCTATTGTAGCCAAGTTAATGTCTGCTGGCATAGTGAATACTAGCAGTGAACAGCAGGGCGGCTCATCCCCTGCACATCACATCACACACATGCAGAACACGTCACCTACACATACAGGAACTGACTCTAGCACTGTGAGACATACAGACTCACACGTTACTGTACATGTAAAATCAGACAAAGAGCCTAAGTTGTTCAGAGGTGATGGTTCTGACAAATATCCAGTCCAGGACTGGATTGACATAACTACAGCTTATCTGAGAAAGCAGCGGTGTCCTGTGGATGAGCAGGCAGAAGAGATAATGGGGAAGTTGATGGGCAAAGCGAGAGATGTTGTGAAGGTTGCCCTGCGCAGTGATCACTCTTGACGTGAAACAGAACCCTGGCCTCATTTATGATATTCTCCTCCAGTATTTCAGTGATGTGTCCTCATGTCTCCCACTAGCAGATTTTTACTCCACCCTGCCCAGACCTGGCGAGAGCCCAGTTGATTACTGGTTGAGAGTAAACAGAGCAGCTGATCTGGCTGATGAAGGCCTCCGCAGGCAAGGCAGGTGGATGGAGAATTCCGGTGAAGAGGTGACACGTATGTTTATCAAGCATTGTCCCGACCCAGAACTCTCCTCTATCTTTAAGTGTAAGCCCATTCATGAGTGGAGTGCACGTAACATACAGTTGAGAATTGATGACTATCAGAGAGAGCTAAGGGCCTCTGGAAGAGCCTGTGCAGATGTGCGGGTAAAGAGCCACACCACCACCCTTGCCAACATGCAGCCTAACCCAGCGGCATACGGTCAGCCTGTGCCTGAGCAGTGTCACACTCAGTGCCCTACCCTCACTACTGCTCCAGTCCCTAGTCCAGTGTGTCACCCGCAGTGTCCCTCCTCTGTCACAGTTTCAAGTCAGAGCTACACCTCACATCAGACCCCATGCCCCCTCTCATGTGCCTCTACGCCAGCTGTATTACAGAATAGTCAAGACGCTGAGGATATAATTCTGTCTCGTATGATGGCCATGTTAGAGCAGATGATGGGGAAAGTGCAGCAGCGCAGCAGTGCTCGTGGCGGAAGATTCCAGGGTGCTAATCGAGAGAGAGCTTGTCGTGTCTGTGGTGACAGCAAACACACCACCATCACCCATTGCATGTCAGAGAAGCTGTGTTTCACTTGCCTTGCCCCAGGCCACACACGGGTGGGATGTCCCACCAGGTCTTCCCCTGAGCCTCAGTCTAAGGGAAACTAGTAGACTTCAGAGGGAGACAGTATGGGTCATAATTTTAACTCCCGGAGTGAATATATTTCTAATGCAGAAACCGTTTACACGATGAACAAGATGGCTTGTAATGACACTCAAACTGTTGTCTATCAGAACATACACAAAGTTGTCGGCAGTGACAGTCTTTTTTTATACTCCTGTGATGATTGATAATACAGTGACCCTGAACGCTATGCTAGACAGTGGCTCTATTGCTTGTACTATCAGTGAAACTGCCGAGATGAAGCTTAGAGAAGCTGGAGCTTTCACAGCACATGATCAGTTCAGTACAGATGTTGTCCTCATTGGCTGTGGTGGCCGTCGCGTAATGCCTAAGGTAATGCAGGTGTATGGCTGCAAGATCATAGTTCCTACTCTAGTTGTCCAGGGCCAGCATGATGAAATGATATTAGGTACCAATGTAATCAAGCATGTTCTTCATCAGTATAAGCAGTGTGATGCCTATTGGAAAGCTGTGTCTGCCCCTTGTCCTGCTGGCGATCCAGAATCTGAACAGTTCCTCTCCATGCTTGCTGGTGTGGACCGTTGGAGAGGTGAGGAAGTTCCCTGCAAGATAGGCACTGTGAGAAGCGAGTACTTGATGTGGGGAAAGCTTCCCAAGTCTGCTGCTGTATCTCCTGGTAGCACTGTGATGGCTGAACTCACATCATGCCGCTCAGCTCCAAGGGGAAATCTGGTGGTGAAAATGGTGACGTCTTTGTGGGGAGACAGATGGTTTCTGTTAAAGCAGATCAACACCTCTGATAAACCCGTCTTGGTGAGACGCAATTCTAAGTTAGCTGACGTTTTTCCCTGCATTGCGCTTGAAGATATGGATGACACACACACTGGGGTCTCAATGGTCAGGTGTTCTTTAGTAGCTAGTAGATCTGAGAATGATGCATGTTCTGTTGACGACAAACTCAAGGCAGTTGGATTGAGTGAGATTGACATAAACCCCTGTGATGTGTCCGAGCAGTGTAAAGGCAAGCTGACTGAAGTGGTTGTGCGCTACAATGATATATTCTCACGTCATCATCTGGACTGTGGAGAGGCAAAGGATTTTGTCCATCGCATTCACCTCTCAGATCGCAGGCCATTCCGACTCCCTTTCAGGCGGGTGCCCCCAAGTCAATATCAGAAGCTGCGCCAAGTGCTGAGTGAGATGGAAGAGAGAGAAATCATCAGGAAGTCCACCAGTGAATATGCGTCTCCATTTGTTCTTGTATGGAAAAAGAATGGGGATCTTCGAATCTGTACGGATTTTCGCTGGTTGAACAAGCGAACTTTTAAAAGATGCTCACCCTCTCCCTCACCAGGCTGACTGCCTAGCAGCACTTGGAGGAAACGCTCTTTTCAGTACTATGGATTTGACTTCCGGGTTCTATAACATGCCGTTGCACGAAGATGACAAAAAGTACTCTGCCTTCACCACTCCAATGGGTTTATATGAGTACAATAATTTGCCACAAGGTCTCTGCAATAGCCCTGGAAGTTTTATGCGCATGATGACTAGCATTTTTGGAGATCAGAACTATCTGAGTTTGTTTTGCTACTTGGATGATTTGCTTGTCTTTGCTCCTGATGAAGAGACTGCTCTGCAACGTTTGGAGGTGGTGTTTAGCAGATTACGTAGCCACAACCTGAAGTTAGCCCCCAAGAAGTGCTTTTTCCTTCGAAAGGCTGTGAAGTTCCTTAGGCACATAGTCGATGAAGCTGGTGTGTCGACTGATCCCAGTAAGATTGAGGGCATCATGAAAATGACAAGTGCTGACCTAATGGAATTAGACGGTGTGACTCTCTCAGCGAAACGGGTTAGGTCTTTCTTGGGAATGATCAATTACTACTGTAAAGACTCATGGGCGGATCTGATTACGGGGAATTTGCATATCATAATTAATAATTATTCATACAGGTTTGTATCAGATCAGTCTTACATGTTAATACATCTCCCGATAAGGGATGATATGTTATTTTACCTGCATGCATGCATGTGTATCTTAGTAACTAGCCACAAGTTGATTGCAATTAGCTACACAGATCACGTTTTACAAACAGGTAAAATTTAATTAGCTCAATTGTCAGAATAGTATTGGTGGGGATTAATTTATGATCGACTCATCTGCTTGTCCCGCAAGCTTGATCGTTCGATCTCCGTCAACACCCACAATATTATTCTACTTTATAGGTTTTCAGGAAAACCAACCTGTGGCCACCAGGTTGCCCTTCCTGTTCTATAAGCACATACTCTTTCAAGTATCTTTAATTTGTAAGCTTGTAGCTAAGATCTTTGACACTTAAGGGACTCGGATATGAGCAAAAGAGATGAATCAATCAATGAATTATGTATTTAATAAAGGCGTACGTATACAATTACTACGGTTACATAGGATATATGTATTTACAAACATAATAAACAACAAGACACGATAAGGCATCGATGAACGAGTATATATAGAGACAGGGGGAGAGAGGAAATGTAGGGGGTTTCAGTTATGCAAGAGAGGGAGTTTTAGAAAGACCCGAGGATCTTTTAGAATAGCAAAATCACAAGGGCATTTAAGGTAACCTTTGAGAGAGAACAAGAAATCACAAAATCACCCCTTTTGAGGCAACAACCGAACAGCATAATAAATCTTGATAAGAAATAAATACTTGCACCATGGGTCTCTTAGGTTGCAGAGGAGCAGTGTGTCCTTGGGGCGCGTCACGTGGTCACGTGCGCGTGTTTGTCCTTCGAAGCGAGCGCGCACTCGTTTAAAGGTCCCTTGTAGATGGATTTGCTGAAGAGATATGTCACACGGTGTTCTTTTCACTCGTAGATTGGAATTAAACACGGAGACTTATCTAAGACTGAAAAACATAAACTAAACTAGAAACAAAACAAAAGAAAAAGAGATCCCCAAAGGGGAATCACGAAGGAATCACATCCTGGCAAGAGTAAGAGAGTAAGACCAGAGGCTGAGAGGCTGGTGTGGATGCAATGTGCCACCTCTCATTGCCTCATTGGCAGGCGGGAAAGTTGCTCTGTCATTGATTTACGAGTCTTTGTCCTAAACGTGGACTGGTTTCTGATGAAGAAGACTAGGGAAGATTCTTGTGATACTAATATGTTGTATCATATTTCATACATACCAACATATCACATACACACTCTTTTCAATCTCCAAAATACCAATTCATCAAAACCAAACACGGTATAGGTGAGTTTTGGTTAACCATAGTTTGCAAAGTTTGAAACATTAAGTATTAGAGTTTACACGAAAACAAACCGCATAAAAGGCAAGATCATGCGATGGAACATTAGATACATGTTAATACATTTATCACATGGTTATATATTTATATAGGATTAAGAGGGTTTAATTTCTCCTTCTCAGCAAGAATTAAGTCCATGCACATTCTTGTGGGTCGTAAACTCGTAACAGGACACTTCGGCCAGTGTTAGCTGGATTTGGGGGAAAGTTTCACAGACTTTGTTAGGATAGTGAGTTTGCTGGATTATTCATTAAAATGCATAATACAGGCACTTATCGTTCGTTTAGAACTACAATACACTCACAGGTATCTTCATAGGCCCTGGGCACTCAGACCCACATTACAACATATAAAATATATCTCATTAAAATGTCTTTAATGGGGAAATTCCTTTCTTCTTTAGCAAAAATCACACTCTCTGGGGATTCCGAAGGGGTCATAAAATGTCTTGTAACTGGAAACCAAGCTCTGTCCTGAGCGGGCTTCACTTGTGGGTGTGGGTGTGTGTGTTCATTTACATTCAGGCCTTTTGAGTCTGAAGGCTTTGGGACTTTAGCAAGGATGCATTTATTTACTCAGATGATTCACCATTCCGCCCAGTCCTTACACTACCAACATGTTTTACCCAATTACTCAGCTATCGCTAAGCGCCTCTTCTCTCTGTTGTCAGGCCAGAAAGAAAAAGTAAGCAGAAGCCAATGAGTAAACACAGGTCTCAGAGCAGGAAGTTGAGTGCCGCTGACTGGACCCCTGACATGGAGCAAGCTTTCCAGAAACTGAGATTGTCACTGGCCGAAACAGTTGTCCTTGCTCACGCTGATTTCACCCGCCCTTTCATGCTGTCTGTAGATGCTTCTCTTGACGGGATTGGTGCCGTTTTATCGCAGATCAAGGAGGGAGAAACCAGGGCAAGGCCCATCGCATTTGCCAGCAAGTCACTTTCTCAGTCTCAAAAGAATTACCCAGCACACCGTTTAGAATTCTTGGCGTTGAAGTGGGCCATCTGTGACAAGTTCAGCCACTGGTTGAGGGTCATGTGTTCACAGTGTGGACAGACAACAATCCGTTGATTCGCATCATGACAAAGCCCAAGTTGGCTAAAGATAATGAAGGGAGAACGAAAAAACTGTACCTCTCCTTGGTTTCAAATGGATTACATAAACTGAGAATATTTGTTTTTATATAAATTACTTAATTTAAAAGAAGAGAATTCAAACTTAATATAGACAAATATCTCGTGCCTGTGTGACAGGTGTAACCCGGTTAAAAAAGCATGAGGTGATACGTGATGCTTGTAGTAGGGCTATCATTTAATAATCATAGTATATAAATAGTGTGATTAAAAAGGTTGAAATTCTTTTCTTTTTTTTTTAGTCATGATAAAAATGTTAAAAGCAGTTTAATTTTTTTAATATGTTTATTGGTTTAGGTAAAAGATAATGTATTTCTGAAAACTGTCTAAACCAGCATTTATGGGATTAATAACGATTTACTGGGTTTTTTGTTCAGCACGGACAAGGAAGGAGAGTGAAGCAAAAGAGTGAGCGTGACAGATTTTCTGAGTTAATTTGTGAATTAGTAGTGTACAAACCAGTGTGTAACTTGTGTCTTATGATTGTTTCCACGACAACCAGTGAGAATAATGACGAGCTGCATATTGAGGAACGGGAGGAATTTCTACACGAAGTTCAAAGACTGTTTACTTTTGTGCTACTGCTAATTTATCTTATAATGGGGTTTATCTGTAGCCTGGTTAAAACGATACTCAGTTACTAACGTAACCTTGGTTCTCTCTAGAAGAGGGAACGAGTATTGCGTAACCTGCCGTGCTCGCGCCACGAACGACTTCTGCTTCAGTCGATGAAAAACCAGAGAAGCAGCCTCTGAGCCGTTCTTTTATACGCTAAGCCACACCCATTTTGGCGAGCTCTGATGCATGGCGTCACGCCAGGCTTACTGGTAGGCTGCTGCATTTGCCGCAGGGCAGCCAATGAGCACGCTAGACAGCCTGCTCTAGGTCTGCTAGCTGCTGCACTGCGTTGACAATAAATACATACAATTTGGCTTCATATCTCGAGAAAAGATGACTTTACCCGTAGCGTAACGCAATACGAGAGAACCTCTCGTAAGAGAACCAGACCATTCTCAGTAGTAACTGAGTTATGGTCTGGCAAAGCTTCATAGACAAATCATTTCCAAAGGAGCGTCATCAATGGACGTCGCTCAAATGCCTCTGGGCACAATTGGATAGACCTAAAACCAATCAGAACGATGAAGGAGATGACGTATGCAGACTTTTGCCGAATCCAGTCGGTAAGACAGCGATAACATCTTTTTTAGATATGAAGGCTTCGAGTGTTGTTCTTTGCTCGGGTTTTA
This sequence comes from Semotilus atromaculatus, assembly GCA_031834385.1. Classification (NCBI taxonomy): domain Eukaryota; kingdom Metazoa; phylum Chordata; class Actinopteri; order Cypriniformes; family Leuciscidae; genus Semotilus; species Semotilus atromaculatus. The sequence continues at coordinate 19,975,686 of JAULUF010000040.1, forward strand.
ACGAAAAGGAAAAATTTTAATTGCTTAAAACAGACGCAATAGCTGATTCGGTAACCCTTTACTTGAAGGGGTGTGCATAAGACTGACATGACACGTCATGAATATGAAGGAGTTTTTATGCATGTTTATGACAACTGTCATTAAGTGTCATTCTCAATTATTATTATTGTTTCAACAATTAATTATTGTGGTTTCATTCTGATCTTGATTCAATTTGGATACATATTAGGTAGGCTACAGTAGATGTTAATTTTTCTCAAGAAAGAAAATCTCACCTAATGAGCCCTGTCAGCTGGTATTATTAAAGGTTAAAAATAACAACTCAAATTAAATATAGGGCTAATGTGGTTTTTATTACAACAACTTTATAATATTTTAATGATACAAGTAAAAAATATTTTTACAAATATGTAATATGGTGCACATATTTAGCAAAATACTAATTTATACTAATACTAAATCAATTATAAAATAAAAAAGATTTCTAGCCAATTTACGTGCTATGGTCATTAAATGGCTTTCCTGAGGTAAATGTAACGTTATGTGACACTGTAGTCTACTCCAGCTGTTTTATTGACCTCTTTCCACGGTTGAAAAACACTGATTGGTCGATATTACAGTATGCATGAGGCAAATACATTTCGTTAAGTTGTGGGCTACACTTATCTTTCAACACACGTTACACACCTATTGATCATTCGTGTTTATTTACTATTAACTAGGCTAGTAAAGAGAGATGATCAGTTCACGTCCCATTTGAACTGAGGCATTACAGCGATCTGTCACATTTAAAAGCGCCAAAATTGTATTTATTGTTTGAATTTGTTCCATATCAAAAGTAACCTTCTCTGTCTAGTCCGTCGGTGTCAGTGTCCTCTTTGCTTCACGATTTTTCTCTGCGCGAGAAAATGGATGTGTGGCGTGAGAGCGTGTGAAAAGGCTCAATTGTGTGAGTCTCACGGTCAATGCGTGAGAGTTGGCAGCTCTGCTGCTATGGCATTTTAGTTTTATAATAATTTTGGTTGCCGACTTAAGATTGCATTAAGGTGTGTGTGGGCCCACAAAGTATGTTGGTTTAAGTGACTTTGAAGTGTTACATTGTGGTTTTCTGAATTAATCCTTTTGAAGGTTAATAGGGTTTAAATTGTTGTCTGTGCATTTATAAGGTACAGTATTGACAGTATTTTCCTTTAAAAAAGAGGGACATTTTATGTTGAAGGTTTAAAAAAGAACAATCATATCCATATCCATTTCATTTTCTTATTTCATTGGAGATATCTTACTTCTTTATTGAGTAAATAATTGAGACATATTTTTCTAAAAACCTTGTGTTGTGTTATTTGAGTACTTACCTGGAAAGAGGTTAGCATTTTATTCTGAGAGAGAAATAAACAGACACTTATGGTTAAAAATCTTTATTAATCTTAACCGTTGCCAGAGCGCCGGCGCACTGAAGCGTTTTTTTTTTTTGTCTAAATAGTTCAAAGTTACTATCATATTTAATGTTATTACCTTGACAAACTATGCATCATTAAAAAGATATAAGACTCAAGTTTCAGTATTTGACCACTATTGTATTCTGAGAAACTTAGTGACAGTTATGGCTTAATTTGTGTCAGGAGTTATGTAATTAAAAAATGAGTCGATACCTTTAAAGGTGGGGTATGTGATTCTCTTTTTTGTCCATTTTTTCTAAATCACTTGAAATCCTATTCCTAACCCACTTACAGCCACTGAGTTAGAAGCACTGAAATGAAAATTAATCAATTTAATCATCTGTGGAACGGGCAGGACTCGAAAAACTACAGCCAATCATTTCCAAGACATCCTAGAATCATTGGACAGTAAGTTCGTCAATCAAACGGTCGTACTTACATCAGATTTCTATAGACAGGAATAATATTTATTGAATTTATACCCAAATGCGTCGATTGTTATCATTTTGAGCGCTGGATACTCTGATGTACTGTTTTCAATCCATACCAGCAGCCTGAGGGCACCCTATACACAGTATAGTCCATATATGGAACACATGAAGAAGAGCCATAATCATGTGACTGCCTGACATAAACAAAGCTTTCAGAGATCGCTGTAACATGCAGATAAAGATGTTTTGAAGACAATAAACATGATTGCTATGATATTTTATTTACCTGTGTTCTTCGAGTCATGTCAGATATTTTCATAATAATAGATTATATTTATAATGTAATGCTAATCGATATAGACTTTATCATTGTGCAGAATACTATAAAATAATATATTTTATGATTTTTTTTTATCTGAAGCCAAATCAGATCACAGAAGGTTATTTAAAATACTCGACTTGTGCTACAAAGTAAGTTTGGAGCACAAACATGGTTTAAATCTCATAAATTGTCGTGTATTGATGGTGTGCTAAGCAACATTTAATTAAAATTTGATAAGCATATTAATTCTGTGGTTAGAGGTGGCTTCTTCCAATTAAGGAATATAGCGAAACTGAAACCTTTTCTGTCTTTTAATGATTTGGAAGTTGTTATGCATGCTTTTATTATGTCCAGACTGGACTATTGTAATTCATTGTACTATGGTATTTCTCATGCATCACTTTCACGTCTGCAGTTAGTGCAAAATGCTGCCGCAAGGCTTTTAACCGGGACAAGAAAGTATGAGAGTATAACACCTGTACTAGCATCCCTTCATTGGCTTCCAGTCAAATTTAGGATTAGGTATAAGATTTTATTATTTGCTTTTAAGGGCTTACATGGGATGGTCCCAAGTTACATTAGTGAGCTTCTTCAGCAACATACATCATCTAGGCCTTTAAGATCTGTACATAGGTTTCAGTTAACCACTCCAAAGTCTCGACTTAAATCAAAAGGAGACAGGGCCTTCTCTGTTGCAGCTCCTTGTTTATGGAACAGTTTACCCCTCCATGTTAGATCTTGTGCCACCCTTGATGCATTTAAATCTCTTTTAAAGACGTATCTCTTCTCTCTTGCTTTTGACTGTAATTAAATTTTTGCAATTGTTTTATACTTTGTTTTATAATCTTAGATTATATGTGCTGGGCTATATGTAAAGCACTTTGGCCAACGTGTGTTGTTTTTAAACGTGCTATATAAATAAATGTGATTTGATTTGATTTGATTATAGGCTCATTTTGTAAATGTAAGAAACTAATTTAAGACGCACAAACTGGGTGCCGGTGCAGACATACATGCTTGCTCAGCCAGATTCGGCTCGAAGTTGTTCATTTTCGGATGCGGGCCGTGCATGATGTTACAAAGAGTCTTGCGCACCCAACGCGCGCGACCACCCACACCGCAATGACGTCATTTTTGCCACGCGCACCTTCGCGCTCGTGCGGACGCGTCGAGTATAAACAAGGCTTCAGGCAATTGAACTTAATAATGTTTACTTAATTGAACTTAATGTTTATTTAACATTTATTATTTCACATTTAGAACAGGAACATTTAGAACAGAAATGGAATGATGTCTAGACAAAACGTGCACATGTGCAGGCACTTTTTTTTTCTTTTTTCTTTTTTGCGGTGATGACGGTGACGAGCTCAGACCCGCGGTAGGGGTCACGTGACCGCGGTAATGCGGTAACCGTCCCAGCCCTACTGCTCACGGACACAATCTCAGCTGAGCCCTGCCCAAAGCGCTCACCACAGACAGACTGTGACATACTAGAACTGCTCCAAGATTCAGCACCCAAGGACGACTTTCTGGAAAACAGCCAAGGAAACCAAGACAGCATATTACAGCAACAACACCTCTCAATAGATACGTTATCACTATCTCCAGCATCTCCACTTCTGTGCTTCTCAGAGAAAATGGAAGAACTGGTGTATGCTGGAACCAGACTAGCCCACTCTTTTGCTGCGAGCCCCCAGATGTCAACCAAAAAACGGCAGGCCCCACATCCACCATAGCCTGCAGGCCCAGCTTGCCCTCCCCCTCCTCCTGTGAGAGCTCTTCGGCCTCTGCCACAACGCTAGGGCCCACACCCTCCTCCATCGGCTCGAGGTCAACCAAAAACAACTGATACCAGCTCGCACTGATATATGTCGGGTCCCCGCTATGATAACAGTAACTTTCTCAAATGTTTACAGAACAAGCGGGACCCCAGTGTGCCTGTATCTTTCTCTATTGCTGTTTGATTACATGATAGAAAGTCAAAGGCATTCAAAAGCCGTACAGCAAACCCATCTAATCTGGTGCCTATTACACGCCAAACTAAGATTGCTGTGGGGACAAAAAGTAAGACTGTTAAGTTAGCACTTTTAAATATCCGCTCACTTAAAAATAAATCACTTCTAGTCAATGACTTAATAACCACATATAACCTGGATTTTATGTTTCTAAATGAAACTTGGCTAGAAGACAACTGCAGTGCAACAGTCCTCAATGAAACATCCCCTCCTAACTTTACTTTCATGAGTGTCTGCAGAGCGGGTAGGAGAGGTGGAGGAGTAGCTGCTCTTTTTACGGATGTCTATCAATGTAAGCAAATATCATTTAGTAATTACCCGTCTTTCGAATATCTGGGTATTGTGTTAAAAGGTGCTCCACGCATTTTACTTATCATTATTTACAGGCCTCCAAAATACTCTTCAGCGTTTGCTGAAAACTTTACAGAACTGTTATCAACAATTTCCTCAGAGTTTGACTGTTTTGCTGTTGCTGGAGATTTTAACATTCACATAGATCAGTGTTTCTCAAACTTTTTCAGCCCAAGGACCACTTTATCTTCCCATTTTTTTCTGAGGACCACCTAACAAAATCCCACTCTATAACGCCCCCAAAAAACAACAAAATTGTAAGGATAAGCTAAATTTAAGTTTAATATGCAACTGTTTAAAGTCAAAAACGAATTATTCAAACACAAATGCAATTTTATTTCATTTGAAAAAGTAAATGTGAAATGAGCTGTAGCTTAATATGAACAACAAACTGCACATGTGAAAAAAAAGAAAAAAAAACTGCAATTAAACATACTGTAACAGCCTAGGTCCCACTTAATGTCATTCCAAAGAGCCATTAGTTTAAAACTGAGGTGGTGGGTATATGAAGTCTATGGTTGTAACTATGGTAACAATAAAATGCTGAAAAAAAACGTTCCCCTTAATGTCCAATATCACTGAAATTACTGGGATTTTACACATGAAACAAAAACTAGTACCGGTACATTACAAAACCAATAGATCTGTAGATTTTATATTTTGAGATTTCCATTTAAAACTTAATGTGAATATTAATGAGACGAGTGGTGCTGCTTCTCACACATCAGTTTCTGAATGTCTGGCTCCAAAGAGGAGAGTTTCAGTTGCACTAGCAGACCCGGCGCCAGACACAAATTCACGGACGGGCATTCATTTTTTTCAGGGGGGCACAAATGAAAACAACCTCATTGCATAATAACATGAATCGATTATGATACTACGTAATGATCGATAATAATTAGGCCTATATAGGCTACTGACGCTAAAGGTTCGATCTTGCACACTGAGTCCGAAATTCTCACATCAAATAGGCTACGACCTCAAGTTGTGTCAATCACGTTTACACACTGCCTCCGCAAATTTCGTCCGTCATACATTTTTTTTTTAAGTATTTTGAGAGGTGTTTTCAGGGCCGCTGGAAGTAATTGTGATCAGTGGGTGCTGTGAATTATTATTTAAAAAATAATAATAAATTGGCATGTTGTGTGGACCTGTGTCCCTTGGGGGTTCGGGGGCATGCTCCCCCGCAAGATTTTTTTTTACATTTTAAGTTTAAATGCATCAATCTGGTGCACACATTGAGAGCTCAAAATTAAGAGCTTCAGCCGGCTTCGACCCATGAACTGTGCACGCACATTGAACAAAGAAAAAGCATTGACTTGTACCTAAAGAGGGCTCAAACATCTTGTTAGTTATGATAGTCTCAGTCTACATTACATTGTATTTTATATTACGCTATAGAACAGGAACATTACAATACGTTTGTCCTAATTTCTTCACTTGTAAGAAATAAACCCTTGAGCTTTTATTTAGGAGAAAACACCAGATCACCATGCTGATCGTGTGAGCAAGAGCGCACTTTTCTTTAAATAAATCACGCAGCATAAACAGAATGCCTATAACGTTACTTAATTAAAGTCTTGTGCTGTTTAGCCAAAAAAAAAAACGAAATATAATACCGAAAACACTCGAGATGTCAACAAAACATAAACTTCTTCCCAAACACATATCAAGCTTATTTAAAAACCTCGAAAGCATAAACACTCATTCAAAGTACCTGAATACAACGTATTACGTATTCAGAATACAAATTATGAGTAGGCTAACAGTAGTCTCCACAGAGCATAAAATATTCATTTCATTTTATTTTTCGTGTTCGCATTTATGAGGAAAAAACAATTATACGGACGTGAGCGCTCTGAAAGCGGCACTAAAAGATGCTTTAAAACTTTCACAGAGACATCAAACAGAAAGCACAACATTTCTTTAAAGTGAATTTCGTTTTGTATTAATTGTATCTTAATTTTAATCAATGTTTCATCAACCATTTGCCTGGATTTATTAAATAAGAAGCAAATATATATAGCAGACAATATAATCACTAGAGGCGCCGGCGCGATCACTTGCATTGCACGTGAACTAGAGCGCATCTCTTCATAAATTAACTGAAACTCAGCGTAGCCAGACGTGAGAAATATATCTAGCCTATCTATAGAAAGCTTGAAATGTCTTTAAACAAAAAAAAGATCAAAACGAAAAGTACAGGCTCTCTGATTATGTAATCTATTATTTGCATTTCTCTCTATAGGCGCGTTCATACGGAGATGGCGGTCGTCAACTTTTGCAGCCGAGATTGACACAGAAAAAAAATTGTTTATTAATAAAAGTCAATGCACATGTCACCGGATTTACAAATACACATCTTGCTTGTTACACGCACACATTATGTCGAAATAACGAGATACGGTGAAATAACATTATTAATAATAATAAATCTTTAACAATAGGCTATTTGATCGAATGCTGAATGTTGTGCTTGTTTAATTTGATAAAATTAAACCTTTAATTGTGATAATTAAAGTAATTGAATATTAAATATCCAGTGGCCAAGTTGTGCTCATTTTCAATGTTTAGGCTATATAAATCGCGCAGCACCCCCTCAGCACCATTAAAAATCATCTGGCGCCGCCCCTGCTGACTACACAGTTTATGGGAATAAATTGTGTATTTCCCTCAAAATTGTCACAAAAAACTCACACTGTCTGTCTGATCTATTTGCGCGTTGCTTTGCGAGATCATGCGGCGCGATTTTTCCCCCTTACTGCTGCACGAGTGTCTGTGATATGGGTGAGGTGGCATGAGAGCGTGAGAATAGGGTCAATTGCGTGTGCCTCACGCTGAATGCGTGAGAGTTGGCAGCCCTGTTAGTTGTGATATATGACAGCACTGAGCGCGTCTGTCTCTGCATCGAAAGGGTTTAAGTGAATAGAAGAATAAGTGACGATTTTGTAAACACTTGCCTAGTTTAGGTCATCTCCATTCGCGGACCACTAGGGGGCGATGGCGGACCACTAGTGGTCCGCGGACCACACTTTAAGAATTACTGACATAGATAATGCAGAAACCATTATCAAAGAAATGAAAAAGAAAAAGAAATCAAAACTGTTTTAAAAACTTTTGACCTGATTCAGCATGTACATGGTCCCACACACAATTGTGGACACACTCTAGATTTACTAATCAGTAAGGGTCTAAACATTTCATCGATTGTTATTAAGGATGTAGCACTGTCTGATCATTTCTGTATTTTCTTTGATATATTGATCTCTCCTGCCATTGAAGCTAGATCTGTGTCTGTCAAGAAGAGATGCATAAATGAGAACACTAGTGTACTATTTATGAAGGCTATATCTTTAACACCACATTTATCTGCTGACTCTGTTGATTTTCTCCTTGATTCTTTTAACTCAAAAGTTAAAGGTGTAATTGATGATATTGCTCCTGTGAAAGTCAGGAAGAAAAGTGGTAGACAAAAAGCACCTTAACCACAAAAACTCAACAGCTGTGCAAAACATGAAAAATCAATGCAGAAAAACAGAGCGCATGTGGCGGAAGTCAAAACTTGTAGTCCATTATAACATCTACAAAGACACCATCCATGCTTTCAATATGGAACTAGGCAAAGCTTTCTTCTCAAATATTATAAACAGCAACTTAAACAACACACGCACTCTTTTTGTTAATGTAGAGAGACTGACAAACCCCCCAAGCCAGATTCCCAGTGAATTGCTCTCAGACAGCAAGTGCAAGGAGTTTGCTTCGTTCTTCTCTGAGAAAATCAATAATATCAGAAAGGTGATCAGCACATCCTTGAGTTGCGCTGGGGTCAGACAGATCAGACCACAACCTGAGAAAGCAGTTATTATGTCTGATTTTGAAGACAATGATGGCAAAATTTTGGAAGAAACCGTACAGCACCTTAAAACATCAACCTGCGCCCTTGACACACTTCCCACATCTTTCTTCAAAAGTGTGTTAAACTGTTTAGAAGCAGATCTCCTAGAAGTGGTAAATGCCTCACTTCTCTCTGGGAGTTTTCCAAACTCCCTGAAAACTGCAGTTGTCAAGCCCCTCCTGAAAAAGAGCAATCTGGATAATTCAATTCAATTCAATTCAATTCAAATTTATTTGTATAGCGCTTTTCACAATACACATTGTTTCAAAGCAGCTTTACAGAAAGTGCATTAAAAATGTACAGAGAAAATACAGTTAGTTCATCATGTATTAATTTAGGGCATAACATATCGCCGGCGTTGAGTCGTCTCTTCACAGGCGTCGAGTCGTCTCTCCACAGGCGTTTAGTCGTCTCATCACAGGTGTTGGATCATCCGAAGTCTCCGTGAGAGGCTGGATACAAACTGGAGCTGACGAACGCTATTTACCCCGGGACTTGCGTCCCGAGATAACAGCAGAAAGGCAGATGAGAAATAATTTGCGTAGCTGATGTTCATAATATTAATGCATTCGATCTGATTCGGCAGTAGTATAAAAGGTAAGCATTATGTGAATGCTTGGTTAAAGAGATGCGTCTTTAATCTGGTTTTAAACTGGGACAGCGAGTCTGAGCCTCGAACAATATCAGGAAGGCTATTCCAGAGTTTAGGAGCTAAATGTGAGAACGCCCTCCCTCCTTTAGTGGACTTAGATATCCTTGGAATGACCAGAAGCCTCGAATTTAGTGATCTTAAAGAGCGCGACGGATTGTAGGGCGATAGAAGGTCCGTTAAATAGACTGGAGCTAAACCATTTAGGGCTTTATAGGTCAGTAGCAATACCTTGTAATTGATACGGAACTTAATAGGTAACCAATGTAGAGATGATAAAATTGGTGTTATATGATCATATTTTCTTGATCTAGTAAGAACTCTAGCGGCTGCATTTTGGACTAACTGTAGCTTGTTTATTGAGGATACAGGACAACCAGCTAATAAAGCATTACAGTAATCTAGTCTCGAGGTCATGAATGCATGAACTAACTTTTCTGCATCAGAAACGGATAGCATGTTACGTAGCTTAGCAATGTTTCTAAGGTGGAAAAAGGCTGTTCTTGTAACATATGAAATATGCTTTTCGAAAGTCAAGTTGCGGTCAAGTATGACACCCAGGTCTTTTACTGTAGTGGATAAAGTAACAGGGCATCCTTCTAAATTAAAGTTGTATTGTAAGGGATTTTGTGGGTAGTTTTTCGGACCAATAAGTAATACCTCTGTTTTATCAGAATTTAATAGCAGGAAATTACACGTCATCCAGTATTTTATATCTTTAAGACATTCTGTCAAGTTAGATAAGTTAGTGGTTTCATCTGGCCGTGATGAAATATATAATTGAGTGTCATCAGCATAACAGTGAAAATTAATTCCATGTTTTCTTATAATATTACCAAGTGGCAGCATATATATTGAGAATAGTAGAGGGCCTAACACAGATCCTTGCGGTACTCCATAGTTTACTGACGTTATCTTTGATTTTTCCCCATTTAAGCAGACAAAGTGGTAACGGTCTGATAAGTACGATCTAAACCAGCTTAATGCCTGTCCCTGAACACCAGTGTAGTTTTGTAGTCGATCCAGGAGTATTTTATGATCTATAGTATCAAATGCAGCGCTTAGATCCAGTAGAACTAGTATTGAGATGCAGCCTTGGTCAGAAGCTAAAAGTAAATCATTTGTAATTTTAACTAGCGCAGTTTCTGTGCTATGATACTGTCTGAATCCTGACTGAAATTTTTCATAGATATCATTTTCTTGCAAGAAAGAGCACAATTGAGCGGACACAACTTTTTCTAGTATTTTAGACATAAATGGAAGATTTGAAATGGGTCTGTAATTTGCTAGGTTATTTGGATCTAATTGTGGTTTCTTAATAAGAGGTTTTATTACTGCCAGCTTGAATATTCTTGGAACGTGACCTAAAAATAAAGATGAATTAATAATATTGAGAAGAGGCTCTTCCACTACAGGTAACACTTCTTTAAGTAATTTAGTGGGTATTGGATCTAATAAACAAGTTGTTGGTTTAGATGCAATAATAAGTTTATTTAGCTCTTCCTGTCCTATAGTTGTAAAGCGGTGTAGTTGTTCTTGAGAGGCGGTAATTGAGGCTGAATCATAAGACACCATAATAGATTGTATATTTACAATTGTGTTTCTGATGTTTTCTATTTTCTCAGTGAAGAAATTCATAAAGTCATTACTACTACATTGTAACGGAATATTTTGCTCAGGTGATGCCTGTTTATTTGTTAGTCTGGCCACGGTGTTAAATAAGAACCTTGGATTATTTTGGTTATTTTCTATTAGTCTGCGGAGATGCTCAGCCCTGGCTGATTTAAGAGCCTTTTTGTAACGTGACATACTGTCTGTCCACGCGATTCTAAAGACCTCTAAATTTGTTTGTTTCCATTTACGCTCTAAGTTACGAGTTTCTCTCTTGATAGCATGCGTAGCATTGTTGTACCATGGTGCTCTAGTTTTCTCTCTAACCTTTTTTAATCTAATTGGTGCAACAATTTCTAATGTACTAGAGAAAATAGTGCTCAAACTGCTAGTCATTTCCTCTAGTTCATCTGTTTGTTTGGGTTCACTGAGCAGCTGAGATAGATCAGGTAAGCTATTTGAGAATCTATCTATAGTGTTTGGAAGGATTGTTCTGCCTGGTCGATAACGTGGCGCAACATGACAAATTTCAGCAGTACGTAACATGCAAGTTACCATGTAATGATCAGTTACATCATCGCTTTGCGGTACAATATCTATATCGGTTGGATTGGTTCCATATGATATGATTAAATCTAGTGTATGATTTAGGCGATGAGTGGGACCACTGACGTTTTGCGTGACCCCGAAGGAGTTTAATAAATCTGTAAACGCAGTCCCTAACGCATCATTTGTGTTATCTACGTGTATGTTAAAATCTCCAACAATTATTGCTTTATCGACATTGACCAATAGATTTGATAGAAAGTCTGCAAACTCTTTTAGGAAATCGGCGTAAGGCCCTGGAGGTCTATATACAGTAGCCAAGGCTAGAGATAATAGGGATTTCTTTCTTAAATCTAATAGTGTAACATTTAGCACAAGTACCTCAAACGAATTAAACCTGTGACCTGTTTTCTGAGTAACATTAAGAATATCTCTATAGATTGTTGCAACACCGCCGCCACGACCAATCAGACGGGGCTCATGCTTATAACAGTATCCTGGCGGAGTAGACTCATTTAGACCGAAATAATCATTTGGTTTAAGCCAGGTTTCAGTAAGGCAAAGTACATCGAAACTATTATCTGTGACCATTTCATTTACAATAACCGCCTTAGGTGTGAGCGATCTAATGTTTAGAAGACCTAGCTTTAGAAATTGTTTATCACTGATATTGAGATTTTCTGGTTTAATTACAATTAAATTTTTCCTAGATCCTACATTATATATATTATTTGGCCTTACTAAACGAGGAATAGACACAGTTTCTATATAATGTTCTACATTGGTGCTTATATCAATTAAGTTGGGACAGCAAAGACTGTGATTTGGACTTTGACTTACTAGTCATATGGTGTGTAGCGTCTTGGAGATGTTGTCCGACAGCACAGCCGCTCCAACTCTGCTGGGGTGAAGGCCATCAGCACGGAAGAGCCTAGGTCGCTCCCAGAACAGATTCCAATTATTTACAAAGAGCAGTCTCTGTTCATTACACCATGACATTAACCATTCATTTAGAGCAAATAATCTACTGAACCTTTCTTGTCCTAGTCGGTACGTGGGAAGCGGTCCAGACACGACGATCGTTGCTTCAGGCGATGTGCTGCGTACCGTCGCGATCAGGCTCCTGTAGTCCTCCTTCAGAACCTCCGTCTGCCGCAGCCTGATGTCGTTCGTCCCCACATGCAGCACGACAGCTCCGACGCGCTCGTCACCGTTCAGGATCTCGGGAACCTGCGCAGCGACATCGAGAACACGAGCACCAGGAAAGCAGTGAGTGCGCACCTTACCTTTAGCCGAGGTAGCGCGGACATGACGGACGATGGAACTGCCGATGATCACGGCGTCGTCGCGTTCCGACTCGCGAAGAGGGGAGAAGCGGTTCCGGGTGGAGATCTCGAAGGCCGGGAGGGGTGGGGAGGTCCTTGGTCTGGTCCTGGCTCGCGTCTTCCGCCGTGGAATCACCCAGGGTCCGTGGTGCTGTGTCGGTGCCGGAGTGAATGAAGCCAGGGATGATCGCGTCCTGGTTGCTCGGGACCTGTGCAGAGAAACACACGGAGTAGACGAGGTCGGAGTCAAAAAATTATTAACCACTGACCTGTGAGCATCTGCGCGTGATGTTTCAAGCGCGGACCGTCGATCTCGCAGCTCGGCCTGTCTCTCCAGCAGCTCGCGGATCCGTCTCTCGACCGATTCGAGCTCCAACTGCACCGAATGCAGCTCAAAGGTGTCTTCACCTGCACTCAGAGGTAACGTTAGACACACATCCGATATATTCGCCATTATAGCAGATGTGCTATAGTGGCGAATTATAGCTTTCAGTTATACGGGTGTAAATAAGACGATCGACAGGCGAGAGACCACGCGTGCAGTGCTAGCGGGCTAAGGCTAGTAGTAGAAGTTCGGAAAGTTGGTTATAAGTAGCGATATCAAAGCAATCTGATTGTTTTTTATAAGGAATAGTATCCGCGATATGTTCACACGTTTGTAAAATTGGAAAATTTAGGTTTATAACTAAATGTGAAAGAAGAACATCAAGGATTAGGAATCAATTCGACGGAGTTGTCTCAGTAAGCTTGTGTTAGGGTTAACGCATGCGCACTTCAATTGTCACCAAAATCCAGGATGATAAGACCATATTGAGCAACTATAGACCGATCTCAAATCTTCCTTTCATTGGCAAGATCATTGAAAAAGTTGTCTTCAATCAGCTGAACAAATTCTTAAGCTTTAATGGATACTTTGACAATTTTCAATCTGGTTTCCGATCGCATCACAGCACAGAGACAGCGCTCATAAAGATAATAAACGATATTCGCTTAAATACTGATAAAGGCAAATTATCAGTGCTGGTACTACTCGACCTCAGTGCTGCATTCGACACTGTCGATCACAACATACTTCTTGACAGGCTGGAAAACTGGGTGGGGCTTTCTGGGATAGTCCTAAAATGGTTCAGGTCATACTTAGAAGGGAGAGGTTATTATGTGAGTATAGGAGACCATAAGTCTGAGTGGACGTCCATGACATGCGGAGTCCCTCAAGGCTCAATTCTTGCGCCACTCCTATTCAACCTGTACATGCTCCCAATGAGCCAAATAAAGAAAAAGAACCAAATCTCTTACCACAGCTATGCAGACGACACACAGATCTACTTAGCCCTATCGCCTAACGACTACAGCCCCATTGACTCCCTGTGCCAATGCATTGATGAAGTAAACAATTGGATGTGCCACAACTTTCTTTAGCTAAACAAAGACAAAACTGAAGTCATTGCGTTTGGCAACAAAGATGAAGTTCTCAAGGTAAATGCATACCTTGATTCTAGGGGTCTAACAACTAAAAATCAAGTGAGGAATCTCAGTGCGTCTCTAGAATCAGACCTTAGTTTCAGTAGTCATGTCAAAGCAATAACTAAATCAGTATACTATCACCTGAAAAATATTGCAAGAATTAGATGCTTTGTTTCCAGTCAAGACTTAGAGAAACTAGTGCATGCTTTCATCACCAGCAGGGTGGATTACTGTAATGGACTCCTCACTGGCCTTCCTAAAAAGACCATAAGACAGTTGCAGCTCATACAGAACGCTGCTGCCAGGATTCTGAGCAGAACCAGAAAATATGAACACATCACACCAGTCCTCAGGTCTTTACAGTGGCTCCCAGTAACATTTAGGATTGATTTTAAAGTATTATTACTGGTAAATAAATCATTTAATGGCCTAGGACCTCAATACATTGCAGATATGCTCACTGAATATAAACCCAACTGATCACTCAGATCATTAGGATCACATCAGCTAGAAATACCAAGGGTTCACTCTAAGCAAGGAGAGTCTGCTTTTAGCTACTATGCCAGCCGCAGCTGGAACCAGCTTCCAGAGGAGATCAGATGTGCTCCTACTAGGGGTGTGACGAGACGCTTATCTCACGAGACAAGACGAGACACGAGATTGGGTTCACGAGAACGAGACGAGACAAGATTTTCAGAAATCCTCAATGACAAAATTCATGACTGGAAAAATAGTATGCAGGTGCATTTTGCAATGTTTAACTAATAATCTTATAAAGTAGACCTGAAATGACATGCATTAGGAGTATGAATTATCAAATGCATTGAAAGAAAACAATATACAAGCACTGTAAAAGGTTTTTATTGACTGGCTTTTCTCCTGTATGATTTCACATTAGTCTCTTCAGACCTTACTGTACATTTAAGAGCTTTCCGTACTTCTGATTGAGGCTGTGTGTGACCTCCTAACTGAACTCTAGAAGTCTTATTAAGTGCAAACAATAAGTGCAAGTGCAACCATAATCAAAGTTAGCACACAGACTCTTCATAATTGTTTTGAAATTGCTGTTTGATTTTGCACCGGCGGTTATAGGGTTAATGCGGTGAGTTCGGGAAAGGCCAGTAGAGAAACGAGGCTGTTTGTTTGTCTCCACAGTTGTTCTTGCGTTCCGATTATAAGTTCAGAAACAGAGCCTCCCTTGTATGTTGTCTTTAAGACATTACAGTACTCTCTCAATATTCAAAGTGCAAACTGAGACGATAGCTGCAAATAAACAGTCCAGAGATGGGTATTGGGAGACGGACTATTGTATGTTCGCGGCCTAATTTGTGCGCAATGGACATCAGCGAGCTAAGCTTGTGTTTTACTTTCACTTTCGTGATCGCGCGTACTCTGTGTATAGCAGCGGTGCTGAGCGTGCATTCTACAAGATAAGATCAGACGTTTAGTCTATGTTGGGCAACGAATCCTCCGCCATCCTCACGCGATCAGTGAACTGTGATTCGTGCTGCACTGATTGCAACTGCAACTCGTGCTGGATGAGCAGAGCAGACTTTTACATTAGTTTATAATGGTTTTTATTTATTTTTATAAAAACAGCAAAACGATAGTTTTGGCGAATGTGAGTGTAGCGGTGGAATATTCTATGGTAATAGAAATCGCGAGACAGCTTTTCACTCGACGGGAAATCTCGTCATGTTATAGTCTCGCGAGATCTCGTGGCACGAGATCTCGTCACACCCCTAGCTCCTACAGTAGTCACATTCAAATCCAGACTCAAAACACTTCTGTTTAGCTATGCATTTACTGAATGAGCACTGTGGCACTGTGTCCGACTGTTTGTACTGTATTTTATTTTATTATTTTTTCTTATGATTATTTTCATTTCTTTATTCTTAACTGTTTTAACCCTCTAAGCGCCAAAGTCGCAAAATTGCGACAAGACGTCATACTTAATAAAACAGGCTGTAGATCCTAATATGGTGTAGTATCTCATTTGTATTCCCTACCACTAGATGGCAGACATGTAATACTTCGATTCAAGACCAAACTAACGTCATGTTCCTATTCAAAGTGTTGGAGGAAACAGCAGAGCAAGTGAGCGATCGTGTCATTGATGCGGAAGTAGTTCAGTTCAGAGCGTCTGAGTAAATTGTGAGATTTGTGAGAGAAAATCGTCAAATGGCTAATAAAAACTTGTTGTGTTGCAAATGTTATTCGCCGATTCTGACTCTGAAGGGGAATATTTACCTTTTTTAAATGTTGATCGGCCGTCTAATGATCGCGCTTCTCCCGGTACATCTTTGACGCGCAATGGTGCCGCCCGCGCTTCTCCCAGTACATCTTTGCCGTGCAATCGTGCCGCGCGCACTTCTCCCGGTACATCTTGCGCAATGATGCCGCGCGCGCTTCTCTCTAGTAATAATTTACTATTGTTACTTATAGTTTTTGGAATGAGGATAAAAAAATAAATTAAAAACATGCAAATAAGTTCAAACATCAGTTCAATATCTACTATTTCCTGAATATTATGAAATTCAAGAGGGCCGCCCCCTGATGACGTCATAATATGCAAATTAATGAGTATATTTATACCCCACATAAACTTTCAGTCATCCCCAACATTTTTCTAATTTACAGTTGACATCTATCTTTAAGCCATTTCAAGCCACAAGCTTTCTCAAAATCAAGCATTTTTTCAAAAAAACATTGGCGCCTAAAGGGTTAATTATTCTTATTTCTTTAGATTTTTCTATGTAAAGCACTTTGAATTACCATTGTGTATGAAATGTGCTATATAAATAAACTTGCCTGGCCTTGCCTACATTAACAACTCATTTTTACCTTAAATTGATTAAAACCTATAAAAAAATGCATATTTTTTGGTTAAACTGAACTGAGTTTGAAGAGCGTGGGAATGGCAGTTGTTTTTTTTTCTTTGTTTACAAACATCGCCTGGTTTAAGAGGGTCACAGACTGCAGCAGTTTGTTGTTGTGTGGAGGCTGAATAGAGAGGTTGGGTGGATTTATTCAGTGTAAATTTGACAAATCAGAGTGAAGAGACATGTCAGTGCTTTATGCAACTGGAAAAGTGAACGCAGACAATATTTTGTCTACTGTGTCACGTTTTCCTGGAATGGAGGAGTTTTTACATGATGAGGAGGTAAAAATCCCCTATCACTGCACCAGTGCTGACTGTGAGAGTCTGTACTTCAGCTATGATATTGATGGGGTGGTTGTTCAGCTGAAGGAGTTGTGTGGGGTGGTTGGACGTGTTTATTATGTGTTCCTTCCCTGAATTTCATGCACACATGATGAAAGATCATTTTGAAATTCTTAGGAAACACATGAAACTGAGTACCCTAACGCAGAAACATGTACATGCACTGCACAACTGCAGGGGTTGGACGCTGGGCCATGTAGAAGGGGGGTATTTCTTGAACATTTCTGTTGTGCCAAGCAAAAATGGTACAATAGAGAATATGTTCATGGAAAAATATATTGCCAAGTGTAAAACTGCTGAGATTTTAAATGCAGTTGTAGGGGAGTTTAAGTCTGCGCTGCGTGCAATGGCACCACGAAACATGGATCGCCCATCAGTACTGAAGGCCAATTTTCACGACCTGTCCCACTTTAATGTCCTTGATGGGGACCAAGGGTTTGTGTTTATGCTCTTACAGAAGAGCATCAGTAAGGTCACTGAAGGGCTGAACATCGATGTGATGTTAACACTGACCATGTTTGGCCAGAAAAATGACGATATCCTTGATTTGAGTGGATTTGTCAATACTGAGTTGGTTGTGTCTGTGTCTTTACACACAGCATGCACTGTCCACGCTGAAGACCCTAGGATCCACTTAATGTGGTCAAGGTATGGTGTGCAGGAGGTGGTGGGGAACAGAGGGAGTCTTTTTTTCAGTTCTGTCCATCAATGAAACTGCTAATTTCTCCTCCAACCTTGACCACAGGGATATTGACATCTCCAGGGCACTTCGGGGGGTGTTTAGGGAGACTGACCTTGGTTACAAACTTACATTTGTACAATTGTATGCAAATACACCCCACAACAGACTACCAAAGGTTAGTGTGCATCCAGTTAGTGGGTGCTTGGTCACCTGTGGAGCGTCACCCAAGGCACCTGAGAAATATGTGGACTAGGGCAAACACATATCTGACGTACATGTCAGATATGTGTCTGAAGTTTGGGCCTACAGTGAGGGCTCGAATTGAGCAGGTTCCTCTTTTTGAGGGAGAGATACTGCATGCCATGGACAGTGAGTCCACTTTTGATGAGGAGGTGTTGGGCAGTTTGCTTAGGAACAAGCCTTTGCTTGTTCCTTTTACTAATGTTGGTGCTGATGCTGGGGCAATGTGCGTTGTCCAGAATGTGGCCAAGCACATGGTGGGTAAGCTGAGGTCCCTTTTCGAGAATAATACGGGAAAGGGAGGCTATGACCAGACATAGGCGGCCTTTCAGTGCGATCTTGGTCTGGAACAGCTGTTCTTTGGCCACCCATTCTCCCCATGGGATTACCAGTATAACGTCAGTCTGGGCACCAGCTCCGACCAGAGCAAAAGTAGAACATGCCAGCGTGGATTTGCTGTTTTTGGCCCTACCAGCAGTGCAAGTGCTGGACTTGCTCCACCTCCGCTACATCACTGGACGTCAAATGAGACGCAGCAGAGCAGAATCGAACGGCTGTTTCGATTCTCTGAAGCTGTCAATGTTGGCATGAGTGTGGTTGGGGCAGAGCTGCTGATACTCCTGCTGTGCGATCTATTCGATTGCAATGATCGAATCCCCATCACGGCCCTGCAGAAAAGCAGCTGCCTGGGGACACTGAAGGGATTTATGTCCATCCAGGCTCTTTGTGAGACCCTGGAAGGCGAGGCGTCTTTCGTTTATTTCCATACATTTTGCAGGGCGAAAGATATTGTGGCACAAGCAGGCCATGATGTTAAGTCCTGCTTAATGTCTGGATTGCGTGGACACAAGCTCCGGTTCTTCCCAGCCTTGAAGTTCTTCAGTGTAAGCAACAATAAAAAAGTGAACTGGAACTTCAAGGATTTCTGGGAGATCCACGACATTAGGGAACAACCGTCTGTCGAGGCGCGTGCAGTGAGCCTGGTGGGAGATGTGTGTTTGGAGATGGAGAAAAGGGGTCTCAGCTTCATTAGAAACACACAGAAGTACATGGAGCATGGCATGCCGTGGGTCAAGGAGGTCCTGCTCAGGCTGCCGAAAGCTCTGAAGGACCAGGAGCTCATTAGGGTCATGACTTTCGTCAGCTCTATTGGGCTCATTCAGAACGGGGACTTCATCAGTTTTGATAAACTGAGAGCCCTGCTTGAGGACCTTCCTGTGACCCAGGCACGGCTAAGGACGTTGCAAGTCCTGTCCCGGTTTTTGTTGCCACGCGTATATGGTATGAAGCTGTGGGCCTTACATGAGAATATACCATACAAGCTGCGCATTACAGCTGCTTGTGAGCAACAAAAGGTTTGTGTGGCAGAGAAAACTATGTCAGAGCCCGTGGAAGAGGAGTGTGCTGAGGTTGACAGTTACACTGAGGTGGAGAATGTCAGAAAGCTGGTTCCACGCTGTCTCCCTGCTAACTGCTCCCTCCGCTGGTCCAGCATGGAACTGGCATTAGTGAATCCTAATGCTGAAGTGCCTAATAAAGAGGCATATGCAGAATACATGGCTCAGTGCCAATCAATGAGCGTTCCTGTGCGCACGTTTAAGGCGTTCCGCATGAAACGCAACACTATGATTAATGAAGTGCGTTAGGGGTGGGTTCTTTCTATAGGTTTAGTGTTAGTTAGGGTTAGTAATTATAATAGGATTAGTGTATAGTATTTGTTAGTAATTAGTATTAATTTGTAGTTGTTAGGGTTAGAGGTTGGTGGTGGGTTAGGCTAATGTTTTTTTTATATATAGAAGTCAGTGGTAGGTGTGTTACGTGTTGTATTTTTTTTATATAAGTTTCGGTTAGGTGCGTTATGTGTTGTATTTTTGTAAAAAAAAAAAAAAAACAGTAACCCAGCCTCTGACATTACACAAAGCAGTGTAATGTCAGTGCCGGTCCCAAGCCTGGATAAATGGGGAGGGCTGTTATACACTTAGGGTGGGGTTTGGGGAATAGGTTTAGGGGAATGAAACATCCAAGCTCAAACCTAAGGTCTGAACCTGGTTGTGCACGGTCCATCCGTCCACTGACCACTTCAGACTAACCCGAGCCAGACCAAGTTCACAAGCATGCACTCCATCTCATTTTTAAATCTCTTACGAGTATGACATCTTGATCCCTATATTTGGTCCCATAACTCCGCCCAGGAAGTTGACATCAAAATAAACTAGGTACAATTTGAAAGGGTTAGTTCTCACCTTTCCAATGAGTCTACTCTGATGTCTCTGTTATGTAGGGTTCATGAGATATCAATACTCCAATTTTAACCGGAAGTGGGTGTATCTCCCAATTAGAAGTTCGCATTGAACCATGGCACCAGATTCATGTCGTTCTGAGCTTAGGGGGCGGAGCTATGGGACGTAATATATTTGTGTATCCAAAAATTATCTCGGTCTATGAAAGTCGAAACGACTCGTAATTGGTGTCATTGGAAAGTGCTTTCCAATGACACCTTGTTTGTACCGCTACGACCTTCCTAGGCCGAGATACATTTTTGATACATGAATATATTTTGTCCCATAGCTCCACCCAGGAAGCTGTCTGCGATATAAACCAGGTATCATTCGAAAGGGTTTTCTCAGACCTTGGTTGAACATTAAAATATAAATATAAAAAAATTACAGACATTTCTTGGGGGTGCTGGGTAGGTGCTATGGCTATTATAGGGGGAGCTACAGCACCACCTAGCTCCTCCCTGGTGCCGTCACTGGGGTGTGTGTGTGTGTGTGTGTCTAAGGAATGTTCCTGCGTTGTTAATCAGGTGGGTAAACGATTTATTCGCGTCTGCCTCCCGAGTTGAAAAATCTGAACTTTGGTGTCAATTCGCACCGCGTTAACCAATCAGGAGCCTTGCTGCTGTCACGTGGTGAAGTATCTGGATGCTTCAATAAATTATTTTGTAATATGACTAAATGCCTGGTGTGGTTAATGCACAATAAAGCAAATATTTGATCACATAAAACTTGATTTCAATATGGGACATATTCATTTTGTATTGAATGCTATTTATTCCATTCCATATCTAGATTATATGAAATATTATTCAAATGTAAAGGCAACCAACATACTATAGTGCATAAGTTCGTGTCTGGAGAGTGTTGTGTGAGAGAGAAAAAAAATCACAGGACAGGTTAATTACGGCTGGCTCAATTTATCATCAAAACAAAAATAAATGACAGATTAGGTGGATGAGGCCGAGGGCGAGAGAAAGAGAAAATGTCAGTATTTGCAATAAACTGCTTAAATATTCTTGTAGTATTAATTTTCACATGCAGTTACACATTGTCGGTTAAAAACAAGAAAGTGGCTGGTAAAAACATTGAGTGGCTGGTAGATTTAGAAATCCATCAGCCACAGTGGCCGGTGGACAAAAAAGTTCATTTCCATCCCTGGTACCCTTGTTCACTGAGTTTGACCGACCGGGTTGACACTTCAGCGTGAGAAATCAGGGGTGTGGCGTGTGAGCGTGTGAAACCAATCAAATACAGGTGTCTCACGGCCAATGCGTGAGAGTTGGCAGCTCTGCATTAGTATACATTTGAAGTGCGTAGTGAAGTGGAAGTGGGTAGGTTTGTTATCTCTCCCTACCATCTGACATGTTACCTTTGATTGTTTTATTGGTTTGTTATTTTCCTTTTAGTTTGATTTTGAAGCCATATCTATTTTTCATGTGTTGAACTGTGTGTGGAGCTTTTACTCTATTTATAATGAATATAAAGAAAATAACAATAATACTTTGTCTCCGCTGTAGCCTTGTGGGAACGAACCTGTGTCCTTATTGGACCATTATTTCCCTGGGTGAAATTCCCAGGGTGGTGTAATCGGTGTTACAAAGAGTTGAGTGTCCAGTCGTCTCTAGGAAATCCTGATCCACCTCCTTTGTAATTATTATTGAGTCCAAAATAACTAAAACCAACCCTTCGGTGCCACACTAGGAATAGGTGAGTGGTCTGCTCTTAACTGGGCAAAGGAGGGACACACGCAAGCAGACACAGTGGGACAAACACACAGCAACGCACGTCGTTCAGTGGCAGGCCATGAATTCATTCGCATCTTTTATAAGACCTCCCAAAGGTGCCCTCACACTGCAGATCTACAACATCCAAACAGTATCTGGAACCTGTTTCAGTCGATGGCTGATCTGTATGCAGTGCATTGTCTCGCTGCAGCAGAGAAGAATGTAACACCTTTGTCAAGACAAGTGTTCACAGATGAGTTCAAGCGTCTCAACCTAGGCCTTTACCACCCGAAAAAGGACCAGTGCAACATCTGTTGTGCTTTCAAGACCGGCAACTTACCTGATGACGAGTGGCAGCACCACCTCCTTCAAAAAGAAGAGGCCCGCGCCAGAAAGTTGTCAGACAAAAGCAAGGCCAGCAACAACATCATGGTTGTATGTATGGACTTACAAGCCCTCCTTATGTGCCCAAAGCTAAAAGCCTCTGCCTTGTATATCAAAACAAAGCTTGCAGTTCACAATTTTACCATGTACAACATGCTGCCACATGTTATGTCTGGCATGAAGGCGAGGGATCCCTGTCTGCCAGTGAGTTTGTTTCATGCATTGTCGAATACCTCTCTGCACACACTGAGCCTGACACATTTATTCTGAGGAGTGACGGCTGCGGGTATCAGAACCGGAATGCAGTTCTAAGCAATGCACTTCTTCTGTTCTCCATGAAGAAAAACAAAGTCGTCATTCAGAAGTACCTTGAGAAAGGGCATACTCAGATGGAATGCGACTCCTTGATATAATTTTTGTTATTTTGTTACTAGTGGGTGCAGGACACTTTAGGTAATTTAATTTAAGTCAGGATAGCAAAATAAAGTAAACTGTGACATATTATAGCCAAAAAATGTCATACAGTGGACTACCAGTATAATTTATAAAAATTTGGGACCAAAAATTATTCAGACACTTTGACCTGGCCATGTTTTGTTTTGCTTTGTCTTTTTTTCTTTAATTGCTAATGCGAATTTTTTTACACCACAGACTGAAAAAATAGTAAAAATACAGCAGCCGTACACTCAAAACACTGTGCAAGATCAATTTATTTGAAAGCTTTCGGTCTTGCGACCTTCTTCAGGCACCACAGACTGAACAAAATTAAGAATTGCTTGGTAATTGGTTGACCTAAATTGGTATCATCTAATTGTGTACTTAAAGGTGCTCTAAGTAACTTTTTTACCTTAACTGAACAGCTTCGGAGTCAGTGGAATGGTTATATTACTTATTTCGGGTTGAATGGTGGTGGTTTCGCACCCCCCTGGTGCCCAAGGGCGGAGAAATCCCACTTGCAACTTTGGGCCTCGCCGTCAGGAAGTATCGCGTGATATCAGGTCTCACGATGTAACAAATTGCTTTACGGCACTGCACAAGTACACTATGCACGTACACGCCCCCATTCAAGCACCAGCTAGCTATAAGCAAAGGGCAACGATAGTTTGCGTTATGGCTGAGACTAAAAGAAGCAGAAAACGAGATTTTTTTTGAAAGAGGAAATGGGAGACTGACCGAGCAAGAAGTCAGACTAGTGTAAACATCGGACCGGCATTTTCAGAATGCAGAGAACTGAGAGAAAAAGAAGACTGCAAAACGGATGCTGACCAGGCTTTCTTGCTGTATAGTTGCTGTAAGTATCTTTGGAATAAACTGTGTTTAATTTCAATATAAAACAGTTGACGTACTTTACAGATATGAGATGAATTACAATGGCCTACGTCAACGCGTCTGATAATAGGCAATAAACATGTTGCACATATCATGATCAAGCTATAAAAAACGTTCTGATGTTTTCTTTGACAAGCAAAGGTAAACCGTCATTCTACCAGATGAACGTACCTGTATAGACCTTGCTAATATAACTTTAGACAAATTAGCCTATATTTATGTCATGCCCACTCCCCCCCCCCTGAATGCTGCATTCTCCCTACACAACAACCTCATGCGTTCCATTCCAGGTATGTCACAGACAAAAATTTATGTAATAGTACTTTGTGTGTATATATGACAGTACTGAACATTAAAGGGGTCATGACATGAGAAACCAAATTTGCCTTTATCTTTTGGTATATAAGAGATCTATGTACTATTAAAACTTCCTGCAAGTTTCATAGCTTAAGACGTCCTCCCCATTATAAACGAAGCATTTATTTAATCAAGCTCTAAATACAGCTCGTTGTGGATCCATGGTTAGAAGTGACGTCACGGTGCGAAGTGACGTACCAGTCGTTTGCATATGACCGCCTCCAGCGCAGGACAAGTACGCCTCATTTCGCATTGTTGTCGTGCGGCTCACGCCCACATGTGTTCAGTCGACGACTCGACGTGCAGCGAGTGGGTCTGTTTACAAGAAGATTGGTATGCCACGCAGATGTGCTGTTCCTGTTTGAGTGTTTGAATACGCTGCCGAACGATCCAGACGTCAGGGAAAGCAGTCGGATGCAGTTTATTTGCAGCATATGCAGCGCGACAAAGCTTTATTTGAACGGTGAGTGAGATGAGTGTGACAGGGAATGTTACTGAAAGAACGAGCAGAGAGCGAGCGAGCCCCGGCCGCGTGCGCGCCTTCAAACTGTCTCTCTCTCTCTCTCTCTCTCTCTCTCTCTCTCTCTCTCTCTCTCTCTCTCTCCCTCCCTCGCGCATATGAATCAAAATCAATTGAGAATTGACACGATGGTAAAAGATTGGAAGACCGAAGTTTCACGTGGTGGAGCATTGTGTAGCCTACATGTGATACAAAATGATTAACGTTAATAATTTATGCATAAGCAGCACTGACGTTAGCCAATCATAACAGTGGGTGTTAACAATGAAGTCTTAAAGGGGAAACGCCCCCAAAACAGACTGTTTGAATCAGAGGGAGAGAAACAGGGTGGGAAAAGGTCATAAATCACTACATTTTTAAAAAATGTTGTAAAAAAAACTATAGTAATACTATAATTGCACCTAAGGGACCATAATAAAACAAAAACAAAACCATGTCATGACCCCTTTAAATTGTTCAAAGAACACTTAACACCATAATTGGAAATCTGTGATTATTTAATTAAATTAGTCACATCAATATCACAAACTGAAAGAGAAATCACTACACAAGGTCTTGGTGCAGTGTGTATGGACAAGCACACGTCCACAAGTGATACAAATATTATGACCAGAAGAAACATGTTTACACTTAGACCAGCAATGTTATCTGGCATTTAAAAAGAACATTGTATTACTCAATATACCAAATGATACAGAGATACAAAGCCATGTTGCTTTGGGGGATGAATATACAGTGTCTGACTTAGTAAAATATCATATCTAGATAGATTAGCTGCATTGATGGGGACACGGACCTGAGGATAAAACACTGCTGAGACCGCCGAGTATCAGACGCAAGATTAGAGAGGAGGAGTCTGACTTAGGCCTCGGCATGCTCATGATTGCCTTCATCTGCTCACTGTGTTGCCTCATCATTAGCTTCATAGTCTCATCATGTCTTTTGTTCATGTTTTCTGTCATGTTTTTAAACAGCTTGTCACTTTTCATTTCTGCTTCTTTATTCTTCTTCCTGAAGTCCTCCATCTCTTTAGTCATCCTGTCTGCCTTCTCCTTGAAGGGATAGTTCACTTTGAAATTAATTTTTGATATGTTTTAGCTTACCTCCAGTGCATCCAAGATGTAGGTGTCTTTGTTTCCACAGTATCTTCAATTTTGATAATTTTAGGTAAAACCGTTGTTGTCTGTCAGTCATACAATGGAGGTGAAGGGGGTCCACCTCAAAGAGCAGTCAAAATTAAACATTATTTAATGACTCGTAAATGTAAGTACACATTTATTGTATACACCAGTGGAGAGTACTCCCAATTTCGTTGTATTGTAAAGTACAATGACAATAAAGGCATTCAATTCAATTCAATTCAACATTGATGCCCTAAGACACGAAACGAGTGGTTTTTGTGAGAAAACGAACAGTATTTATATCTTTTTTACCTCGTGTAAGCATATCCACGTCCAACTGATCTGAGAGCAGGGCGCTTCGGTCTGCGCATGCGTACGGCGTTCGCCGGAATGCCCCGGAAGGGCTCCCTCGCGCGTGTTTACGTCACTCACGTAAAATTATTATCAGGTGTTGATGGTTGCGTATTGATATCGGCCTTAACAACATATTTTTTTACTCTTGGCTTTTTTGTTATAACTATTGTGCCTTATAAAAACACAGGCAAAGAAGCCAGAGAAAAACTAATGCTGCAATGTCAAGGGTAAGAGCCCAACTAAAGCCAACACTTATCAGCATCATGGTGACTATAAACTAAACAATAAAACATCAACATCTAAACCTCAGTTAATTCTCAAAAAGACCTTGACAAGTGAGGCTGGTGGTAATGAGTTATTTAATCCTCCTCTGCTGAGATCTTTAGATATTTATTGTCTTCTTTTCTTTTCAGTTGATTAAATCTATGGCTGTGGCTGGAAGTCAGTAGTTTACTGTAAAATCTAAGCTTTCTTATTCTGTGGGGAGCGTGGATTTCTGTCATCATAATCAGTTTCTTATTTCTCAGTTTGTTTATGTGTGTTTATACAATTATAAATTATCAACCCCTGATGATCATACAAACCCCTATTCCAGTGAATTTTCTATATTCAATGAATATACAACGAAGACAAGATATTTAATGTTCAAACTGAAAAGCTTTATTGTTTGTTTGCAAAGATTCACTCATTTTGAATGTCATGGGGCATGGGTATGTAATGGACACTTAACACACCCCCATGGCTTTTGAACTTAGCACTGATAACAATCTGGGAGGTCCTTTTCCTCTTTATCCCGAGGAACACGACGTCCATGATTTCCAAAACTATTTTAAATGAAGACACATCTCCCATCAATATTGAGATTATAGGATAAAGGTAATATGTGTAGGAGGAACTACATTCATTGTTTTTCCCCTCATCTTCCAGGCTTTTCCTTCAATTGGTCACCTGTTTGTACATCTTGTAGTCTATAACGCTTGGTAGAGCGAAGAAGTGACAATACAGCATATGGTTAAACACTTTCCATTTCAATGAGTGCCCTGCAAAAGATTACAATCTATATCTTTCCAATTGTAATGTGACATTATATATTTGTTATTGGAATACAGGTATTTAGACTAGTATTCATTGTAATAACAGCTCTTCACAGATACATTTCCTTAATCTCAACAGATATGTCTTTAAACAATAAAAAGAAGCGGGAGAATTCTGCAGCCTCAGACATGTATACAAGGAAGAAACTGAAGGGGAAAAAATCAACCAAAGGTTATTAAGCTTTCCTAGATTTACATTTCACCATTTCAAATCAGACTTCAAATACAGTGATTAGTTTGCCTTAGCCAGATATACTTAAGTCATAAATATGTCATGTGTTGCCTGTCAAAATATTTTTTTAATACATTGATGAAGATGTATGAGGTCAAACTCATGTACTTTTTTTGCTCTTTCAGAATGTAACCATGGGATCCTAGAAGGGGAACCTTACTACCCAGTGAAAAGGGTGATCCGCTGCAAAATGCAGAAGGTTAGCTTTACAATAATTAAAAGTCTTAGATGTACTCAGTGGAATTGCAGCAATGGAAACCCCTTAACCCCCCAACTTTGATGTTTTTTTCAGGGGATCAAAATGAAGTTGGTGGAATGGGAGCCCTGTTCACTCTGGTATGTACAATTCATAGTTTTGATTGGAATAGCCTAATTCTTAGTACTTCAAAACTTAAAGTATAGTCTTGGCTTGTATTTGTGGGTGGCTGTGGCTCAGTGTGTCGAAGTGTCCTTGGGAAAGACACTTAATCCACACTTTCCCCCCAGTGTTGTTTAGAATCAAAACTAAATAATGATATGTCGCATGCTGCCTAAAGTTTAAACATACATGCTAAGCAGCGCAAGGGAACGGAGATCTACTACGCAAAGCAACTAACTGAGACTGAGTTACATTTATCAAAATGTGCTATCACATCAGGCCCGTAAGATGGCGGACAATTTTTTGTACTGAGATTTTAGTTCAAGTTTTACAGTGTTTGTGTATTTTATCAGTTAACTTATGTGGTGCTTAAGGCAGATAAACCTGACCGCCATAATGGAGAGACATATGTTGGACATAATCATCAATTTATTCTGAGCAAGGATTTCCTTTTTCTTTACATTGAATTTTGATTAGATGTTGACATTGGGATGCTAAAGTAACACACATTGGTTAAAGGCATTTACAAAAGTCCAAATACTTGGGAGGTCTTTCATGACCAAATTTTCAAGACTATTATTGTGCAGAATATTGCAGAGATCTTTTACAATGGATACCTTCAGAGCAGAGGTATAGGATTTTAAATAAATGGCTACACCGCATGTAATGCATATTCAAACCTTACCATAATATTACCATAGGCAGGTAATTTACTGTTATCAGGTTACTGTAAGTTTATAAACCTACTGAATGAAGGGGTGGCTTGCTGTTCCTCGTTGCCCTTAACCTTGCCATGTTTGTTTTGAATTTAATTAATGGCTGATGTAAAGACCTAAAATTAATAACAATCTCTTTTTATTACAGTGGGAAAACTTGGCCGCCACAGTGGGTGACGGAGGAGAACACCACGAATTAAGGAAATGTTCAATCCCATTGTTTTGTTCCATAAGCTGTGTATGTTGTTATACAGTATATAAAAAAAAAAATTAAAAGCCTGTGTTGTAGATTTTTCCCTAAACCTAACTACTCTACCAATAATACTTATACTCTAGCGCATCTATTATATTGACGTTAGCTAAGTTTACACCTCAGCGAGTCTCCAGTCGACTTCAGCATCAGTTCCCTACCTATACTTCAACGAGTCTCCAGTCGGCTTCAGCATCAGCCTAATCCTGTACTCCAGCGAGTCTTCACATCGACTACAGCCGAGTCTAATCATTTTAATTTACTTGTTTTGCTGCGCAGCTTAAATGACAGACAGACTTCAGCAATTGTCCCTCAAATGCTCTTATTACGGCTGGGAATTCTTGTACAGTTCTCAGAGAATCTCCCCCAAGAAGCAAGGCCGGAGGATCTCAGACAAATTTCATAGAGAATCCCATCCAAAACACGGATACAACAGTTTTTATAGAATAGGGACAGACACAACAAATAAGATCATTGTAACTAACATGTTGTCACCTTCTATAAATATGATTGGTTCAATTTGTTTAAAGCATGCCCCCACTTTTTTCCCTGTGTTACTGGCATAAGCAGAATTATCTCGAATCATCAAAAAGAAGTGTAAAGTTTTAAGAGTTCAGTTGATTGCTCAATATATCATGACATACTACAGACAGTATATTTTTGATTTTGTCATTATCAGCACTTTAGAACTTTCCATTACACAAATAGAAAAAAACTGAACATTTAGTAGGCTACATTTTTTTTTAGAGTGTTTAGTCCTGAAAAAGCGAAGTAAGGTTTATGTTAGAATCATAGTTAATCTGATATACAGTTTTCTATATTATTAATTAAAAAATCTATCACACCTAAAAGACTTTGTAGCAAACAAGAGAACACATGCTGTGTTTGCAAAAGCTTGACAGATCATCTCTCCTTCACACATAGCGTCCATAGCGACCAAAACGTTTCAGATTCACATTATTCTGGCGAGATCTGAAAAATCTTCGCAACAACGAGCAAGCGAGTGATTATGTACATTCACTGAGTGAATATTATGAAAATAAAATATATATTTCTCGCTAGAAATGTAATCAAAACTTATTTTTATGCAGAAACTAACTCAAAATATAGATTTTTTCACTAAAAATGAGAGAAATGTCCGCCATGTTTTTTGTTCTCACGGCCGGAATCTTGAAAGTCACGTGACTTGGACGGAAAAGAATAGGCAAAAAAAAAATGTAACAGTCATACAATTCAAGGGCCATTAATGTAACTCCTCTACGTTTTGCACTTTGGACCAACGTAGTCAGGATACATTTTTATATGAGACTGGGTTGCTGTCAGCAGCGCTCTTAAAGGGCCAGCTATCAATAAAGCTTTCTGTCAGTAATTAGCTTTAATAAGGATTAGTCTATATATAATTTATGCAGCGTAGACTGTTTAATAACTTTATTCAATTTCTGTATATGTCCTACCTGTTAGACAGGAAGGTCACAGGTAAATATGACATTTATTATGGGTTTATGTGAGGATTGTTTGAAGTTCACTAAAAGCTGTTATATTTTTTGAAGCCTAATAAATGTTTTTAAAAAATTTATTTCTATTTATCATTACAGGTGTTATCAATTATTTAGTTGTTATTGCTAGTTTGAGTTGAGAAATACACATTTCAGAATCATCACTAATCTGTGAGTGCATTTGCTTTAGAACCAAACAAGGTGACTCATGAAACCATTTGTTTATTATATCGCAATCATATATCTCAATCGCAATATTGACCTCAATAATCGCAATATGACATTTTCCCCAAATCGTGCAGCCCTAGGTCAGACCATAAGTTATTGTGATTGGGGGCCGTGAATGGGTGTCCCTTATTTTGCCACACTGAAGGTGGCAACCCTATTTGCGACACTTGACGTGACGTCAATTAACGTCAACAAATTAAACGCAATAATGGAGAAATCAAGAGCATAATCATAAACCCATAGCAACTTTAATGTAATACAGTTTGATTTATGATGCAAAATTTACTTTTGGCCCACAGCCCTCAATCAAGTTTGATTTTTGGCCCTTCATAGGAAAAAGTTTGGGCAACCCTGATCTAGAGGAAGTGAGTAAAGGGTTGAAGACCTTTTGCTCTAGTGTAGTTTGAGTGGGCAAAAACAAAAAGGTTTAAAAATAAACAAACCAAACAAAAGATTGTCTGTCTACGTCTACGATGTTCTGAAACAAATGAAAAGCACATGGCCCTCTATTTAATTAGTTTTTTAATGAGGTAAGCGTTTAAATGAGGATTCACTAAAATGATACATGTCAAACTTTACATACCACAATCCCATGGCCAGATAGGGCTTTCTGTTGCCAGAAGGTCTTCAATTGAATCTACAGATTCTGTGGTGGTTGGAAGATCATTGTATTGGGATATGGCATTAAACAGCTTTTTCTTGTCCTCTCTAATCCGTCTTCGGATCTTGTGTCGCTGTTTGTTACGGTCTGCCGCAAAAAACACAGCAAAAAGAGGTTTAAGGAGGATACGCATAAAGTTGGTCATTGTGCTAATGGACATCCAAAAGGCACCTTACAAATTATGGTATAAAGCTCACATAACATCAGCGATTAAAAATGCAATTGTAGAATATTTTGACAACACCTCTGGTCATTTAAACATAATAAATAACCTGGAATGTGGCCAATGTTCAAGTAATGCAGGGAGTTGGGTGATGGTAACATTGGACATTTATGAAGGCAGGACTGTTCACTCAATATAGGAAGGTTATGTAGTGGTTTAAGTCCACAGTGTAGATGATAGACTTTGTTCAGTGTTAAGATGCGATTCAATTTAAATTACTTAGTTATAGCCATATATATCAAATTTTAAAATGAACTCCACAAGAACACGAAGGCATGGAGGCTACTTACCGGTTACTCGATACAGATCCCGCTTTTTCTGCTGGATGCCCAAGAATAGGCCTTCAATCAGATGTTGCAACTGGATCATCTGTTCTGAGGTCATCTGGAGCTGTAAACAATTTGTGAAGGTCTTTAATCAGTACCATAGACAAATCCCAAAATTTTTTAACTACACACGATTTAACTACAAAAGAAGCAAGTTTTAAAAATATCGAAGTATTTCAAAAGAAGAAATATAAAAATATTTATAGGAAAAATATCGAAACTCTTTGGTCATTTTTTTTAGAGAGATGCTAACGGTCTAATCAGATTCAATGATCTATGCTAAGCTATTCTAAAAGTGCTACCGCCAGACCCGGAGATCGGCTGAATAGATTAAAAAACAGTAAAACTCAACTGTTTAACTCTAGGTGAAAATGTGCAATGAGCCTATATCCAAAAAAAGTGGAGTGTTTCTTTAAGGGGTCAGGTGTTAAAACACAAACCAGCAAGGAAAAATAAAGTTTTTTAATCATTTTTAAATGTATGATAATTTTCAATCAATAGGAGACAGCAACAAGTAAATACTTACGGTCAACTGCCCACTGTCTTACATCAGTGACCCACTGTTGCAGTTCCTCATCAGACCTTTGTGTGCACTTCTTTATAGCCTCAATGTCCTCTTTGACATCCTTTGACTTTTGGATAGTCTCAAAAATATAATTAATGGAAAGTCACACAAACCTTCGGCAATACTGAAAGTATTAGATACTAAATATGTAAAACTTATCAGTGGACTTCAGACAGTTGGCTTACCTTCAAGAACCGTGTAGACAAGTATTTGTGCAGGTTTCTTTTTTTTTCGCTCATTCCATCCTCTGGCATGCAATGTGATTATATCTACTCGTGCTGTAATGATGAAAGGATTAAATGTGCTTTTCAACTAGTGGTTAGACACCAAGTATGATTAATGAAAGAAAACAAATCAAAGCAAGCTGTTTTAACAATCATAACGCTACCAAAGCACAACACATGAGAACTGTAAAAAAGGACCACTTACCAGCCTTACTCATGTATTTTGTAGTTAGAGCCACGCGGGACAAAAAGCTGTTAACTTGTTCAACTTCTTCACCAATCGTTGTGCCTGCCCCTGTTTGGTTTTTGCCACCCCACTGCACCTACAGCATACACACCAGATGTTAAAAAAACTAAAAATCAAGTTCAAGGACGTCAAAATGGTAAAGGGCTTACCATATTGTTAGAGAATATACATTTACCTCACATTTTGTAGAGTGCCCCTTTGCATGCATAACTGAGAGAAATGGCTTCATCTTAGTTAAGTTTTGCATTTCTGGGAATGCTTGAGCCACCTTTTGCAGATAGGGCCATTATCGACACATTATGTCAGTGCAGAAGAACTTGCAGTTTGTTTTTGTGGCCAGTTCGTTTTGCAGAAACAGAGGGTATGCAAATATCTCCCCTCTAAACATGTTCAGACCTCTAAGCAATATGCAGTGTCTGCAAACTGCCACCTCTAGGCCCTCTTCATCACATTTGGTGTCTTTTTAGAGGTCTCCCTGGCTGCAGCCCATGTTTTTGTTCCACAGATGCCTTTTCCATGCACATGTAACATAGTGTCTTATCAAATATATACAAACTAAATCCTGATTCACAGTGTACAATCCCAAGTCTTTTGACAAATATCTTACTAGAATGGTCTTCTCACGAACACAATCAACAAATGTTGCTACATCCTTGTCATTGGCCAGAAAATGGTTGTTCCTCTGCCCAACATAAAGAAAATATGTTAATGACAAAAAATATTCACAAAAAATGTTGACAGAGTAATGTTATCAATAACATATTGATTTAAAAAAATAATATCTAGACATCTTTTACATTAACACCTAACCACTTAATACTAGCACTAACCTTTTCTATTCTACACTATTATATTTGTTTTTCCTGATTTAAAAAATTCAATAATAATAATACCTTTCTATGTGTACTTGACTAGACTAAAGTCGCTTTGGAAAAAAGCGTGTGATAAATGATTAAATGTAAATGTAATATACCCCTTTGTTTTGTTAAATCAATATAATTTTCTGTTTCCATCTGCAGACACAGCAACTGTATCTGGGGTGCAAGCTGGGCAAAAGAAGTGATCAATGCCGCAGAGTTTTTCTCTTTCATGACGACAATATGTCCATTCAAGGAAAGCTTTTTGGAAGACGTTGCCACAAATGTTACCAATCTGGAATTATGAAAATTTGAATACAGTGACATGCCAGTAAGATTTGCATAAAGGCAGAAAACTAATGGCTTTCCAAGTCTTACCCTTCCAAATTGTTGTGAGCGCTGTTGTAAGATTTTCACGAATGCTTGTCTTGAAAGCCCAGGTGCAGTGATCTTCAGCTCCTCCAATGATGAGAAAAGGTCTACCTGGTATATGGTTTGAAACCCGACAGTGCCTGGCCAGTAACCACTAAACAACAGGTCCACCACCTCAGGTGTCCATGATGCAAGACATGTTCTGCAATTAATAACTGGCAGGAAGATGTCATAGCGACCTGCAAAGATTAAAAAAGAAAATAAATAAATAAGTAAATAGTAAACACATATTGATACTCTTCAGACATCAGTCAGCAGGTTAAGCCAAGAGACAAATACAATACAAAACATTGCAAGTCATACCATTTATACAGATGAGTACAACTGATCGTCCAGGTACAACAGACAGGTTTTGAGGGTCACAATCACAAATTTTGTCAGGTTGTGTAATGGGCAGCAAACACACTAGATGAAAGGAAAAATATATTAACTATAAAAAATGAAATAAATAACAACATATTTTTAAGCTTTCAAGTACTTTTTTACCTTGCTCATATATGACATTTTGGCCACTGAGGTCTTGCACAGCAGTTGATGGTGGGACAGGTTTATAGAACCCATCTATAAGAGTCTCTCTGTTATGAAAAACTAGACGCTGATGCGTAGAAACATCACACTGCCCACAGTAACGGGGTTTTGGGAAACAGTCCTTGCACCTGATGACTGCTTCTTTCAAGCTGCAGTGATCACAAGGACCATAATGCACACAGTCTGAAGCAAACAAACTGTTAAGGAGTTTTGGCCTTGCTTCCTGCCAGCGTTCTTCAGACAAGGTTCGCCTCAATGCCCAATCATGAGATGCTGCTGATCTGGGTTCATCACAGTCTATTGCATTTTGGAGTAGCTGTAGTTGTAAATCTTGCAATAAAAAATAAAATTACATTACAATTCCTTACATGTTACAAGCTTGTAAACCAAGAGCACAAACTCAGTTTATGTTGTTTAAAAAGACATGAAACAAGTTGTCTATCGGAAATTTGTACATTTAACATTTATCATAACGTTTTTTTTATAAATCACTTTTATTCATTCAGAGGGACTTCATGAAGACAGTCAGTGATACAGTTCCGATGGGTAAAAACATTTGAGGTAAACTTACCAATAATCCGTTGTGCATCTACATCTCCAAACTGTTGATTGGTAGTTGAGGCTTCAGGTGTGCTTGCAGTTCCTAGAACTAGACAATTTTAATGCAATATCATGCGAACAGTATCAACAGAACAGATGCAAATCAATGTGAAATGGGATTACTTGTAAGGAATGGAGAGGGGAACTCTTTTTAACTGTTCAGCAACTCATATGATAATGTATTTTACAAAATTACCTGTCTGTTAGTATAGACCGACTTCAGGGATTAAAAGTCAAAGATATGTAATAGAAATACAGTATTTGGTTAAACACACTCGTACATAAAATCAACAAAAACAATTGCTTAATGCTTACCGAACTCAACTTCTTGAGGGTTACTTGCAGAGGCAATGGTTGAGGCCACTGGTCTTCCAGATTGGTCTAGAGTAAAGTAAACGAAAAAAGAAAATTTGATTTACACAAATCTTAGTGCAAAATCAAAGGACCTAAACCATAAAAAAACAAAAACATACCTGTCTTTGGTTTGCGCTTCTCATAAACCAAGAATCCTTCTTGGTCTCTTTTTTTCCACTTAAGGTTTGGATCAACCTTCTTTCTTTTTCGTTTTTTAGGTGGTGTTTTGACTGCCTCCTCACTCTGTATTACTCACACATAAGAGGTAGAACAATGACTTCGAAATATATATATTTTTAAGAGGTAGAACAATAACATGATTCAGAATATAATTTTTGGAAGCTGCAAAAAATACAAACAATGGTAGTACCAAATTCCAATGATTCATTTTCTTTTCACACATTAGTGAAATACTGCATTCTGCATCAAGCATACATAATTTTATACAAAATACCTGTATCTCCTCCAAATCAGCCATTATTTCCTCAAGATCACGGTGTAATTCCTCCTCCATATTTTTCAATGGTGTAGGCCGATCTGATGACTTTCTCAGTAATTTATTTTAAATGTAGTTTCTTACTGAACAAAAAAAAAAACACGTTGTGCATAAAAAAAAAACACGTTTGTACAAGCCCGTATTATGGCAACACAAACGTAATTCTTCGACAGCAGAAGGTGGCGGTAATGCACCAAAAGCTGGTTGCCAACCGCCGTTAAAAACAAAAACAAAGAAGAAGAATTCTTCGACAGTTTCATAGGATCTGTAGTTCTTAAGGTTTAGACTCAGATTAAGCTTATGTAAGGTATGAAGCGGTCGATTTTGGGGAATTTGTATACAATAATTAATAATTCATAATTCATAATTATTCATACAGGTTTGGACCAGATCAACTTTACATTTTTAATAAAACTCCCGATAAGGGATGATGCGTTATTTTACCTGCATGCAAAAACTGCATGCTTGCATGTGTAGCCAACCACAAGTTAATTGCGATTAGCTACACAGATCACGTTTTACAAACAGGTAAAATTAATTAGCTCAATTAATTTATAGAGTTTAGGAAAATCAATTCTGTGGCCACAAGAATTAGCTTTCCCGCCCTATAAACAAATACTCTTTAAAGTATCTTTAATTTGTAAAGCTCGTAGCTTTTGATCTAGACATTTCAGGGACCCGAAGTATGAGCAGACAGTCAATCCATCAAATGAGTATCATGAATTT
Source organism: Semotilus atromaculatus (assembly GCA_031834385.1). Taxonomy (NCBI): domain Eukaryota; kingdom Metazoa; phylum Chordata; class Actinopteri; order Cypriniformes; family Leuciscidae; genus Semotilus; species Semotilus atromaculatus. Next base: position 20,012,557 of record JAULUF010000040.1, read on the forward strand.
TAATAAGAAATAACTAGCCTATGCATTTACTACGGTACAGGAATACATGTATTTACAAACATTAATGACAAAGACACGCGGAGAGTCTAGACAATGGAACACTTATCGAAGTGAGTGAGAGTGGGAGAGAGAGAGAGAGAGAGAGAGAGAGAGAGAGAGAGAGCATTGGTAAACTTCACCCAGACAATAACCTCTCTGAAACAACACGAAAAACATCATCTTAAAGCTTCCTAGAAGCTGATACAGAAATATACTTGCACAGTTTCTTGGTCTCTCTGTGTCTTGTTGCGTGTTCCTAAAACGGCCTGTCCCGGCCGCGTGCAGGAGCGGATGTTCTTTGTTCCGTGTGCGCGTCACGTGGCGTTCGGCGCGCGCGCTTTGAACAGAGGTTTAAAGTCTTTGAGGTAACATTACCAAATTCGGCTGAATTCATCTCCTCTCCTGTGAGATGAATTAGGTTGGAAAACTTAAAGAAAACAAAACTTTTAAACGAACAAAAGAAAGAAGAAGATAAAGATCCCCAAAGGGGAATCACACGGAGTTACATCTTTGAGAAGTTGAGGAGGTGAGAGCGTAAGACCAGTGGGGGGGGGGGGGGGGGGGGGGGGTTTGTTATGTGGATGCAAGTTATAGCCTTAGAGAACGTGTCCCACCTCTCATTGGCTCGACCAATAAGAAGGGTAGAAGTTCCAGGCGGGAAAGTTGCTCTGTCATTGATTTACGAGTCTTTGTCCTAAACGTGGACTGGTTTCTGATGAAGAGGACTAGGGAAGATTCTTGTAATACTAATATTTTGTATCATATTTCATATATACCAACATATCATATGCACACTCTTTCAAATCTCCAAAATACCAATTTATCAAAACCAAACACTGTATAGGTGAGTTTTGGTTAACCCTAGTTTGCGGAGTTTGAAACATTCAGTATTAGAGAAAACAATCCATGAAATGGAACATTTAATACATGGCAATACATTTATCACATGGCTATATATATATACACACATATATATATATATATATATATATATATATATATATATATATACAGACCATATAGGATTGAACAGGTTTCATTTCTCCCTCTCAGCAAAGAATTAAGTCTATGCACATTCTTTTGGGTCGTAAACTCGTAACAGGACACTTCGGCCAGTGTTAGCTGGATTTGGGGGGAAGTTTCACAGACTTTGTTAGGATAGTTAGTTTGCTGGATTATTCATTAAAATGCATAATACAGGCATTTATCGTTCGTTTAGAACTACCATACAGTCAGGTATCTTCATAGGCCCTGGGCACTCAGACCCACATAACAACATATAACATATATCTCATTAAAATGTCTTTAATGGTGAAATTCCTTTCTTCTTCAGCAAGGATCACCCTTTCTGGGGATTCCGAAGGGGTCATAAAAGGTCTTGTAACTCGAAACCACGCTCTGTCCTGAGCAGTGTTGCCAACTTAGCGACTTTGTCGCTATATTTAGCGACTTTTCAGACCCCTTTAGCGACATTTTTTCAAAAAAGCGACTAGCGACAAATCTAGCGACTTTTTCAGAGAAACCTCAGAAACCTCCAAATGAGCGAGTCGTGTCAGAGAGGGATTCGGGACGAGCGAGTCGTGTCAGAGAGGGATTCGGGACGAGCGAGTCGTGTCAGAGAGGGATTCGGGACGAGCGAGTCGTGTCAGAGAGGGATTCGGGACGAGCGAGTCGACATTTTTTCAAAAAAGCGACTAGCGACAAATCTAGCGACTTTTTCAGAGAAACCTCAGTAACCTCCAAATGTTGTCAGTTGTGCGAGCGCGAGCTCTTGCTTACTCCCTGCCGTCACTCTCTCTCTCTCTCTGCATCTCCCCTGTTCAGTGAATGGCTGAGAGGAGCAGCGGCTCGTTCTTCTGTTGAGCACACGGCAGGTTTTTTTTTCGACGGATTCACTTATCTGCTTCTCTGTTGTTTTATATTCAAAGAATGTAGTTTGACCATTTTAATTTCCTTTTTTTTCCCTTGTGCTTATTACTTATCACAGAGCTTTCATCCAGTTCCCGAACTCTCTCAATTCAGATATTTTTAACAAAATGTTGTCATTCATTATATCTACTTCTATTGTCTAACAAAAAATAATATAGGAAACGAAAACAGCTTTATTGGACATTCGGCTATATTATATGATATGATATTAAAATACAGTATGTGAGCACGAATTTAGAGAGAAAACACATTAGGCAGGCAGAACGCAAGAACGACGCGATGACGTAATGAATATGCTAATTGACGTATGACGTCATCTAGCGACATTTAGCGACTTTTAGGGAAGGCGTTAGCTACTTTCCTTTGAAAATAGTTGGCAACACTGGTCCTGAGCGGGCTTCACGTGTGGGTGTGGGTGTTTGTGTTAATTTTCATTCAGGCTTTTGGGCCTGAAGGCTTTGGGACTTTAGCAAGGATGTATTTATTTATTCCGATTCACCCTTCGCCCAGTCCTTACACTTATCTACAGCAACTGTTTTTAATGACACAAGGGATATTAAGGCATTTTTGTGTTGCTTATTTAATCTTGATTAACAGCTCATTTCAGCTACTTATTAACTGAGATACTGTAATACGAAAGGTTATACAGATTTAAATGATATGTTTATTATTTACATATTAAATACAAGATGCTCACATCAAAGAGGGACTAAAATATTTAGATAAATCGAATTCATCCTTTGGTTATCACTGTCAGTCTTAAATCTCGTGAGTGATAATTTAGAACGCTAGATGCAATGAACAAATGGAGAAAGAAAAAAATGATTTATGAAAATCATAAATGGATTGCAGGCTACAGAAAGAGAAAAACGTTTCTTTTTAAAGGTGCCCTAGAATGGTTTTTATTTTTATTGTATAATGTTTTCTGGGTTGCCCTTATAATGTTAGTATGTTTTTTAGATCAAAAATAGTCATAATTTAGAAATAAAAGGCATTTTTCCTAGCCTGATTTTAGCCCTGAGCCCAAATGCTCTGTTTGGAGGGGCGTGTCTGCTGTGTGTAACCGGCCTCTGCTGTGATTGGCTGACATGATAACATATGAAATAGCTAGTATTACATGTGAAACTCTCTCGAATACTTTTACTACAGATATTCTACGTTTTTACTATTACAGCTATTGAGATTAAAGAATCGTGAGATGTTTTTAAAGTATTTAGATCTATTGCCATCACATAAAATGTTGCCATGATGAGCATTGAGCAAACAGATGACAGTGTGTTGATCGCGAGAATAAAGATCTTATCATTGCAACACAGTTTTTGCACTCTCTCTAATGCTTTCACCAATGCAAACATGATGATGTAAATACAGTATTTAACGATTTTGAGAGAAAGATTACCTGTCTGAACTTGAACAATTACACATTCAGAAAGTGTTGTTTGGTAGCTCGATCGATCGAGGCCAGCTCTGTATTGGCCCAAGTTGAGGAAACAGTCTCGTCGCGTCTTCTGTGAAATATTTGGACATTTCCGGAAAAAATAAAATTAACCCATTGTTTCTTCAGAGGCTCGGATGAAGGAACTAAATACCTTTGTGTTCATTTGTACATCCAAGCACTGATCAACTGCCATGCTTCGGCTGCGCAGCTCCACCTGTCATTGAACATGGGCTGGCATATATGCAAATTTTTGGAGTCGTACATATTAATGATCCCGACTATTGCGTCATAGTCGGTATTATGTTGAGATTCGCCTGTTTTTCAGGGGTGTATTTCAAAAACGAGATTTAAGAAGGAGAAAACAATGGTGTTTGAGACTCACTGTATGTCCATGTACTGAACTCTTGTTATTTAACTATGCCAAAATAATTTCAATTTCACATTCTAGGGCACCTTTAAATCACTGAAGTTGTCAGTCATTTAAAGGTGCCATATGTAAAAATTGAGGTAAAAATATCCAAAAAATGAGCTACACGCAAAAGAATGAGAAGAAATAAGTGCGATGATGTCATTAAAAAAATGACAAGTTATAGTGCTGCCGAGATATAAACTTGAATTAGCATGCTAAATTACTAGCCCCGGCCCGGCCGGTGTCATAATACCAGTTTCGGCCATGGGAGGCGGTATGCGGGCAACATACATAACCACCAGCCAAACTGCAACACACGAATAACTCGCACGGCTTGTGGGCGTACTTGAACCTGATGTCAATCGTGTAAAGGACAAAAAAGGACTTTGGTACAGCCCACTACTACATTTCAGTTCAGGGAAGAGTTCAAAAAAATTATTGGTCGATATTATGTATGAGGAATACATTTTGGTAAGTTGCAGCATACTGTATCTTTCAACAGTGTTCGTGTATATAAATAATTATATTTAAATGATTTAACACAAAAATAAATGTATATAAAATATATATAATCATTCCGATAATTAAAATGCATTACGTTATGTAGTGTCTTATCTTATATACACTCACCGGCCACTTTATTAGGTACCCCATGCTAGTAACGGGTTGGACCCCCTTTTGCCTTCAGAACTGCCTCAATTCTTCGTGGCATAGATTCAACAAGGTGCTGGAAGCATTCCTCAGGGAGTTTGGTCCATATTGACATGATGGCATCACACAGTTGCCGCAGATTTGTCGGCTGCACATCCATGATGCGAATCTCCCGTTCCACCACATCCCAAAGATGCTCTATTGGATTGAGATCTGGTGACTGTGGAGGCCATTTGAGTACAGCGAACTCATTGTCATGTTCAAGAAACCAGTCTGAGATGATTCCAGCTTTATGACATGGCGCATTATCCTGCTGAAAGTAGCCATCAGAAGTTGGGTACATTGTGGTCATAAAGGGATGGACATGGTCAGCAACAATACTCAGGTAGGCTGTGGCGTTGCAACAATGCTCAATTGGTACCAAGGGGCCCAAAGAGTGCCAAGAAAATATTCCCCACACCATGACACCACCACCACCAGCCTGAACCGTTGATACAAGGCAGGATGGATCCATGCTTTCATGTTGTAGACGCCAAATTCTGACCCTACCATCCGAATGTCGCAGCAGAAATCGAGACTCATCAGACCAGGCAACGTTTTTCCAATCTTCTATTGTCCAATTTCGATGAGCTTGTGCAAATTGTAGCCTCAGTTTCCTGTTCTTAGCTGAAAGGAGTGGCACCCGGTGTGGTCTTCTGCTGCTGTAGCCCATCTGCCTCAAAGTTCGACGTACTGTGCGTTCAGAGATGCTCTTCTGCCCACCTTGGTTGTAACGGGTGGTTATTTGAGTCACTGTTGCCCTTCTATCAGCTCGAACCAGTCTGGCCATTCTCCTCTGACCTCTGGCATCAACAAGGCATTTCCGCCCACAGAACTGCCGCTCACTGGATGTTTTTTCTTTTTCGGACCATTCTCTGTAAACCCTAGAGATGGTTGTGCGTGAAAATCCCAGTAGATTAGCAGTTTCTGAAATACTCAGACCAGCCCTTCTGGCACCAACAATCATGCCACGTTCAAAGTCACTCAAATCACCTTTCTTCCCCATACTGATGCTCGGTTTGAACTGCAGGAGATTGTCTTGACCATGTCTACATGCCTAAATGCACTGAGTTGCCGCCATGTGATTGGCTGCTTAGAAATTAAGTGTTAAGGAGCAGTTGGACAGGTGTACCTAATAAAGTGGCCGGTGAGTGTATAGCCTATATAAATTGATCAAAATATATTTTTTAAAGTGTCAACTCCACACATTGCTGCATAAATAAATACTGATACGTGTATGAGAGATGAGGTAAATAAACAACTAAATGGCTGGGAAAAGGCAAATCTGAACGTTTTTTTTCTCTCTCCCTAATCCGTAGCTTCAACTGGAATTTAAAACATTGTCTGATCGTCGTGAAAGCACTACAAGGGAGTTGCGGTGCCAGATATTTTTTAACACAGGTGCTGAGGGGGTGCTAGATCATTGACAGGGGGAGCTGCGCAATTATAGTGTATGTATATATATATATATATATATATATATATATATATATATATATATATATATCCCAGATAGCACAAGTCTATTTGATGTGATGTTTACATCTGGAAGACGTATTTTTAAAAGTGTTTGCTCATCTGCAATACGTCTATAGGACGTTTCCTGTCAGATGTCAAATAGACGTAGGAACAGTCTAAACTGACATCTTCTAAACGTCTATTTGACATCTGACAGGAAACGTCTTATAGACGTATTGCAGATGAGCAAACACTCTTAAAAATACGTCTTCCAGAAGTAAACATCACATCAAATAGACTTGTGCTATCTGGGATATATATAAATATAAAATGAGCAAAACTTGGCCACTCAATATTTAAAATTCAATTATTTTATTAATCACAATTAAAGTTTTGATTTTATTAAATTGATCAAGCACAACATTGAACATTAAATTAAATTAAATATTCTAAAAGGTTTTCGCATATTTATATTCTATGCCATCAAACAAACAGCACCCAGACGAAATTGACGATTGCCATCTATGTAGTGAACGCACTATAGTGAGAAATGGATTACATAATGGATTACATAATCAGATAGCCTATTTCTTTTCGTTTCTTTTTCATTTCTTTTCGACATTTCAAGCTTTTTAGATATATATTTTCATGTCTGTGAGGCATACACTGAGTTTCGGTTAATTTATGATGAGATGGCTCCAGTTCACGTGCAATGCAACAAGTGACGCGCCGGCGCCTGTGTAACCCTTGATATTTATATCCTGTTTCAGTAGCTAGCTGCATTTCTTTAAAACGCGTTACTGCCCCTTTAAGAGATATGGTAGTTCATGCAAGGAGTGAGTGCACAGCAATAGCGCGCAGAGTGAATGTGCACGGAGCACGGAGAAAAACGCATAGCGTGTGAGTAATTTTGACTTGCTGACTAAAATGCGCATTTATAGTGTGACTCGAATAGACCATTTTGCTAAATGTAAACAACACTGGTCCAGAAGCACTTCCTGTTTCAGTTTTTTAACACTACATAAACGTTGGGATAAAACACAACCAACAGAACATATAAAATTGAATCAAAAAGTTAAACAAACATCTTTAAGATGTTTTCTTTACATGTGAAATAAAGAAACCAGTTACAAACTGAAACAGGAAGTGTTTCTGGACCAGTGTTGTTTACATCTTGCAAAATGGTCTATAGCTGATTTATTGTTTCATATATCAGCCAGGAAGTTGAATTGAATCACTGTGGGAGAGAAGTCGATGAATACATAGGCTATTGCTTTCTGTGACCGTTTTGAGACATTCTGGTGAGTGTATTCTGCTTGTAACTAGATATTGTGTTATCATTTGAGCAAAACCAGTCAGAATGTATTCATGTCGAGGAAAAATGTGTTAAATTGGTTGTGTAGTGTGTTTTGAAGCCATTAAAAGGGCAGCTAAGTACAGCACAACAATGCTAGCTTTGCTAGTCACGGAGAGCACGAATGTATATTGTTTTCACATGTCGAGTGAAATTGTTAAAACACATAAAATGTAACTGTAAATTGATTTATGTTAATGTATATTGGTAGTTCTCAATTGTCAGTAAGATGATTTGAAGCTGAGTTTCATAATTTTCATAAGAGAAGGAAAGATATGACAGTAAGAAAAATACATGTGATCTCTTTTACAAGGAATGGTTCAAGTGTTCTGATGTTATTGATGTAATCAATTTGAAATATATATCTGTACAGACTGGTTTTTCCCTTGGACTGGTTGTTGGTGATACACTTGGGACGCGGATCATTTGAGTGGATTCATCCGGAACAAATCCGTTTCATCATCTCATCCCAAACTATCAACTCTTCAGCTCTTCTTTCCTTCGTCCTTGATTTACTGAATATTTCGCTTGGGGAAGTGGTAGGACTGAGACATTTTGTTTTTTTCTTCGCTCTACACACGTTACATGGGACTGAGACGTTTTTTTGTTTTTTCCCCCAAGAAAAGAAAACCGAACTTTCCACATTTTGATTTTTTTTTTGGGTTACAATTATATTGTATTAAATTCTGTTAACAAGCTCAATTAATTATTGGAAATTGAGTGTCATTTGAGGTTATCGTTTTGGTGTTTTGAAGTGCCAGAACAGAGAGCATTTTAGTTGCCTCACAATATAGATTTTCTGGTTAACCGAATTCCTGTGTGTGGCATTACTTTATTTGTTTTTTTCCCTTTTTATGAGATTTTGATTATTCAATTAGTTCTGAGTATTTAACCGAAAAAAAGTAAAATTTCCCAAAGCTTCTTGACCGAACTTAGACAATTGATATTTAGAGTTAGATAACAAAACCCTGAGTCAAGGGTTACACCTCCATGTCATGATATTGTCTGCTATATTTGCTTCTTATTAATTAAATCCAGGCAATTGATTGATGGAAAATATATTAAAATGAGGATACAATTTATACAAAACGAAAGTCACTTTAAAGAAATTCTTTCAAAACAAAACTTAATGAAGTGGTCAAAATTATGTCTGACCATGTCTCCCGATAATATATTAGGCATACTATCTTACTTATGCTGTTCACTTTTCATAATCAACATAGATGGAAAAAATAACATTATAATATTTGAACTAATATTAAACTAAATGCGCTTATTTAATAATGGCTACAACACGTAGGCCTACTCTCTATTTGTACAAATTGCTGCACATTCATTTAATTCTGAATGTTGCACACATAAGTTGAAAGGCATTTGTTTGTGCATAAAAAATATCTGCAACATTTATCAAGTTATTGGATAATTGTGCGTTCATATATTAATGATTATGATACTAAAATCATAATCAAGTAGGCTATACTATGCAAAATCAGATGAGCCCAGAATATGAACACAACGCGTTTAATTACACGTAATTAAGCACTGTCTTCCGAAAACCAATGTGGCTTAATGCAGATTAGAATGCCCTTTATTATGTCGAAATAACGAGTTATTATGTCGAAATAACGAGAAATGTCGAAATAACAGATATTATGTCGAAATAACGAGATATTATGTCGAAATAACAAGATAAGTTTCCTTTTTTTCACCATGCAGTTCAGGGATTCCATAGAATACAGCCTAAATATAATTGCTTCAGATATTATTTTTGGGGGTGCTATCGGGGTCCTTTGGTCTTTCTTGGGGGTGCTGAAGCACTGCTATACCCTCCCTAGCACCGCCTAAAAGCATATCATCATAACATTACTATTGATGTAAGCAGGTAAAGAAGTTAAACTTGCAATTAGGCCTACCAGAGATCACTGAGATTTTTACCTATACCAGAGATTGTTAAGCAAACACTGCTAAAAAATAGGCTATGTTGTGTGCTATTTATTTAGCCTACTCTCATTACAGCAATCATCAGCAGCTGTAAGTTTTGCCTCAGCTAATGATGATTGATTGACAGCCCCTACTTATTTGCATGTTGCATAAATAATTAACCTCCTTAGTTAAATCTTTGATTAAGAGAAACGTATCTTGTAACAATATGTGAATGTGTTTATATCCTAGTTTTTATTATAAAAATTATAATTTGTTAACAGACTTTGCCTTTTTTTCCTCTCTAAAACTCCACAGTAAAACCCTTTGAAAATTGATGTGGACAGAGTGATGGTCATCCAGAAAAAGAAGCCATTGAAAATGGCATGTCAACTCTATTGGAATTGTAATAATGGCTGTACAAAATGAAAGAAATGAGCACTGTAAGACAACCCTGTATCACATGAAATACATTCTGAGGAAACTATTTTGCAAATCGCAATTACGTTACATGCCAACATATAAGCAGTGCTATTACGTTGGTCCTTAACCTAATATAGCAGCCTGATCTCATTGTTAATATGTAGGTATTAATACGTTACTTTCAAAGATAGAAAACGTACGTTTTTGTACGTTTGGATAGATGCTGAAACGTATAATATGGACGTATTTGCAACATTTAAAGGTAACATTATTACGTTTTTACAGCTACAAAACGTTAACTATATAAGATATCTGTATACTTTCACTTTTAAATATAAATGTAACAAGATCCCTTAATCCTACTCCCAAAACCTAAACATATCCATTTTATACAGAATATAAAAAGGATAAAACGTAATGGACAGAGATGTGCAGGTAAATGGCAGTTTTATAGCATTAAAATATATTTTGAGCCACTAATCCTACTCCTACCCCTAAACCTACCCATAACCATTCCTTAAAACTACGTAGGCTAACACAATTATGAAGAAAAAAAAAAACATAACAGACAGACAAGTATACATTTCACAATCATTTATTTTAATATATTTCCAAGACCCTTGTGATAGTACATCGACTTACAATAGGTTGAATGACACGTCTGCCATAGCCTGACGGGGTCTGTATCGCTTTTACTGGCACTATGTAACTTCGGGTTTCGGGTAGGAACCCGAGCACAAAAAGAACTACTTTTTATTTTTTACTGTTTTATATTCTTATGTTTCCTTTTCATGTAAAGTGCTTTGAATTGCTATTGTGTATGAAACGTGCTATAAAAGTAAACTTGCCTTCAGATACACTGATATCCGATCACAATGCGTCCTCCACTCCCTCTGGACCGGGACACGCTGATCGGATAACATTCCCATCAGAAACGCGTTAACACTTGTCTTTTCGATGTGTATGTGGACAACATCCAGATACAGGTCGCATGTTAATGCCAAGTGTAAACGCAGCCTCTGACCCATCGTCTTCTTCCTCGTCTAATTTCTGTCGCTTTACATACGTCATCAGGTATAATTGAACTGGCTATGAGCCGTACAGGCGCATTTGATAGACATTCATAGCACCCAATAAACGGCTCTGGGCATTCGTAAACCACGCCTCGAATACGAGAAAATGAACATGTGGGTCCCAGACCACGTCTCATTGACGTTAGCCAGGGTACTTTAAGAATAGTCGTTTTTTCGTATATCATGGTAACAAGAACGCTTGAATTAATAACGTTAAGCTTCGGAAACACATTTTATAATTTGTCTCAGATATTTTGCCTCATCCAAAGCTCTGGCTAAACAAGAGCTATATCTTCTGGAGATTGCTTGATTTACGAAACATTTTGGATTAATTTGCATCGTCTGTCCTTTATAGGTTGGGCAAAGCACACTGTTGAGGCACTGGGTGTGCGCTTCAAATTGGTTTGTGTTTTTGATATCAGCGAAACAGTGTGTGTGTGTGTGTGTGCGTGTGTGTGTGTAGTTGGGAGTTAAAGTAAGGTAAAACTTTATTATCCCACAAGGGGAAATTTTTCTTGGGCCATCACCCATGCTGCAGTCAGTACACAAATAACACACAATAATCAACAAACAAGAAATAGTTTCTTTTACATTTTTTTTTTAATTTTTAAAGAACAAAGTGTTTTTTTGCTAAGAATCGCCTAAAATTACAAAATCTTTACCAAAAAACGAAAAACAAGATTTCAGCTTGATTTTTAGTTTTTCGTTCTGGGGTAGAAAAATGAATAAACAGCTGGAATATTCGATCTCCACACGTGGGTGGGAATGAAACGCCCCTTTCCTCTGATTTGTCAGCCGAAGATCACACTGTTGCGTCATCAGTTCTTCCTCAGGTCCGCACTGCAGAATAAGAGTCCTCCGCTGCTGCAGCTGATGTGCCGATTCTTAACGCGTTTATTGCAACTACATTTCATCTTTTTCTCATCAAACAACCAGACTAATGGCTTGACACAACCCGTACAGGGGAATAGACTGTAAAAGGGCTTTCTTCTGTGTAGATATAAATTCACCTACGGTTTGCATCAGCTGGGTATGCAGGGTAAATTATGGCTGCTAGCCTGCATGGTCACCCTCGCCCAGTAAAAAAAAATATAAAAAAATAATAATAAACAAAAATTAAGATATAAATCAATATAATTAGTTGTAAATGAAATATTTTAACACCAATACAAAAAGAACAGAATAATACATTGACTATATAACAGGCCTATATTAAAGGAGCCGTATGTAAGATTGTGGCCAAAACTGGTACTGCAATCACTTTTAAATTACTGACTCGAGGTTGCCAGATATGCTGCAGGATCCAGCAGGAACGTTTGTATCTGCAACTGTGGGAACTAGAGCAGAGCTGGCAACCCGGATGCCGACACTACTGACTCCGTGATTGGTGGATCGGTGGAGTATCAGACCAAAACACAACATGACAACATCAACATCAGTTGAGGGCTGCAACTTCACTTTTTAAATGACGAAATCCTGGCCGGACTACTGTTGTCAGTGATATAAGTATTTGAAATGAACATGATTTCTTAATGTCTAGTGACATACCGGGGAAAATGTATGATTAATTTAAATACATTTCTTACATACAGCTCCTTTAACTGTCATTCAGACTGACTATCTAACAACAACTCTTCTGAGTTTTATGGGCCTTGTGTTTTATTAAAATGTATTATAATTTATATCTCCAGGATGCGCGCTTGTACTTGGATTTATTGCTCAGCAGGGGAAATAACTTAATACTCTGTTGTTTAATACTCTGTCATTCAAAACAGTAACATTTATATATATATATATATATATATTTTTTTTTTTGTGTACATTTAAAATGACTACAAATTGTCATGCGTTTTGAAAAATAAAGAAAACAACATGATGCGCTGCTTTAGCGCGTCTCCGTCTCCTTGAACATCTTGCTGGCGCACACCGAAAATGAACCAAATAGCCTACAGCGAATGGCCTTCTTGGCGCGCCTACTATTGAAAGTCAATATTTAGATTATTTGAAGTAAAATGCATTATATATACCTAAGTCACTTATGAATAAATCACATCGTGCTTCATCATAGACATATACACTAGACGTCACCTTGGGGTTCTAAGCATGCGTCAAAACCGCCGCCATCTTGGAACAGGGGTCTTGTCATAGGAAGTAGCTAGGTAACGCTGCGATCTCTGCCTTTACTTCGAATTAATGGATGGTGGCGGACTTTTGTGCTGTGTATGATGTTCACACGAATGAGATCTGAACTAGGAAGAATGTTTTTTTTTTTTTAATTTGTTTTTTAAATTTTTCTAGAATCAATGATAAATGCATGTCTGACCGTTGGAACGAACCAAAAAAATGAGAAAATCGCATTCATGACGATTTATGGTGATTTTATTTCCGTTAGACCTTTGTCTACATTGACGCTTGATGCATTAAAGTGGAGGGGCTCCCCTGTTCCAAGATGGCGGCTCTATTTACGCATCTAGTGTATATATCTATGGTGCTTCATGATAAAAAAAAAAAACGTGACTTTACAGTCCGGAAAATAGGAACAATACAAATTATTTCACGGACCCCCTGGCACTGGTCTACACAGAAGAAAGCCCGTTCTAGTCTATTCCCCTGTACGGGTTGTGTCAAGCCATTAGTCTGGTTGTTTGATGAGAAAAAGATGAAATGTAGTTGCAATAAACGCATTAAAGGGATAGTTCACTTTGAAATAAATGTTTGGTATGTTTTAGCTTACCTCAAGGGCATCCAAGATGTAGGTGTCTTTGTTTCCGCAGTAGTTTCAATTTTGATATTTTTAGGTCAAACCGTTGTTGTCTGTCAGTCATATAATGCAGGTCTATGGTCACCACCTCAAAGAGCAGCACAGAGAAGTCCACATTAAACATGATTTAAAGGTAGGGTATGTGATTTGCAAAACGGCCGGCAGATTTTGAAAATACACAACTCAAATGGTCCTACCTTCTTTCGTCCAACACTGGCCCTGATTCGCGCGAGGGGGACGGGGGTACGGTACGACCGTTTGATTGACAGACTTACTGTCCAATGATTCTAGGTGGTCTTGGAAATGATTGGCTGGAGTTTTTAGAGTCCTGCCCGTTCCACAGATGATTAAATTGCTTAATTTTAATTTCAGTGCTTCTAACTCAGTGGCTGTAAGTGGGTTATGAATAGGATTTCAAGTGATTTAGCAAACATTGACAAAAAAGAAAATCACATATCCCACCTTTTAATGACTCGTAAATGTAAGTACACATTGAGACACGAAACGAGCGGTTTGTGTGAGAAAACGAACAGTATTTATATAGTTTTTACCTCTTGTAACCACAGCCACGTCCAAGTGATCTGAGGGCGTGGGCGCATCGCGGCTGTGGTTACAAGAAGTAAAAACGATATAAATACTGTTCGTTTTCTCACACAAACCGCTCGTTTCGTGTCTCAATGTGTACTTACATTTACGAGTCATTAAATCATGTTTAATGTGGACTTCTCTGTGCTGCTCTTTGAGGTGGTGACCATAGACCTGCATTATATGACTGACAGACAAGAACGGTTTGGCCTAAAAATATCAAAATTGAAACTACTGCGGAAACAAAGACACCTACATCTTGGATGCCCTTGAGGCAAGCTAAAACATACCAAACATTTATTTCAAAGTGAACTATCCCTTTAAGAATCGGCACATCAGCTGCAGCAGCGGAGGACTCTTATTCTGCAGTGCGGACCTGAGGAAGAACTGATGACGCAACAGTGTGATCTTAGGCTGAGGAATCAGAGGAAAGGGGCGTTTCATTACCGCCCACGTGTGGAGATCGAATATTCCAGCTGTTTATTCATTTTTCTACCCCAGAACGAAAAACGAAAAACCAAGCTGAAATCTTGTTTTTCGTTTTTTGGTAAAAATGGAAAAAGGAACTGTTTTCTCATTTTTCTACTTTCAATATTAAATAAAAAAATGACTGAACGAATGATAGACAGATTGACAGACAGCACACGGGATCATTTGACACTCAAGAACACAGGAGGAACATCTGCAACAATCCATCAGGAACGCTGGAAAACGCTGAAAGGGAACGTCTTTCTTTTCTTTGAAGGGTTTTTAAACCAGTCATGCTGTAAAATGCCGTCTAAGGTGATCCGTGTCCCTCTGTCATGAAGTTTCTCAAGGAGATCCTGGCATTCTGTAAACGTTTTCAGAAGAGTTGATTAGTCACGCTCTTCCTTATAGACACTCATTAACAGATTTTGAGAGATGTAGTTCATGTAAGGTCATGTTACCATGAAATACACAGCATTTCTTGCTGTCACTAAGATATTCTCTGGATGCCCATGAACATTTATTCATTGCTACACATTCATTGTCAATCCGCTGTATTTTACACTTTGCTCATCATTAACACTAACCACTTTATTGAGCTCTGTATGTTTTTTATATTCTGTTATTTCCATGTAATTCTTGTTGTTGGTCTCACCTTTGGACAGATGTGATGTTTGCCAAAAGCAGTGGCTTATCCCTGGGACCAGCGCATCCAGCAGTTTGCGTATGTCGTCAGTGGTGGCCCACTCGGCGTACTTTCTGATCGCTGCATTTAAAATAGGTTCATCCGCTCCTGTAGGAATACATGTGCAGTGTTTAGTACAGCATCATCAGACACATCAACAGTGAGCGGTGTTGGAGAAGCCGACTCACGTCCTTCTTGGAGGAGCAGTGCGCCGCTGAAGTCCATCAGCTTGACCTGCAGGGTGTTGGCGTAGATGAGGACGTTCTTCATGTGCGTGTCATGATAAACGCCGTGATCCATGCAGTGCTGCAGCGCCACAACGAGCTGCCGGAGGATGTGCTTCACCACGCATTCGCTCAGGTTAGCTCTGTTTCGCTGGACGTACTCAAACAAGGTCATGGCGTTCTGTGGATACTCCAGAACCAGGATGTCTTGATCTTCCATCACAAACATGTCATATAGTTGGATGATGTGTGTGCTAGTTGGAGACTTTAGTAGCATCAACATTGCAGCTGCGTCTCGACTCAGAGGTGTGGAAAACCCCGGCTGAAGAAAAGAGATTGACTGAAGGTTAGTGGATTCATAACTAATCTCTAATCTCGTGACTAAAGGCCCGGGAAACTTTGTTTTCCATCTCGCAAGCCTTTCAAAGTAAACTCTCGGGCTGCCCTGACTAGAGAGTAGTCATTCATTCAAGCCATTAGCTAATTTATCAGATGTTTATATTCATTTAAATACGTAAATTAATAAACCACATACTTTGGGCTTAAAGATGAAAGCAATGTACTTTACAGCTGATGTTTCTAGGCTTTCGACTATATCTTATACTGTCTACATACAGGTTTATCAATTACCAAATTAGAATTAAGAGAATTTCATGAAGAATAAAGTTGTCAACTTACAACATCCACCAGCTTCTCCGGTCGGCTCTTCTTAAAAAAACTGACGATCACCTAAAGAATTAAGAAAATTGTTGCAAACGTAAGTAATCTGATCCATTTTTGTTTGTGTGCATGGTAATAATCTACAATCTTTACATTTCTGATTGAAACTGTATGTTTATGTCAGGACTGACAGACTAAAGGCAGAAGGAAACAAGAGGGACAAAGTTTGAGTAACATACGCGTTTGCTATCCGAGTGTCGAAATCCCATATAATCACTGCGGTCGCCTCTGGATTTCAGTTTCTTCACCACCTCATAAAGAGATTCAAAGGATCCTGGAAAACACACGAGAGCATGTTAATACACAGCGTGAGCCTGAAGTCCAGCACAAACACACCTGAGGCCAGGAGTAGAGACTACACTATCAGGCTAAAGAGGAGATGAACCGACTGATAATCATGAACACTCACTGAGTGTCGCCCTGCGGATCGGCCGCTCTGCCGGTGTGTGTGGACGCTCCTGCGGCTCTGCCGGTGTGTGTGGACGCTCCTGCGGCTCTGCCCGTGTGTGTGGACGCTCCTGCGGCTCTGCCCG
Source organism: Semotilus atromaculatus (assembly GCA_031834385.1). NCBI lineage: Eukaryota > Metazoa > Chordata > Actinopteri > Cypriniformes > Leuciscidae > Semotilus > Semotilus atromaculatus. Next base: position 20,029,266 of record JAULUF010000040.1, read on the forward strand.
TGTGTGTGGACGCTCCTGCGGCTCTGCCCGTGTGTGTGGACGCTCCTGCGGCTCTGCCGGTGTGTGTGGACGCTCCTGCGGTGGCACAAAAGCACACACTTCGGTCTCGCTGGTGTGGAAGAGACGTTTCCCAGCCTTACACACTCTCCGGACGCCGGCAAACACACTCCTCCACTTCGAGTGGTTTTCTGCAAACAACAATGTTGATTAGAAACGTGTGTTTTATTAGCACAGATTACAGCTGAACGATTCACTAGTTTTGCATTGAAGAACACTAGGAAAATGACACACACGTTGCTAAAGCTGCGCATGGAAGTCACATTATAATTGTCTCCTGTTTATTTCTGTCTATATGTTCCTGAGACTCAGAGAAAAAATATTGTTTTGTGAATTTAGTTTTTTTTTTATGTCATTACATTGATTAGAGCATAAGAAACAAATGGGGGAAACCATTTGTGAAAAAGGATATTTTATTCATATGCTAAGATATGTCCTCTGTGGTGGACAGCAGAACTCAAGTAAAATTACATGAAATGACATTTATTTATTTATTTTCATTCACCAATAAATGTTTAGGTTTCAGGATTTTTTTCAACCAATCTTTGTATAAAGATGATTTTCAACTATGTTGAAAGATAAATCGGAATTTCCTTTTACTTTATGCAATACGAGGGTAAAATGGACATAAATGTAATTCACATTCAATACAATGTATCTGTACACTGTATCTAATTTGCATATTAATCTGTCCTTGTTGTTGACTTTTATTCTCCCCATGGGGAAATTTTGTTGCAATGAGTTTCAACATGTGGACACAGAACAAACAAACTAATTTTAAAAATCACAAAATCAATGACAAAAACAGAAGCAATTCCCCCAGACTCGTCACTGAGGAAACTCTACAAGACAGAAAAACAAACACTATCTTTCATCTAACCATTCATGCAAAAATGAATAGGAATAAGGAATCTGGTTTGGTAAATTGTGGCAACATGAATAATTTGTGAAACACAAAAAAAGTGTAATAATTTGCAACATTTTCATAATATTATATCATATTTCATAGGAATATGAACGTTTTCTTTACAGGACATCCAGACACACTCCAGCACGCATAGTCTAAAATATAATGTGGTCAAAAGTGTATTGTGTGTGTGTGGTGTATTGATGTAAGTATGTGTTTTTATGTGATTTATGAGGACACAAATTTGTATAATGACTTGTGTATTACACTGTGGTATTACAACTTATGGGTGGTTTATGAGGACATTTCAAAAGTCCTCATAAATCAAATGGCTTAAAAAAACAAAAACAATGTTTTATTAAAAAAATAAAAATGCAGTATGTCTCCTGTGATGGTTAGGTTTAGGGATAGAGGCAGTGTAGGGGGATAGAATATATAGTTTGTACAGTATAAAAACCATTAAGCCTATGGAGAGTCCTCATAATGCTGTTGCACCAACATGTGTGTGTGTGTGTGAGAATGAACCTGTGGTGTTGTTCCCCCACGCGACTCTAGGGGGAGCGGGAGTTTCACACTCCTCTGTTGTGTTTCTCTCCTCCAACACTTCACTGCACATCTCCTCATCCACTGGTGCAAACATCGTGTCCACTGCTATCCTGGGCATTACTACTGCAACTGCCTTTCTACACTGCTAGACGAACTCTGAGTCTGATAATCGCTGCACTGTCACTGAACCGAACTACTCGGCCTGTGACGTCATATGGAACTCGCGCTGCCGCTGCTCTGCGCGCGGAGACAGTTAAAGAGACAGTTCGCCAAAAATTAAAAATGGGTCATCATTTAATCACACTCATGTCTTTCAAAACCCGTGTGTCTTTTAATCATCTTCAAAACACAAATTAAGATTTGACAGATTTAACGCTTTATATGATGAACAGATTAAATGTAGGCTTTTATTCTCTGCTGTAAAAAACAAACCATAATGCTTGTTTTTATGTCCAAAAACACTCTGCATTCATTTATTAATCAGCATTTATTCAGTGTTTCATACACTATTAAAGCTACATTTTGAACATTACAGATTCTTTAACCATGTAGTGTCATGAGTACAGAAAACTAAACACATCAATTCATAAATTAAACAATATACTCAGTGCCCACGCAGCACCAGACGTCATTAAGACGTTGTTTTTTGGGCTAAATCAGGTCGGCCCGTCATAGCCTTCATTTGGCCCAAAAATAGACGTTGAAAATTGGTCTTTGTTTGGTCCGTCTGATGTGGTCCAAATTTGGCCCAAAAATAGACGTTGAAAATTGGTCTTTGTTTGGTCCGTCTGATTTGGTCCAAAAATTAGCCCAAAAGACTTTGAAAAATTGACTTTGTTTGGTCCGTCTGATTTGGTAAAAAAAAAAAAAACGCTCTTAGGGCGGCGCCAGAGAATTATTAACGCAGGTGCTGAGGGGGTGCTAGATCATTGACAGGGGAGCTGTATAATTATGTATAAATAGGCTACTTTTAATAAATGAGCTAAATTTGGCCACTCAATATATAATATTCAATTATTTTCATTATCTCAATTCAGGTTTTAATTTAAATTGAACAAGCACAACATTCAGCATTCAATCAAATATTCTTATGTACTATTATTAATAATGTTATTTCAACATAATATCTTGTTATTTCGACATAATATATGTGCGTGCAACAAGCAAGATGTGTATTTGTAAATCCGGTGACACGCATGCATTGATTTTTATTGCATTTTATTTTTTATTAATAAACTAGTGTTTTCTGTGTCAGCTGCAAAATATGAAGTTGGATCTCCATCTCCGTAGTGAACGCGCCTAGAGAGAAAAAATGCACATAATGGATAACATCAGAGAGTAGCCGAGGCACGGCGCCAGGATTCCAGGTTTGGATGGGCCAGACTTGTGGGTGGGCCTTAAATTAAAAACGTTATCCAATCACTGTTTAATAAAAATTACTGACTAATATATCTGTACGTATGCTATACATAATATAGATTTTAATAGCTTGATGCTCTTTAAAATGTTTTGTTGCATTGTTAAAAAATTTCGGCGCATATGGAGTCAGGACGGACCTATCCGCGATCGCTCTCCTTGGTTCTGACCAAAGAAGAGCGCTTTTGGAATCTCCATTAAGCATCATTTAAACGACATTTAAGCATCTTCGCTGCATTTCCCGATAAAAGAAAAAGCGGTGTTCTTTATAAAAGAGGGACTTCAGAAATAGTTGAAATTGCATTTATTAGGACTCATGGGATAGGCAGAGGCGCTGGCGCCCTCCTAGCAACGGCGCTGTTATCTTTTAAAATGTTTTATTCTATGGCGGAAACAAGCTTCCATATAGGGGACATATCTTCGAAGTTCGAACCAGCAGGCCATTCTGGGTTGAGCGAGCTACCCTGCGGAATGAGTGAGCAGAGCGGAATATTCATATGCTCTGATCAGAACAAACCCGAACACTGTCTGCTGAACTTGCGCAGAAACATCAAAATAGACATAACCAGCTTTTTATAATTGTTTTTAAAACTAAACATTTAGCTATTTTAGCACAAATTATGAGCTTATTGGCGATTTTTTTAAAAATAATTCTTGACAAAACATTTTTGGGTGGGCCTGTTGAAAAGTGGGTGGGCCTAGGCCCGTCAGGCCCACCCATAACGCCATGCAGTAGCCTATTTCTTTTCATTTTAAATTGTTTTGTTTAAAGGTGCAGTGTGTGATTTTTAGCGACATCTAGCGGTTCGGTTGCGAGTTTGCACTAAGGGCTCAGCCCACTGCTCACCCCTCCCTTTCGAAGAAGCTACGGTGGCTAAAACGGGACAAACATCGTCATCTGAGACAGCAGAGAATAGCCAGAGTAAACCAAGTTTCTGTACCACAGTCCATTATAAACCACATCATGGATAAAGTTGACAAAGCCATAGTCAGGTGAGGATCAAGGGTCTTAATACATAATATAATAAGAGTAATCAGCTGATTGTCTCACGAACGTAACCAGCACATTTCTCCCCACATAGCAAACCCATAATACAGCGAGGGAGAAGAACCACATGAAACTATGCAACTATATATTTTTTCTAACAGGGTAGTAAAAGTTTAGCTGGCTAATATGAGCTGTTACTGTGGCTGAGCTGGTTAAAGCATAAAGCCTTGTTTATACTCAACGCGTCCGCATGAGCCCAAAGGTGCGTGCGGCAAAAATGACGTGATTGTAACAGCGCGCGCGCCTCCGCATCCCCTAGACACCACTTACTACACACAATAGGCTTTTTTTCTCTAATTTTGGAAACTCGATCGACTTAAAATGCTTCCAAGATCGACGGGTTGGTGATTCCTGTAATTGTTTTACGGTCAATGACAAGAGTAGCCTACTAATCAGCTGTCTCACGAACGTAACCAGCACATTTATCCCCACATAGCACAGCCATAACACAGCGAGGGAGAAGAATTAAGTTACATGAAACAATCCAACTACATATTTACACCACTGACAAGGGAAAAGTCATGACTCACGGTGTTTATGGCTATCTTCTTTAGCTTTCTGCGGCTTCTCTTTCAAGGTAGTGACGAAACACGCTCTGTAACGCTGTTTGTTCGCTGTCGGCTACGGTAGAAACATGTCACAATATGTCGACCTTCATAGAAGGGGATTCCCGCGCCTATGTAGATATAAATGCCTCATTCTAAGGTAATAAAAACATTACGGTTTATTAAGTAAGTTCTTTATACACCACTGAACACATAGTTATGGATGTCATATTGTATTTCTGTTAATAGATACTCAAAATTTTTACACACTGCACCTTTAAAGACATTTCAAGCTCTATAGGCTAGATATATTTCTCATGTCTGTGCCTACACTGAGTTGCGGTTAATTTATGATGAGAGTCCAGTTCAAGAGCAATGCAATAAGTGCAATAAATGACCGCGCCGGCGCCTCCATGTCATGATTATATTGTCTGCTATATTTGCTTCGTATTTATTAAATCCAGGCAATTGGTTGATGAAAAAATTATTAAAATTAAGATACAATTTATACAAAACGAAATTCATTTTTAAGAAAGACTTTCTACAAAACAAAACATAATGAAAAAGTGGTCAAACTCCTGTCTGAACATCCTCATGCTGTTCACTTATCATAATCAACATAGATGGAAAAAAAAAAAGTATAATATTTTAACAAATGTAAAACTAAATGCGCTTATTTAATGGCTACAACATATAGGCCTACAGACTCTCTATTTGTACAAATTGCTGCATACATTTAATTCAGAATTTTGCACACAAGTTGAAAAGCATTTTTTGTGCAAAACATATCTGCAACATTTATCAAGTTCACGGATAATGCGTGCATTCATTAATCGTTATGATACTAAAATCATAATAAAGTAGGCTATGTACAAAAAATCAGATGAGAATATTACACATTAACCATTTTCCTCCCATAGAAAACCATTATAAGAACACTTGGCTTGCAGACTGGAATGTCCCAGCAGTTATTATGTCGAAATAACGACTTATGATGCCGAAAATAATTTTCTTCACCATGTGGTTCAGGGCTTCCATAGAATACAGCCTGAATATAATTGCTTCCAGAAATTATTTTTGGGGGTGCTATCGGTGTCCTTTGGTCTTTCTTGGGGGGCGCTGAACTCCCTAGCGAGTCGCTGTCCGTTTGTCAAGTGCTGAAATGTCACCTTGTAGAATGGATCGTAATTGTAGCACACACTTGTATTTGTACAAGCAAAATTGTAGCATAGGCTTGTAGCCTAATTGTTTTCATCTAATGTGCATTTTCGACGAGGCCAATAATCTATAAAAGCACAAACATAGGGGTGGTGACACCAGCAAAATGGCTGAAAAAAAACAAAGAAAATAAATTTTTCAAAAAGAGGAGATTAATGTCATTTTAGAGGAAGTGGAGAGTACTATATATACTCTGGCATGTGTCAAAATGATTGATGATGACCCTACAATTAATGATGATTGATGGGTTGATCACCTAATCTACATGCTTTGTGTGCTGCACCTTGCCTTAAATTGTTTCATTACAGCCATAACTTCGGCACCTGTCCCAGCACACCACTTGTCCTTTCAGGTAGGTCTTCAATTTACCTCACTCTTATAGAAGAAAACTTTAGTTTAGTAAGTTCTAACTATTGTTACGTTTTCCTGATTGGTCTAGGGGAGGAAAGCAACAGCAAAAGAAAATGGATGGCGGTGAAATGAATGTGCAGCATTCAGAAATCTCCTGACCCAGAAATGTTTCACAATAAACACAAAATGATCTCATTAAAGAAAGTCGTTTTTATTTACAAATCAAACAAAAAGAAAAAAGGGGATATCAGATTCAGAAGGGGGTATTGCCAAAACAATAAACATAATCAATGTAACTCCTTATTAATCAAACTACTTAAACTAAAAGAAAAGAAAAACAAGAGTACAGCAACATAAGTTTACTCCCTAACATAAACAGGAGAAAAAGTCAAAGTCAAAATAAATGGCACCCACCTCCCTACCAACCCTAAAATAAATAAATCATTAACTTGAAAATTGAGAGGCAAAACAGATTAATTAAACCATACAATAAATCATGAAAATTAACACTCACTTCTACCTTTGTGAATCTCAATCAGAGCTCATGTAATAACATTGATGGCCTTATTCTTTATTTTAAACTGTTTATTATTAATGTAAACTAGGGAAAAGTCCATTCCCACCGTTTTCATTACGATAAAAAAGAGGGAGGGACAGTTTATGCAGCCAGATGAGGGAGGAAAAAAACACTCCATCAGTAAACCCCATAGAAGTGTGTAAATTATTAATTAATTATTTAATGTGCAATTTAATGTCAGAGTAATATAACAAAAGGTAGGAATATATGTATATATTACATTTAAAAAAAATAAGAAAATATTTAAACTTTGATTTTTTGCTCGCGTGTTAAGCCCGCGAATCTGGCCGAGGGTATATAAGCTGCTGTCACAGTGACTAATCCTTATCGCGCGCATTGCTCCCTTCTGGATGACTACATATATATGTGAGTAACGTTATTCCTAAAGTTAATGTAACCAAATGATTTAAATTACATTTACAACTGAAAATATCAAATATAAGACCACAGATATAACAATTAACAATATAACCAGAGTAATAATACAATTACTAGGACACATATAGTGTGTGAGCCATAGGCCCTACTATAAGGGAGTGCAGCTGATTGGTTTTCTCAGCAATTTTTACCACTAAAAATAATTCTCTCATAAAAGTGAATATCAAGGAACATATTAAGATATGGAAAAGTTAATGGACTGTATTTTACTAGTAAATGTACCACGTCCACATCTTACAAGCGTCTTTCCGTCTTTTCCTATACAATCTGACGTTAAATACCGTTAGGTCTATGACGTCATTTGCGCTAAGCGGCAAAGGCGCTCTGGTTGAGAGACGCGCTCTTTTGATTAGAGTCATGTTTGCCATGATAACGTCACTTTGGACGAACAGTAGGCCTATTATTAGTAGTATTAGTAGTAGTAAGCTAGGGTTTCCAAGAGTCACAATCAGGGACTCTTATACTTAAAAAAATATATACAATTATAATAACATTAATTAAAATGGAAACTGTGACTAAAAAAAGAATAGTTCACCCATACATAAAAAATTCTGATTTTAATGTGACCTCATAGCTTATTTTTTCTTATTTTCAGATGTTATCCCATTTATACATTTGAGCCTTTTTATGATTTATAAAATAATTGTTCTCTTCTCTCTTTTTCAGCTTCTTCAATTACCTTCGATTACCATCTGCTTGTTGTAAGTCAAACATACCAGTCATCCTACATTTCAGATTTGCCATGTTCATTACGATCTGATTAGTCTGTAACAGGAGCATAGCACCAAAATGTTGGGCCCGGTCACAGAACCAAGGGTTAGGCCCCTCACAACACCACAATATACACTCACCGGCCACTTTATTAGGCACCCCATGCTAGTAACGGGTTGGACCCCCTTTTGCCTTCAGAACTGCCTCAATTCTTCGTGGCATAGATTCAACAAGGTGCTGGAAGCATTCCTCAGGGAGTTTGGTCCATATTGACATGATGGCATCACACAGTTGCCGCAGATTTGTCGGCTGCACATCCATGATGCGAATCTCCCGTTCCACCACATCCCAAAGATGCTCTATTGGATTGAGATCTGGTGACTGTGGAGGCCATTTGAGTACAGCTAACTCATTGTCATGTTCAAGAAACCAGTCTGAGATGATTCCAGCTTTATGACATGGCGCACTATCCTGCTGAAAGTAGCCATCAGAAGTTGGGTACATTGTGGTCATAAAGGGATGGACATGGTCAGCAACAATACTCAGGTAGGCTGTGGCGTTGCAACGATGCTCAATTGGTACCAAGGGGCCCAAAGAGTGCCAAGAAAATATTCCCCACACCATGACACCACCACCACCAGCCTGAACCGTTGATACAAGGCAGGATGGATCCATGCTTTCATGTTGTAGACGCCAAATTCTGACCCTACCATCCGAATGTCGCAGCAGAAATCGAGACTCATCAGACCAGGCAACGTTTTTCCAATCTTCTATTGTCCAATTTCGATGAGCTTGTGCAAACTGTAGCCTCAGTTTCCTGTTCTTAGCTGAAAGGAGTGGCACCCGGTGTGGTCTTCTGCTGCTGTAGCCCATCTGCCTCAAAGTTCGACGTACTGTGCGTTCAGAGATGCTCTTCTGCCCACCTTGGTTGTAACGGGTGGTTATTTGAGTCACTGTTGCCCTTCTATCAGCTCGAACCAGTCTGGCCATTCTCCTCTGACCTCTGGCATCAACAAGGCATTTCCGCCCACAGAACTGCCGCTCACTGGATGTTGTTTCTTTTTCGGACCATTCTCTGTAAACCTTAGAGATGGTTGTGCGTGAAAATCCCAGTAGATTAGTAGTTTCTGAAATACTCAGACCAGCCCTTCTGGCACCAACAATCATGCCACGTTCAAAGTCACTCAAATCACCTTTCTTCCCCATACTGATGCTCGGTTTGAACTGCAGGAGATTGTCTTGACCATGTCTACATGCCTAAATGCACTGAGTTGCCGCCATGTGATTGGCTGCTTAGAAATTAAGTGTTAAGGAGCAGTTGGACAGGTGTACCTAATAAAGTGGCCGGTGAGTGTATATGTGGCGAACAGGACGAGGCCGAGGGACGTGAGAGAACGGCGCGAGGCCGGTGGCCTGATTGTTAAAATGAACGTCACCTGTGAGACGCACCGGTCTCGCATCTCTCACGGAGGAGCGGAGGCATAAAGGAGGAGCGACGACGCTGAAGTGCGAGAGAGGAACAGGCCTGTGTTTTAGTTGATGGTTTGTTTCTGTTTGTTTTATGTCTGTCGGTAGCCAGCAGTCGTCCGCGAGGGGCTGCTGGCAGGTATTGTTTGTGTTTTATTTTGGAAGCCAGCAGTCGTCCGCGAGGGGCTGCTGGCGGTTTTATTTACTTTAATAAATGTTTTGAATGTTCGCCGGCTCCCTTCTCCTTCTTCCCACAACCTTCAACTTTGCTACACTGGTGCCGAAACCCGGGAAGAAGGAGGGACGCGCTGTCAGACGGACCTCGCCGCTGTGGGGAATCCGCGGTGCCATCGAGTATGGTGGGCAGACTCCGCCGCTATGGACGCTCGAGGCGGGGCGCTGGAGTGAGTTGCCGGGGACGGCCGACCTCGCTGCCGGCCGCCCGTGTACTGGAGGGGCGGTTGCCGTCCGGGAGGGAGCGGAGGAGTCGCCGCCACTCGCCGTGGGCCGGAGCCTGCTGCCATCCGCCTGAATGGGGAGGAGCAGGGAGTGGGGGACTCCTGCCGGCTGCCCGAAACCGGCGGAGCCGTCGCCATCCACCGGGCGGCGGAGGAGTGTCGAGCCGTCCACCGAGGGCCATCCAGCGTCACCGCCAGGCACCGCGGAGAAGTTCCCCCAGCTGGTGGGGGGGGGCCTGATGACAGCGCGTTGTGGGAACCGGACTTTTTTTTTTTTTTTTTCTCCCCTCTCTCGTATCCGTCGCTCCTCATGCTTCCGTCTCCGTTTCCCTCGGCTCGTCGGTCCATACCCCCCAGGGATCGCCGCCGCCGGGGGGGGAGTAGGCACAGTCTCGGGTGTACCCCCCGGCCTGTGAGGGGCGATGGGGGTATGTGGCGAACAGGACGAGGCCGAGGGACGTGAGAGAACGGCGCGAGGCCGGTGGCCTGATTGTTATAATGAACGTCACCTGTGAGACGCACCGGTCTCGCATCTCTCACGGAGGAGCGGAGGCATAAAGGAGGAGCGACGACGCTGAAGTGCGAGAGAGGAACAGGCCTGTGTTTTAGTTGATGTTTTGTTTCTGTTTGTCGGTAGCCAGCAGTTCCGTGAGGGACTGCTGGCAGGTATTGTTTGTTTTATTTTGAAGCCAGCAGTCGTCCGCGAGGGGCTGCTGGCAGTTTATTTTATGTTAATAAATGTTTTGAATGTTCGCCGGTTCCCGTCTCCTTCTTCCCACAACCTTCAACTTTGCTACAATATATATATCAATATATCTTTGAGCCCCAAAAGTTCTTTTAAGAGCTAAGACACAGTCAGTTATTTGTCTTTGTAAGTACACAATGTTTTGACTATCAGATAAGTTTTCAGTATTAATTGGCATAATGCCTGTAACATGAAACATAAGGACTGTTATCAGGTTTGATTAATATATTTTTTCATTTCTTTGTTTTACTAGATTTTGGATTGTCTTCCTCTGCCGCCTCAGTTTTTATTTCAAGGTAAGCAATATTACTTAGCTGCTCCTAAATGTGTTGTTAGTAATGTATGTTGTATATTTTATTTTTAAACTTACATGGGATATTTAAATTTTTGATATTAAATTTTTTTTAAATTAAAAGAAAAAAATTAAGAGAACACTGCAGTTATGCAGTTAGAGAACACTGAAGTTATACATTTCTTTGGTTTTACTATTTATAGGTATGCGTTAGATTGAAATGTTTATTTTTATTTTATTCTAAGCTTCTGAAAACATTTCTCCCAAATAGTCTTTTTTTTGTAGAAAATGACAGCATATTTTTTTTTGTGCTATTTTGACCTGTGTTTTCAGACCTCAAATAATCTAACAAAAACCAAGTTCAAATTCTTTTTTTTTTAAAACAAGACAACACTAATGTTTTAACTTAGGAAGAGTTCAGAAATCAACATTTTGTGGAATTCCTGGAACTGTCCCATCTGGTGAGCTGGAGCAATTTAACTTTTGGATGGGACTGGTCCGGATGATGAATTATTTCAATTCCTATTTCCTGGTGATTGTTGACTTTTGCAGTGATTACCCAGTCCCATCCCCCCAAAAATCGGGTGCTCCAGCTCATTCCAAACCTGCGTTCAAGCCCTCCACAGACTTTACCATCAAGACCTCAGTACCAGAGCCTGCTCCCGCTCCACCCCGTGAACTCGCTCCAGTCCGCCCATGAGCACATAGTCCACCACTCTATATGTTATTATTTCATAGATACAGTGACTTATTAGTAATTAAGTTTTATTTCTGTCAAATAAGGGAATATATAGTTTTTAATAGGTGGGTTGTGTTGTCTTATAAATGCTTATTGTAATTGATAATACTATCATATATAAATGCATCATTGTTTAAATAAAGCGAAACCTTAGAATGCAATTTTCCCAAAGCAATTGGTAAGAAATCACGAAGATGTGTTCATTATGCATTTTAAATTATTTGTAAAATAAAGTTTTTACCTAAAGATCAAAACCCTTTTTAAGTTGTCAATTTAGGTGTGCAATATACTATGTCAGAAATTAAGAAAATTGCCTTGTTTTTCCACCACACATTTAGCAACAATGCTAAAATTAAATTTTCAACCAACCATATTCCATGCTTTCAAAAGAGGGATCAAAGACCCCCTTTTATAAACTTTATTTAAACAAAGAATTTTGCAGAAAGATTTAGGCATGCCTGAGAAAATAAATATGAGAGTAACTGATGAGAGTTGTGTGGCAAAAGAAGGAGATACCAACGTCCTGGCGGAGAGCCGGAGGGATCCTAATCCCCAAGGAAAAGGACTCATCAGAGATCGGGCAGCTCCACCAGATCAGTAAACGTCGAGGGAAAAATCTTCTTCAGTGTGGCAGAAAAGGAACAATCTGATTGACACGTCAATCCAGAAAAGCAGGCATCTCAGGCTTCTCCGGTTGTGTAGCCTTCCCCCGCAAACCTAAGCCTGTGGTATGCTGAAGACCCCACGTGTCCTCTATGTCCAAGTCCAGCAACACTGAAACACATCTTAGTGGGATACAAGACCAGCCTCATCCAAGGCCGTTATAACTGGCGGCACAACCAGGTGCTAAAGTGTCTTGCAGCAAGTCGACGAAAAGTCTGAATGCCCTTCCTCTGCCGTCATTCCGGTGGCCATTATAAATACAAAACTTAAACCTTTATATTCAAAGCTAAATTATGTTTAAATTAGGATCGACATCGCTGGTATTTTGCTTTAAATAAATTTGTTTAGGTTGTAAAATAAAAATAGTTCGTGGGCTAATTAATGCTACAATAATTAAAAAATGTTAAGCTACTTACATTTTTCTTTTTTCTTTTTTGCATTGAATAACATTTAAAGCATTCGTTGCGGAAACCGCATTGCCATCCTCCCATAGAAAGCATTGTTAGTGTGTACAGAATTTGATCTTTATCACTGTGTTGGTACTAGCCTATTAAGCCACGTTAAGGGTTTTCTATGGGAGGACAACTCTTAAGGTGTCATTAAACGCAATGCATTCGTATTCTGGGCTCATCTGCTATTCAGACTACATGCTTTATTAATAAGGTGTGTACAGAATTTGATATTTTGAGCTTCGAAAATAGTTCCAAACCATAGTGCATCTCAGTCAACGCGTTTCATTACTTAATGAATTAGCCACTTGAACAAATCTTTTAAATGAATGACTCAATTACTCACTCATTAAGACGGTCAATTGCTGCCCCCTACTGGCGGTTTAGTTTCATGTTTATAATTTTTTCCAAAAATGTCTTTGTATTTTAAAAAAATATTTAAAACAATCATAACATTGTTTAATGCAGCTGTAATTTTTCAGATCAAACTTAAGCATTTAAAATGAAAGATGAAGCATACATTTAATAAGATTAGAAAAAAACAATTTATAAAAGGTAAAAAAAAAAACGCAAGGACCCTAAATATCACAAAAATGTAGATTTCATTGTCAAAGCTGATAGAACACTGATGAGAATATTGCTTCAGAATAAATTAGATTTACACAAAAAAACAAATTTCCATACAAACTTTATTTTTGTTAAACTTTTAATACATTGCTGTAAAATGTTATATATTTTATGATTGCAATTAATTAGACATTCTTTTTGACTAATGCAATTTAATTTAACCATAAAAACGGAGTAAAGCTATAAAACAATAGCTTTTTTATTTTCTGTTATTTTTTTCTACAGACATCTGTTGCTTTGTTAAAATGGCCTCAGATTATCTTAAAAACTGGAGGAAAGTCAATTATATGGTAAAGATACTAGCTGAGGATGACAGTGAAGAAGAGTTTGTGGATGACATGTCCTATGTGGATGATGATGAGTTTGATGCTGTGGATGACGACAGGGATCGAGAAAGATACAGTGTTGAAGGTCCAGACACAGAAGACGAAGTAATGGAAGAGGCACCTGTAATAGCTGATGACATAGATGAAAACAGATTGGACCTATGTAGTGACTTGGCAGATTGGGCTGTGACCAATAATCAATCACACAAATCCCTCAATGAATTGCTCCAAGTTCTACATAATCATGGACACAATGACCTGCCCAAGGACTCAAGGACACTGCTTTGTACTCCAAAAGTAGTGGAACGCCAGGCAAGATGTAACGGCGAATACATCTATTATGGTTTGGAAACTGGTATACGGCGCACACTTCTTCAGTGCCCAGCTTCACCAGATCACGTTGCTGTCACCATTAATGTGGATGGTGTGCCATTATTTAGATCAAGTGCTGCTCAATTCTGGCCCATGCTGGCAAAGGTTGAGGGATTTGAGCCTTTTATTGTCTGCCTGTTCAGTGGCATGACAAAACCTGAACCATTGGAAGACTATGTCCAAGACCTTGTAGAAGAAATCAAGAGGCTCAGGGAAAATGGAATCCAACACAATGGAAATGTCATACAGGTTCACATAAAAGCCTTTATCTGTGATGCAAGAGCTTTCTTAAAAAATATAATATACCACACTGGATACTACAGCTGTGAGAGGTGTGAAGAGGAGGGTGAATGGTTGGTTGGGCAAAATAGTGTTCAACAGCATGGATACATCCCCTAGCAGGACAGATGAAAAGTTCAGCCAGATTGCCTACAGAGTAAAACACCAGAATGGGGAGACACCACTGATCAGAGCAGGCATCCCATGTGTCAGCTCTTTTGTTCTTGATTACATGCACCTTGTTTGCCTTGGGGTTGTGAGGCGCATCCTGTACTACCTGTGCAGGACCCCCAATCCCCGTAGACTCTCTCCGAGACAGAGAGCTGAACTCTCCAGTGAACTCGTTAAACTGAGGAACTCAATGCCCAGTGAAATGGCAAGGAAGCCCAGATCCCTTCAGGAGTTGGATAGATGGAAAGCCACTGAGTTCCGACAGTTCCTGCTGTACACTGGACCAGTGATACTCCATGGAATTGTAGACCCGGATGTATACGACCACTTCCTTTGCCTGGCGATTGGAATGTCGATCCTTCTTTCTGCAGATCGCGAGCGGAGAAACCACTTTCTACTAGGGGTTGAACGACTTTAGATTTTTTAAAGTCGACTGTTATGACATCAAAGTCGAGTCGACGTCGACTAGTCGCTCACGTCATTCATAAAAACACGAGAGATTTACATTTACATTTACATTTAGTCATTTAGATTTAGTCATTTAGCAGACGCTTTTATCCAAAGCGACTTACAACTGAGGACTAAACCAAGCGAGTCATCGTGAAGAGGCAGAAACAACGCAAGAAGTGCTCAAAATACAAAGTTCAGACATAGCTCAGAGTAGCATGAGCCAGGCAAGCGAGGATTTAAAGGAAAAGGGAAGGATTTTTTTTATTTTTTTTATTTTTTTTTTTTTTTTTTTTTTTTTTATGTTAAGTGCTCCCGGAAGAGATGAGTTTTCAGTTGTCTTTTGAATGCTGTCAAGGATTCTGCATTCCGGATGAGGGTGGGGAGATCATTCCACCAGCATGGAACCGTGAATGAGAATGTTCTGGAGAGTGATTTTGTGCCCCGCTGTGGCGGTACCACAAGCCGCCGCTCATTGACCGATCGTAGGCTTCTGGTAGGGATGTAGACTTGAAGTAGTGAGTGGAAGTAGGAGGGAGCTGAAGCAGTGGTCAATCTGTAAGCAAGCGTCAACACCTTGAACTTGATGCGAGCAGCGAGTGGTAGCCAGTGCAGAGAGATGAACAGAGGAGTGACGTGGGCCCTTTTGGGCTCGTTGAAGACAAGACGGGCTGCAGCATTCTGGATCATTTGTAGAGGTTTAGTTGCACATGATGGAAGTCCAGCCAGAAGAGCATTGCAGTAATCAAGCCTAGAAATGACCAGGGCCTGGACGAGAAGTTGTGTTGCATGCTCAGTTAGGAAAGGCCTGATCTTCCTGATGTTGTGCATAGCAAACCTGCATGATCGAGCTGTCTTTGTAATGTGGTCTGTGAAGGTCAGCTGGTCATCAAAGATTACTCCAAGATTTCTGACCGATCTTGATGGGGTGACTGAGGAAGAATCTAGCTGGATAGTGAGGTCGTGCTGTAGAGACGGATTGGCAGGGAGGACGAGAAGCTCAGTCTTTGCCAGGTTGAGCTGCAGGTGATGTTCCTTCATCCATGCCGAGATGTCCGCCAGACAGCTTGAGATCCGTGCAGCTACTGTGGGATCATCTGGTTGAAATGAGAGGTAGAGCTGGGTGTCATCAGCATAGCAATGATAAGAGAAACCATGTGCCTGTATGATGGGCCCCAGTGATGTGGTGTAAATGGAGAAGAGGAGCGGTCCAAGAACTGAACCCTGAGGAACTCCTGTGGTCAGTTGATGTGCTTTGGATACCTCGCCTCTCCATGTGACCCTGAAGGACCTACCTGTGAGATAGGACTCGAACCAGTTGAGGGAGGTTCCAGTGATGCCCAGTGATGAGAGGGCGGACAAGAGGATCTGATGATTCACAGTGTCGAAGGCCGCAGACAGGTCCAGGAGAATGAGAACTGATGATTTGGAAGCAGCTTTTGCGATCCGCAGGGCTTCCGTGACCGACAGCAATGCAGTCTCGGTTGAATGCCCTTTCTTGAAGCCAGATTGGTTGACATCCAGCTGGTTGTTCAGAGACAGGAAGGATGATACTTGGTTAAAAGCAACTCGTTCAAGTGTTTTCGCAATGAATGGTAGGAGAGAGACAGGTCTGTAATTCTCTAGAAGTGATGTGTTTAACGTTGGTTTTTTAAGCAGAGGAGTTACCCGAGCCTGCTTAAATGCTGTAGGGAAAATGCCAGTGTGGAGGGATGAGTTGATAATGTGAGTGAGAGCTGGTAGAAGTGTGGGAGAGATGGCTTGTAGAAGGTGTGAGGGGATGGGATCTAGAGGGCAGGTGGTAGGATGACTGGAGAGAAGAAGTTTAGATACTTCTTCCTCGGTTAGTGGAGCGAAGGAGGAGAGAAGGATATTGGCTGTGGGAGAGGTTAGTCTGGGTTCCTTTGTGTGTGAATCTGAGAACTGACTGCTGATAGTTGTAGTTTTGTTAGTGAAGAAGTTGGCAAAATCATCAGCAGTTAGCGAGGAGGTGGGTGGTGGTGGAGGTGGACAGAGGAGAGAGTTGAATGTCTTGAACAGTGTTCGTGTGTTAGAGGCACTGTTGATCTTGTTGTGGAAATAAGAAGATTTCGCAGCATGAACATCAACAGAAAAGGAAGAGAGCAGAGATTGATACCTACTGAGGTCAGATGTGTCTTTTGATTTGCGCCATTTCCTCTCTGCTGCCCTGAGCTTGGTCCGGTGTTCACGAAGAACCTCAGATAGCCAGGGGTTAGAGGGAGTGGCACGTGCTGGCCTAGAGGAGAGAGGACAGATATTGTCTAAAGAAGAGGTTAGGATGGAGCATAAAGTATCTGTTGCAGTATTCACCTCCAGAGATGAGAAATGCGAGGGTGAGGGAAGAGAAGATGACACAGCAGAGGAAAGATGGGATGGAGAAAGTGAGCGCAGGTTTCGTCTGAAAGTAAATGGTGGGGAGGTTGGTGGAGCATGGGTAGTGAGTTGTAGATTGAAAGTAATGAGAAAATGATCTGAAACTTGGAGAGGTTTCACCAAAATGTTGTCTGTGATACAGTTGCGTGTGTAAACCAGGTCCAGTTGGTTGCCTGACTTGTGAGTACCGGTGGTGATGAGCCGTTTGAGATCGAAGGCGGCTAGGAGAGAGATGAAGTCTGTTGCATACGGCTTTGCTAGATGAATGTTGAAATCACCAAAGACTACGAGTGGGGTGCCATCCTCAGGGAAAGAGGACAGCAGCACATCCAGCTCCTCTACAAAGCTTCCCAGTGGACCTGGGGGGCGATAAATAACTACAATATGGATCTTAGTGGGAGTTGTAAGTGTAATAGCATGATATTCAAATGAGTTGTTATTGCATAGAGAAGAGAGAGTTGAATATTTCCAATTGTTAGAAATGAGAAGACCAGTACCCCCACCCCTCCCCGACTGGCGAGGGGTGTGAGAGAAAGAGAAGTTGTTAGAGAGAGCAGCAGGGGTTGCTGAGTCTTCTGGACGGATCCAGGTCTCAGTCAAGCCCAAGATATTAATAGTAGAGTGAGATGCAAAGGCTGGAATGAAGTCAGCTTTATTGACTGCTGATTGACAATTCCATAGACCCATAGAAAGAGAGAGAGGTGAGTGTGAGGATGAGAGAAAAGGGCGCAGATTAGCAGTATTGCGTTGCCTTCTGTGCGTGGTGAGAGAGCGTTGTCGATAGACAACAGGAATGTATTGAAAGCACATAATGATAATGGGAAATAAGATAAGGTAGGAAAGGAAAGGGTGAAGAAGATACTTAAGTGCCTTGCAGGTGTCCTTGCTCGGTGGAGTCGCGCAGGAAGAGTCGCAGGTCTTTACCCGAGTCGGTCTTAACACAAGGAGGCTGAAACCGAGAGCTGAATGCTTCCGCTAACGCTTCCGCGACAGCGCACACACTACATAGATATAATGCTTCCAATCGCCCTGAGTGAGGACAGCTGTGGCCGCCCTTGCAATTAGCACAGCAAAAGCAAATATCCCGAGAATGGGCGGAATCGAAACTAGCTGTTGAACAGCGCTTACTTAAGTGCTTCAATAAAATACAGATTATAACCCTTAAGACGCACGGCAGTTATTCAAAATAGGATCGCG
This sequence comes from Semotilus atromaculatus, assembly GCA_031834385.1. Taxonomy (NCBI): domain Eukaryota; kingdom Metazoa; phylum Chordata; class Actinopteri; order Cypriniformes; family Leuciscidae; genus Semotilus; species Semotilus atromaculatus. The sequence continues at coordinate 20,047,706 of JAULUF010000040.1, forward strand.
TTTAATTCAAATACAGATATTTAGTCAAGGTAAACATAAAAAATAAGCAAAGAATCGAAAATAGCCCTACCTACTTGACAAATAGTAAACAGAGCAACAGGAGAACTGTATATTAAGAAAAAACCACTCACGAGCTCTTGTCGTCCTCACAGAGTGACCGCTTGTCCTGAGAGATGGGACAGCTTTACAACATGCCACAATTTGCAATTTATTAGCAGAAAATTATACAGAAAGACAGCCATGGGGCTGTTTACAGCTGGCCACTTCATGCGTTTTCTCAGATCGGATAGCTATCTGATTTATCAAAACGATTCCATTTACACCTGGTCGCATGTTTTCGTAAAATGGATATAAATCAGATCTTCAAACCCCGCGCTATGTGCAGATTTAACGAGTTCAGACGAGTTCACGTCACCGAAAGCAACAGCTGCATTTTATTAATCATCAGCTAATTTCAAAATCAAAGACCGCAATAATAGAGAGTGGCAACAGCACTGGTAGATCATTTTGTTTCTTTACTTTTAATGAAGATGATTGTGTGTTAACGTCCGCGACTTACTTTCACTTTGATTTGCGATAGTTTGCTCGTTAGCTTGATGAATGCTCAGCTGCTCATTTGCGGTGTTGCCATAGTTTCGTCATATAATGACTATAACATGACATATATCCTAAACAACCTCTCACACGTTTATTTTTAGCAGTGTTGGGAGGAGTAAAATGTACATATGTGGTTTCAACAACCAGATGCATTTACACTTGTCCAGTTTCGTCTGGAATGCGGCCCAGACCTCCTTCTGAAGTTGTTTGAGCGATAGGATTTAAATCCGTCTCGAATGCGTTTCGGAGGGCATTTACTGGTCTCTTCACGATCGGATAGCTATCACAGAAACGCATGAAGTGGCCAGGTGTAAACAGCCCGCTGTGTATTTCCACACACTTGATGTGCCACTGCTGCTTTCTTGCTGCAATGACCCTCTGGGCTCTTCATCTGTTGTCGTCTGCAACGCGCACGCGGCCATGTTATTAGTATCAAATTTAGCGTAATCATAGTGTCACATGATCAACGCGACTAGTCGACGTCAAGCTTAAAGCGTCACGGCATTGCATTAAGGTCGACTAGTCGATTAGTCGGTTCAACCTCTACTTTCTACCATATGCAGCAGACCTCCTTAATCATTTTGTCATCAATAGCGCCGAGGTCTATGGAAACAAATTTGCTGTCTACAATGTGCATAACATAAAACACCTCCATGAAGATGTTGCACATTTTGATTGTTCGTTAAATGACATTTCTGCTTTCCCTTTTGAGAACCATCTGAAAACCATCAAGAAGCTTGTCAAGACCAGCCATAACCCTTTGGTGCAAGTGGCAAAGCGTATGGCAGAGAAGGAGCATGCACAAAAAAATACGAAACAGAAGCCAACTCGCCTGCAGCCAGTGTCAGGAAAGCAGAGGGACAGCTGCTTTTTGCTCCAAGATGGCAGCGTAGCTTTTGTAACTGAAAAAAAAAAAAAAACAGATGGCAAATTGGTTTGCAGTGTCATCTCAAAACACCAAGCCTCCAACCTATTTGAAAAGCCTTGCCAGTCTAAACTACTGGACATTGCTTTTGTTGGCAGTACCTGCAGCACAGCTAAAACACAGCTACTACAAATACAGGACTTGAAAACAAAAGCTGTATGTCTACCACATCGCGAGGGATATGCCATCTTCCCTTTGTTGCATAATATTGACTGAAAAATGACAGATTTTTAAAACATTTTTTATTTTTTTTTAAGTTGCCTTTGTAGTTTCAGACATGGTTTTTGCAAGGGCTGTTTGGATCGAGGGTGACAAACATTTTGAGGGTGTTAATTCCCAAAAACTGGATCCTTGAAGATGAAAAGGTTGTGAGATGGCCAAAGACCCAGGTGCAGTCAGCACATAAAAAAAAGTTAAACCCCATGGAGGACTGGCTCACTTTCCATCTGTTGAAAATAAAAATGATATCAGGTACAAATACACATAATACCCTACTAAATTTGGTGTTGTTATTTCCTTGCGTTAGTTACATACAGGTTACTTTACATTTCTATTTACCTTGGTGATTTATTTTGTAGAAAACAAGAAAGACTGTGAGTTTTAAGACTACACGTCATCAGCCCAAACTGACAATGAAAATATAACCACTATGCCTTGTAAAAAGAGAGTAGTAAAGAAGAGGAAACATGATGATTATATGGAATGTAAGTATTTCCCCAAAATATTTTATACATACAGGGCTCGACATTACCGCTTGTCTGCTTGTCTGGGACAAGTGGATTTCTTGAAGCGGCAAGTGAAAGAGAATTTCCTTAGAGAATTGCCCGACCAGACAAGTAGCCTGATAAAAAAAACTTAAGTGAAAAGAAAAAATTTGATTTAGATTTTTTTTTTAAAAGAAGTGGATTTTCATGTACCCGAAAATGCTGGTTAATGTTATTGCATTGGATTGGATAGCATATTTACTGAAAAACACTGTGGACGCTATTAGCGTTGCCACTCCCCTTATTTCGGATGCGCAGCTTACAGAGACCATCAAAAAGTGGTCTCGAGACCAAGACCAGTCTCCAGTACTACAACACTACTCATGCATCCACGCGCGCAAACACACGTTCATGTAGGCTACACGCTTTCATTTTCACAGAGATTAACTATATCCTCAAATCAGTGATCGAGGCTCGGATCAATGAGGCCTATACGATCAATCATTTTCAAAAATAAATACAAAACCTGTAAAAAAAAAGAAAAAAAGAATCTTAAATATTGAATATTTCAATTATTTCAAAGAATATTGAATCCAATATTTGGTGATAATATTATTAACATATGATACAGTTAAGCAACATTACACGACCAAGTGCCGTTTTCCTGAATACCATCACGATTGAAAATGTGACTGATTTTGTACAACAGTTCAATAAATAAGTAAGCCTATACTTACTTTTTTGACGCACTATACACTGCTTTTGTTCTATTTCAGCAGCGAAAAAGTTCCAAACAAAGAACAGCAGAACCAAACCGCATCTTACAGCAACACTAAACCAGAGTGTATAATTGCTTAGTGATTCCGCGTTTTGAATGAATTGAGTGAGTCAAAGATTCAATAACCTATTCATAAACAATTGCCTCAATATTGAATGAATCAGCCGTTTGAACAGATTGTTTGAATCAATGACTCAATGACTCACTCATTAAGACGGACACTTGCCGCCAACAATCCTTTTAAAGGGGGAAAAAATGTCCTTGGGGACAAATGTAGATTTAAATAGGCTATGTCACAGCTGATATAACACTGATGAGAATATTGCTACAGAATAAATTATATATATTTTTTCCAGACAAGCAACTTTTTTAAAAGTGAATGACCAAATTACTTGTCCAAAGGACAAGCATGTCAAGGCTTAATGTCGAGCCCTTAATTTTTTTTACCTGCAAAAAAAAAAAAAAAAAGACTTACTGATGTAACAATTACAGGGTCAATTATCTCAGAAGATGATGTATCAAAAGTCAAGAACAAGTCAAGTGAGGGCGAATACATTTCTCGAAACCTATTAGAAATAAGGATTTTCTATGTTTTTTGTTGTTGTTGTTTTGTGTGAAAAAATAACAGGTTTATCACAACATGTGTGCAGAGTGATGTATAAATACCCTTTTGACTGTTTTATATAGATAAGAATTTGCAGGCATTTCCAAAGCCTCCTGAACTCCCGAAAAACAAAACCACTGCTACCATTGTCCACACCACTTCTGAAGGTAAATCAAGAGGGCTTATTCCAGTGGTCAACAGAGAACAGTATTGCTTATTGTAGTGTAAATAATCACATTATTTAAGTCCTCTGTATAATGTAAAAGGTAAAAACCAAATAATTTCATATCACATTAGATTTAAAATGTCTTGTTTGATAGTTTTTTCTTCTTGCAGAATTATCCAGGGATCAGAATGACCAGTTGGCCTGGAGTAGACAGCTGCCAGATTCATCTTCAGAAGATGCTGAAATTGAAATTCCAGGTAATGTTAAGCTTTGTGTGTAACAATCATTACACTTTTGGATGGATCTGATAGGATAAGCTATTGAAGTGAGCTAAGCAATATCACATGAGGGAGTGGTGTTATCCTGAAGATCATTATGATGTGAATTGTTTGTACTGTTGAACTTGAAGATAATAGCCCAATAAGGGAGTGATCAAACTCTTCCTGTAACAAATTTCACGTTGGTGTTACAGTGCATTCCACCCCAATAAGGGAGCGATCAAACTCCTCAAACTCCTCCAGTCGATCACATAGAAGGCACTCCACTTCTAGACATGGTAAGATAATCAACTTGTTAGATACAATTGCTGGCAAGAAGTACCTGACTGCTCCCCCTTGTGTTGTCACCTTAACGTGCTGTGTGTCTGGTTGGACTGGGGTGGGGGGAGCGGGGTTATGTGTGGGGGATTTTACAATCTTTACAACCCTGAGTAGCTATGTCGGTGGGGACTTGGTCCCTGATGGGTCTAACCATGCCAAACAGATCTCAGGAGAGGGGCCAGACGAAGAACAACACCCGGTCCTCCAGGTTGGGTAATGGGGGCCAAATACCCCACCCTGTAAAATAACACTAAGTAACAGAAAGCACAATAGCAACAGTACAGATACCATCATTAGACCCGACAGAAGACTCACTCAAGTCAATCAAGTGACACTATGACAGCTTCAGATGAAAGCCCTGCTGGGCTACATGCTAATTGTGATTAGCTAAATTATGCCAAGAACATGTTAAGAAATCTAAAACTCCACAGTAGCTGTGTGACAACTACCAACCACCTAGCAACATCATAGTGACCAGCCAGAACACCATAGTAACCTCCTAGCAACCACCCAGAATACATTAGCAACCGCCTAGCAACACCTTAGCAACCACCCTAAACACCTTAGCAACCAGTTACAGCACCCTAGCAACCACCCCATAGACTTACATTGAAAATAGATGAGAGCATTGGAGCAAAAAAAAATAAAAGTTAGATTACATTGTTGTGTAACTGATTTTGGGGGTTGGGCAATTTCAAGTTGACCATGACCAAGTATAAAATTAAAATACAAACCAAAAGAAGTGCATCTGCTAGTTTTTAGTTCCTGTCTTGAAAGTACAATATATGAAGAGCATCTATTTTTTTTCTCTTTCCCTTGGTATGAACTGAGTTTTAAATGTATATTTCAGAAACACCAAGGGCTTCAACTGGCCACAGCATGGATGTATTTCCAATGCCCACATCCAGTAAGTAATTACTTTGTCTTGTATATTTGAAGAGTTCAGATGCAAAAGCCTCTAAATGCCATCTGAAATTTTCTTCTAAAATGATCATTTTTATAAAGTTTGTATATTTAAATTCAGTAATTTCACTTAAATGACAATTAATGGGTAATTTTTCTTGCCATTTAAGTGAAATTATTTAACTTAAATATACGAGCTTTATAAAAATGATCATTTTAGAAGAAAATTTCAGATGGCATTTAGAGGCTTTTGCATCTGAACTCTTCATTTGTAGATAGGCATAAAGCATACTGTTTTTGTATTTATCTACATGTTACAATTTGAATTGGAATGGCAGCCTATTGTGATAATTCCAATTACCTTTATAGAATTACAGTTTTTACTATTTGAAATTAAATTTTTGATGTGTATTTCCACAAGTGATTTCCCAATGTTTGATACCAAGAATGCACACATTTTACTAGTCAAATTCCATTACTGATATCAAGATGAATCATTTTATCTATTGAAATTTGAATTGATTATTGATTTATATAGTTGATAATTAATACTCTTGTCAAATGTTTTTAACATTTTAGAATTCCAGAAATGTGTCCTTAAGAAGCTTGTGGAGATCATGGAGGAGGTTAGGAGAATTGGAAATGCAGAACCTAAAAATTCTTCGTACCACATCAGAAGAATGGAGCTGATAGAGGAGCTGGATAACTTGGAGAAGCTCCAAAATAATGAAGAGATGTTCTGGTAAAATATAATTATTTACCAGTTTGCTTATTCTTTTCTTCTTCTTCTTCTTCAAAAAAAAGTAGCTTAGCATAATGAACACTAATTACTTACTTTTAGTACTGTATGTAATTCATTTAATCAGTCCTGGGTTTTTTTAAATATATATTGCGGCCTAGAATGACTGATTTTGCTGCAGCTTTTCTCAAAAATTGTTTCAATATTTGCAGCAAAAGTATTTTATTTTTAGTGAAAACCCACCAATAATAATATTACATATCATATGTAATAAGTGTTAGTGACAGTTAGAGTATAATTACCTGTAAATAGTTTTGTACATAAATATTGTATTCGATTTTTTGTGTTTAAATTGTGTTCCTGGTTCCTCATGCAAAAATGCAATGATGACAATAGTATAGACATACTGTGTTTACTTTAACACTATTTACACACATTTGGACTTGTCCTAACCAATACGATTAAGTTCAATTGATTATAGGTTAATGTAAGGACTGAAAATGTTTATTACCAATATTGTTTAGTAGTATGATATTTACCTTTTTTCCTCTTAGATTACCCAGTTAAGTAAAGTCGGTGTTACGAAGCATAGGAGACGTTTAGATCCAAATGCAGCTTTATTATAGAAAGGTCGACAGGCAGGGTAAATCAACAGCAGACAGAACAACGGAGAGAACACAGAGCAGATCGGGGTCACAGGCAAGGGTCGAGGCAGGCAGCAGAAAGCACGGTCCAATAAACAATCCGGGTCAAGGCAGGCAGCAGAACAATCAGGCAACAGTGTAACAATACAAGATCAGACAAACCAGAAATCAAACACGGGAAAATAACGCTCAGAAATGCAGTGTAACACTTAAACAAGACTTCACGGTGAGTGAATGAATGAACATGGTATAAATAGACAGACTAACAGGATGATGACACAGGTGAATGGAATCAGTGAATGAAGTACAGGTGAATGTGATCAGTGATGGTGAGTCCGGGCAGTGAGTTGTGGGAAATGTAGTTTGTGAGTGATAATAGTCTTATCTGGAGTGCCCTCTGGTGGCTCTCAAGGGCACTCCAGCTGGTGACCGTTACAGTCGGAGGCAAAAACACCAGGGACTGCACAACAAAGATTTTGGACAGGTCAAACCACAAGCATTCATTTCTTTCATCATAAAATATTTTATTTCTGATAATAAAAGAAATGCCTGTTGTTACCTTGACTCATCGTTTCATCCCTTCACATCTCACATCTGCTCTTTGCACCAAGGAGGTGTAGATACACTTATGAACTCATGAATTCATATATATCTAATCATCTTTTCTCCATCTCAATTTCCCTACACTTTCTTCCCCTCTCCCTTTCAGGCTGATGACCAACAATCTAATGGCACAGCTCAACATGAAGGGCCACGGCTCAAAAAAAGCATTTCAGGCAACAGCACTGTTCACCACTGTGATAGGTATTTTTAGGATTTTATTTCGAGTGTGTTTTATGGAATTCAAAGTGATGGGAAGGGAAACAAAGCATAATCTTTTTGTTGTTGTTGTTGTTGCATTTTTATTAGACAAATAAAATAAAATAAATTATAATTAAAATATTTATTTGAATAATCAATTTATTATAATAAAATAATTGTCACTCAATAAAAATGTAATCAATTAAAAATAAAAATCTAGTTTTAAATAAATAAAAAATACAAATCTATCTTATATGTTGTAAACTAAATATACTAACAGATATATTATATATATATATATTCATTTAAAAGTGGCCGTTTTAACAGGGTAGCCGCGGGGTCTTAAAAGTCTTAAAAAGGTCTTAAATTATATGTTCCTAAATTAAGGCCTTAAAAAGTCTTAAATTCCGTTGTCCAAGTCTTAATTTTTTAACGAATGTCTTAAATTTCATTATACTAGCCTATTTATTCAAAGTCAACCAGACTGCAACGCAAGCTGAAATGGGGGGAAAAAAACAACAACAACACGTGGTTTAGCGTAACGTCAACGTCTAATTTGAGTATGCGCAGTTTTCGTGCCGGCGCGGCCGGCGATCAACATTCAATCAGTCGAGAGGAGAGACATAATGGGGAAGTGTCGTTTCAATACACAGTGGCTCTTAGATTCTAGATATAAAGATTGGGTGAGGGAGGTTCCGGGAAGCAACGTCGAAGCACGATGCTGTATGTGTCGGAAGACGTTCAAGTTGACTACATTAGGTCATCTCGCTTTGGAGTCTCACATGAAGAGCGTGAAACACAACGCAGCAGCCCTTCACCGCCAGTTGCCAATCGCTCAATTCTGCACGACTCAACCTCCAAATGCACCTGGAGTTAGCACTAGCAACAGGAACACCGAAAGTCAGCAGCACCAGCCAAGCCAGACATCAAGCAGTGGCGTGATGCATGTCGGTGGAGCCCCGACACTTCGGGCAGAGGTGCTATGGATTCTACACACAATTTCTGACCACAACTCGTACAACTCAAATGAAGGAATAAGCGAAATCTTTAAGGCGATGTTCGATGACTCTGAAATTGCTGCAGCATTCACCTGCGGCAAGAACAAAACATCTTATATTACGAAATTCGGCCTGGCTCCATACATAACAAAGTTGTTAGTAAAAGACGTTAACGAGGCAAGTGGTGGATTCGTTGCCATGTTTGATGAGAGTCTCAACAAAACCACAAAAACCAAGCAAATGGACATCCACCTCCGTTATTGGAGTGGCGACCATGTTGCCTCCAGATATCTTGGCTCCCAGTTTATGGGTCATGGAAAAGCTGAAGACCTACTGAAACATTTTAAAGTAAGTGTTTTCTTTTGCTTGATTAATTAAGTTAAAGGTTTATTACTGTCGTGTTATACTAATGGTTATTTTAGGTTTCTTAGGTTTTATCTATTTTTAATGTTTTATTGTGTGGTGAGTTAGTTATAGTTTGCATTCAGCTAGGCAGCTGACTAACCCTAGTTAAGATTGGCGCCACGCTTCTTGTCAGAGCGATCTAATGACGTATGATCTGTAATGACGATCTAATGCCATCTAGTGGCATTGTTGGTGGCTAGTGATGTTCCGCTCGACGCAGTTCACATTAAATATATTTCTTGGCGGAAGAATGATTATCATTTCTCGTTGCTTTGCCTTTACTTTATGAAACTTTGCCAGGTATTTGGTAACAACGCGCCTTAGCTGTTGTAGAATCAGTGTAACCTACGGCCTCTCGGCTCAATACTACTTATTCAACTTCCACAACATTCTATTACTTGTACACAACACAGTAGTGTTTGTTGTTGCTTTGAACAAAGGCCAAATGCCTTGATCTGAGATATGCACAAAAACAATTATGAAAAAAACTGCCGATATGTATGAAATGCATTGTCAATTTGTTTTATATTTATATTGTTTAATATTTATGAATATTTATTGATTTAAAATGACAAACTACTTCTAAATGACAGCTTGTGTATATGTGGGGTTGTATAATTATATGATATGTACAATATTGTATAATTAAAAAAAAAATCTCTTTATCATCTTCAGGAATGTATCAGTGATCTTGATCAGCGGAGAATGGTGTCTATTTCAATGGATGGACCAAATGTAAACTGGAAATTCTTTGAGATGCTTCAGCAGGAGCATGGTGAGCTTAATGGCGGGAAGCAGCTGGCAGTGGTCGGCACATGCGGCCTCCATACCCTTCATAATGCTGTCAAGGCGGGGTTCAACTCCTGGCATATGGAGAAGATATTAAGAGCTCTTCACTTTCTCTTCTTAAATGTGCCAGCAAGAAGAGAGGACTTCATCACTGTGACGAGATCAAGCACTTTCGCCCTACCCTTTTGTGGGCACCGGTGGGTTGAAAACTTGCCTGTTGCCGAAAGAGCCCTCCAAATATGGCCCAACATTCTCAAATATGTAGCAGCTGTAAGAACCAAAGCTGTCAACAATCCAGCCACCTCATCATACGACACCATTGAGGTGGCAGCAAAAGATCCCTTTGTAATAGCCAAGTTGGAGTTTTTCACCGCAGTATGCTGAAATGTATCACCATTCCTCACAAAGTATCAAACTGATGCGCCGGTCCTGCCTTTCATCGCACACGACCTATCAGAACTATTAAAGGTGAGTTAGATTTTCTTTGTTCATATTGTAAATGTGATCTAAATAACTATTGGAAAAGGAGGCAATGGTGTCTGTGAGGGCCATTGACATTGGCATTGGAGCGGAGAATGCCACCAAGGTATGTATGGAATATTTTTCTTTGGCCTACAAATCCAGATATACTGCAAGTATAGTCATTGAAATTTAGCTTTTTAGTCATGAAAAAGTTTTTTTGGTGTTCTCAGTTGGTCCACTTGTTTAGTTATCAGGGGAGATGTGGGACTGTTACTTCAGTTTTTTCTCAGTTAGTTCTTATTCCCTGTATTAGGAACTTCAGAAACAGAGTAAAACCACTGGAGAGCTTTCTGTTCTTCAGTTCAGAAAAGAGTGCATGGAGGGTCTGATCAAAATAGTGAAGAAGCTTCAGGACAAAAGCCCTTTGAAATACCCAACGGTGAGACAGATGAGTTGTCTTGATCCAGCCAAGATGTACACCTCTCCTGAACTCTGTCAGAGCCAGATGAAAGGCCTAGTTAAACAGTTTATCCAGGACAAGCAGTTGGATGGTGGAATTGCTGCCGGTAGATGTCTCCTTTCATTATTAAAAAAATATTGTACTGACATGAACTGAGACATATTTTTTTCCTAATGAACCTCTTCTTATATACTGTCCATGACACTGATGTAATTTTTTTCATTCCTCAGGTGACCTAATCACCCAGCAGTTTGCCCAGTTGTTGTCATTGGAAGTGCGGGACAGGGAGGAGTTCTTTGCCTACAAACCTTTGGAGAAGCGGCTGGATGTTTTCCTCCATACTTACATCAGTCATCCTTACCCCCAGCTGTGGGCTTTCATCCAGAAGCTGTTATTGCTCTCACACGGACAGGCCACAGTTGAAAGGGGCTTCTCTGTGAATAAGGAGGTGGAAATATCAAATATTCAGGAAGATACCATTGTTGCACACAGAATTGTATGCGATTATGTGTCACTGCACGGAGGTGTCTTGAAGGTACCCTTAACATCAGGACTTCTGTCCTCAGTTGTGTCTGCAAGGAGCAGGTATAGAATTTATCTCGAAACCGAAAAACAAAAAAAGGTATCAGAAGCCCAAGGCTTTAAACGGAAAGCAATTGAGGAGCAATTGAGAAAGAAAAGATCATCCATTCAGGAAGTGGCTGGCAACCTAGTTAGGGATGCAGACAAATTAGCAGAGCAGGCAGAATCAAAGCAAGGAAGCAAGATGACTGAACTCATTGTAAAATCGAACGCTTTCAGAAGGAGCCACAAAGACAAACTGGCTGAGCTTAAGAATATAGACGAAGAGATTGTTGCCAAAGGTGTTGAGCTAAGAAACTTGTAGCTACTACTGATTTGATGTTGTTGTGAGCAGGGTTCGTACACCTTTTCCAAGGTCAAATTCAAGCACTTTTCAAGCACTTTCAAGGTCCATTTTAAAGCTTTTTCCAGCAGCTTACACCACCGTAAATTACATACCAATACATAGTAAAAATTATTAATTAGCGGTTTTTCCTCATTAAAAGAGATAATATGCAATAAACAGCCAAAATTGTGTTTCGTAATAGCAGAAGGATCAGAAATTGAAGCAAAACACAGGTTTTATTTTTCAAAATGTTGTTGGAGGATTTGATCCAAATGACATGCAGTAGGGGTGGGCGGTATGACCAAAATTCTGTTTCACGGTATGACTAATTTTATATCACGGTAACAAAATACAGTGAAGAAAATAAGTATTTGAACACCCTGCTATTTTGCAAGTTCTCCCACTTAGAAATCATGGAGGGGTCTGAAATTGTCATCGTAGGTGCATGTCCACTGTGAGAGACATAATCTAAAAAAAAAAAAATCCAGAAATCACAATGTATGATTTTTTAACTATTTATTTGTAAGATACAGCTGCAAATAAGTATTTGAACACCTGTCTATCAGCTAGAATTCTGACCCTCAAAGACCTGTTAGTCTGCCTTTAAAATGTCCACCTCCACTCCATTTATTATCCTAAATTAGATGCTCCTGTTTGAGGTCATTAGCTGCATAAAGACCCCTGTCCACCCCATACAATCAGTAAGAATCCAACTACTAACATGGCCAAGACCAAAGAGCTGTCCAAAGACACTAGAGACAAAATTGTACACCTCCACAAGGCTGGAAAGGGCTACGGGGAAATTGCCAAGCAACTTGGTGAAAAAGGTCCACTGTTGGAGCAATCATTAGAAAATGGAAGAAGCTAAACATGACTGTTAATGTCCCTCGGACTGGGGCTCCATGTAAGATCTCACCTCGTGGGGTCTCAATGATCCTAAGAAAGGTGAGAAATGAGCCCAGAACTACACGGGAGGAGCTGGTCAATGACCTGAAAAGAGCTGGGACCACCGTTTCCAAGGTTACTGTTGGTAATACACTAAGACGTCATGGTTTGAAATCATGCATGGCACGGAAGGTTCCCCTGCTTAAACCAGCACATGTCAAGGCCCGTCTTAAATTTGCCAATGACCATTTGGATGATCCAGAGGAGTCATGGGAGAAAGTCATGTGGTCAGATGAGACCAAAATAGAACTTTTTGGTCATAATTCCACTAACCGTGTTTGGAGGAAGAAGAATGATGAGTACCATCCCAAGAACACCATCCCTACTGTAGAGAGTTTAAGGATGAACCAAACACAAATTAATCAAATGAATCTCTCATGGGATTCATTCAAATGTGATTCAGCATTCCGGATCTGAACACCACATTCCAAAGTCACAAAAGTGGCTCCAGATTGTCTACTCTGGCCAAGAAAACCCCCAGAGAAGATTTTTATGGCCTTACAGGCACCCAGAGATAAGCCAAAAACAGGAAGAACGTTGTCAATGTTTTACATTTTGGCAAGACAGATCTGTTCAGAAATGGTCAAACAAGAGGCCCTAACCAGAGGTCATCTGACCCCTGCGACTAACAGACTACGTCTTTCATAGGACCAAGGTCCCATGAGGGATGAACAACACAGCCTTCAGCAGGAACTCTGCCTGACCTCAGACCGGAATGGCTCAAACCTCATAAACTTTACATACACAGACTTTACATATCAAACCCATTAAAACTCACACAGAACAATGCTTAGTGGACTTATAATCAAACAACATAATTCTATGTTGTTTTATATGTTTGTATTATGCTTAGATCACATATAAATCATGTAATTGTGATATAACAGTGTGGGTGAATGAAAGAGTATTTTGCTTCCAATCAAAAGAATCGTATGCCCTTAATTCAAAAGATGGCTTGATTGAAATCTGTGTAAAATGTTTTGGTATGATTATAATAATCTATAATGTTTAAACTGTGGTTTCTTGTTCCTCTGCTAAGTGCTGGAACCCACACAGATCCCAGATAACGATAAGTAGGAACTCGATCCACCCCCTAAAATGATGCCATTGTCTCATTGGTCAGAATTCTCCAAAGAGGTTGGGCTAACTGTTAAGTTAAAGACCCGAACAAAGGAATTAGAGTCAGTTCAGAGAAACTTCTATAGTTCCGAAACTTCCATCCAGGGAGTTCGGTTTTGAGTTCGGTTCGGTGTTGAATTAAGTTTGCGCCTCTCTCTATCAACAGACAAGAGAGTGTTCCCGTTCATGCTTCTCTCTGAAAACAACAAAGAGCGTGTTTGCACGCTTAAACATCGACCAGACCAAATTAGACCAGCAGACAAATAACCCACCAAGATCGGGGTTAAAACAGCTCATTCAAGCCATCTAACTCGTCTTACTTTCATTTCTTCCTTTATTTTCTTTTTCGTTGAAAGTCTCGGTTCTAAGTTAAGCTTTGCTGCAAAGTTTCGTTTAAACGTTTCGACTACAAAGCCCTTCCAACTTCAAAGACTTTCATCCCTCCGCCAACACACCACGTGATTGGCGGCCCAAGACGTCTCCAGGCACAGCCAGCCACGCAAGGACATGCAAGTAACACTCCAGACTCTTAACTGAACTGGTGCATTAATGTAATATCTAATAACCTGCCTGAGAAACGATAGAAGGGTTAAATTAATGATTGATGGTTCGTTCAGGTCATGTCTTATAAGTGCATATAGAAACTTGGGATTTCACTATCTCACTCTTAAAACTCATTCTTTCCTCACTCTCTTTCTTTCTGCAACTTGTATGAATGCGTGTGCGTGTGTTTGTGTTAGATATTAGTTTTATGTTTTAGGATAATCAATAAAGTCTTGTTTATATTTGAAAAGATATTTGCCTTGTGTTGTGCTTACACATTTAATGTCTTGTACTGTCGATCTAAAGTTACCTTGCTAATACATAGTGTTTCACTATAGATTGGATATTTATATCTGTGCCAAGGTTATAATTACGGCCCGTTCAAATGAACTCTAAACGAGTCATTTGCTCGGTTCCATAGTGATTCGGTCAAGATTCATTGCAAATCGATGAATCATTCCTTTTGAGCTAAATTGGCCTTCCGGCCCCCTTAAATACATTTTATGTATATTATTATTGATGTACATTCGTTACAGTTTTGGTGGAGAATGCGGGCAGTTCAACCTAAATTGTAAGCATATATCAAGATTTATCTTTTCATTTTGTTTCGGATGCGAGATCCGAACCTCTGAAAGTCTGTGTGTGACATATGGAGAGCGCGCAGCGCGCGCCCTGTTTGAATGAAGTGGATGCTGCGGCTTGAGTGAATGCATCCAGAGCAAAGCTGTTACTTTAGTCTAGTCTGCCTCCCTATTTGTTTTTATTATTATTTTTTACCTGCAGTAAATTGAGTTAAGATATAAAACCTCACACTATAAGGTAAGAATTGAGCGTGTTCCTCATTTCCTGAAATACCTTGATTATAGCTTAACTGACGTCTGCGTGTCCCAGAGTCTTTCAAATAGCTATAACATTATGTGTGTGTGTTTATACCACTCAGAGAGCTGAACGAAATTAAACTGCAGTAATTTAAGTTAACGTTATCTGTAAGGACGAATATTCTCCTCACAGAGCGATGAGCGTGTTCCTCATCTAACGTTAGTCATAAAAGGCTTATATTTATTTATCTGATTGTCAGTGCGTGTTCCACTGCGATCCCTGTAATAAATATACGTTTATCTGTTTATGTCTGTTCAATGAATTCTCGTGTAACACTGCGCATGTCCGAGTGTAATTTGAATAGTAACTTAAAGTCGTGATAACTGAACCAACAGTTAAAACCCTGTTGTTGTTGTTTTTCTTGTGTGCCCAGATAAACTTGCACAGACGCGATCCGCCGAGATCGCTATTGTTCCATCTAGTATAACGCAAAGCTGTCGCTTGCTTAAAGTTAATATCACTCTTAACGAACTGAGTGAAGCCCCACGTCGTAAAACCAGCTAAAGCTACGAGTGGTGTATCTTATTTGTACAGTGTTGAAATGCGCCGACATTTCCCGTAATATGATCGACTGTACGTGCATATTCTTCGAACAGTGTTGAAATGCGCTCAGATTTCATGTAACACATGCGTAACTGCTTACAAACTATTTGCATTGCATTTCACGTGTTTGCCCACTAGCGTTTGTTTGGTCGCTATAGTTACGATCGTGACACGGAAGTCTTAACCAACGCTTCCGGGTGAACTCTGACCCGTGCAATCGCCAGAGTGTAAACAACCCTTTCGGTGGCTAGGCTAACCTAAGCAGTTGTTTACATTGAGGCCTATATGCTCACGCCTTACGCATTATGTACTGTTATCATTAGTAATTAACATCAGTGGTTAAATACAGTGTCTGTTTGAACAAAGTTAAAGTGATTTAACCATTTAAACACCTCGACTTTTACACCTGTTGGTCTTTTCTTCCTTTTTCTTTTACCTCTCTCACATTTTACTTTACCTATATTTTACTTGAAAAGGAAATATTGGTTTACAATTATTAATTACTTTACCTGCATTTTACTTGAAAAAGAAGATACTGGTTTACTATTACTAATTGTCAAATTTGATTTTAAAGAAAAGGAAATATTAAAATAAAATTGAAATTCTATTTTTCTAGACAGATCATTTCTAATGATTTCTAATGATTTATTTTTAATAAATTCTAATTTCATAATTTCTAAATTTCTCGTTGAGATCTAATCACTTTAGGTGAATAAGTCTTTGAAACTTGAACTTGGAAAGTTAAAATTTGAAAGTTGTTATTACTATTACAAAAATAGTGTTAGACTCAGACTTGCTCATGATTGTCATTGCGTTTTATCCTTTCGTCCTGTGGGTTATAAACTTAACCACTATATTTGATTAATTCATTTTCGGGACGCTTCTATAGGGGACATTACCATCTCCATACGAGTTTCAAATAAACCAGAGACAATCGTCTTTTACAAAAGTTTATTTGTGTGTTTAGTTGTTCCTCGACTATCAATTCTATACTCGTGGTAGACCTAAAGGTAGCGGGATCCAACCTCCTTGCTTCATTTCTTCCTCATCACGTCTTTCCTGTTCTGTCCTGCTTTATTCCATCTTATTCTTCACATTTGTAGGGAACAAACCTGAAAAGAACCATCAATCGACTCTAAAAAGAGACAAAGATAATCTTTCCCAACAAACAGATTATTAGGTATTTGATTTTTAATCAACAATCTTGTGTTCTTCATACTCTCCCTGCATTTGTAAACGCAATTTAAACTTTGACATCTTATCCAAGATCAAGTAACAGAGACAAGTGCCGAGCAAACTCCGCCCTCAAAGCATCCCTGCAGTAAACTCTGCTGTAAGCGGTCCAACTGAAGGTGTGTGTGTCAATCCTGTCAAACTCAGAAAAGAGGTATCAGCATTATTATTGTATTATTTTTCCTCGTAAACATAAACAATAATATTGTTTACCTTTCTGAAAACAGATTTTCATTGATAAGAAACATTTATGAGAAATTAATACTTCCCCTAGTTAATAATTTTCTTTTTGTTTTTCCCTCATTGAAATTGGTTGTTAACTTTTCTCTCTTTTTCCCTTACTCAGTTGAGTGACGAAGTCCTCACATCACGAGTTGAAACCAGCTTTTCATTGATAGAAAATATTTATAAAAAATATTTCTCCCATTGAAAAAAAAAAAGTTTCTTTCCATTGAGATTTGTTTTAACCTTTTTCTCTCTCTTTCCTTTAAGCAGTTGAGTGAGGAAATCTTTACATCTCTAGCCTACCTGGCTACACTCAGACCAACACTTAGTCATTACGACACTTCACTATTGGTGTACAATTATTGAAACGACACTTAGCTGTTCAACCACATATAGGCTTATACCCCACACAGATCTGTGTCAGTCTCTTCACCCCAGTGTGTCAACATGTCGTGGACGACAAACCCCACTGCCCAAAGGGAAGATGTGGACGCCTGGCTCAGAGGCATTACAGACTGCCTCACACCAAAGACAATTGAACTGTTATTATTTTTAATAATAATCATAATTCTGAGAAGATTCCTGACACACGATTCAAGGCAAAACCAAAACCACTTGGAACTAACCAAAATAACCTGTTCCCTAAGTAATGCCTTCACAGCCCAGCTGAAACTAAGCGACAAGCACATCACCCACCTCCAGGAGGAGCTGACACGTGCCCAGAGCCGCATAGACAAGCTGGAAGTGAAAGTCCAGGACGACTTCAAGCGTCAGACCACCGAGTTCCTGAGAGAGCTGATGCACACTCAACACTGCAAAGACCAGCTCAAAGGTGAAGCTCAAGACAAACTCAAAGTGTCCGACGAAGCGGAGCAAGAAACAAAGACACAAGTTGACAAGCTCCAAGAAGCCCTTGCAGTCACTGAACGTGACAAACAAGAATTAAAGACTGTCCAGAAACACCTGGTAAACCAACTCCAGTCTGCTGAACATCAGCTAGAGAAAGCCAAAGCTGACATTGAAAGTAAGAACTCTAAAATCACTGCTCTGGAAGACCACCTGGAAAGGTGCAGCGCTGACATCGACCATCTGACCCAACCGCGAGATGACGTCAACGACGAGCTCTACGCGGTCAGAGATGAACTCCAGCACATTTTCCAACAGAAACCAGAGCCAAGAAGGGAGAAACCTCCCTCAGCATCACCCCTGCTGAGCAGAACAGAGTCCTCCATCCAAGAACTGGCATACAGTGAAAGAAGTGAATGGCCACAACCCAAAATGTCACCGGCCTTCACCACAGAACTCTTCCCTGCCAACAACGGAAGAGAGATCATCCAGGCAGACTCCAAAGCTGCACATGGGATGACATTTAAAGATCTCAACCAGCTGGTTAAGAATATCACTCAGTTCAACCCGAACTCCACAGAGGGTCCCGACATCCAGGCCTACCTCCGAGATATCGACTTCCACCTAGAGGTGAGACCCCATATGACTGACAGAGACAGGTTATACCTCATCAGATCCACATCCAGTCCAGAGGTACGAAGCTTCCTAGACCGACAACCTGCTAATGTCATGTCAAACTACCAGCTACTACGTGAGACACTGATTAAAGAATTTACAGGTCCAGAGTCAGAACACGGTGTGTTAATCGCCTTGGAAACCAAACAATGTCGACAAGAGACTCCCCAAGCCTATTTCCACCGTTTTCGACAAGCTTACTTAGGTGCACATAGCAAACCTGAACTTGAAGAGGATGTGAACTTCAAAACCCTCTTCCTGAGAAACCTGCACCCTGGATTGAGTCATCATCTTGGTATCATGGCCTGCCCAGGCACAATGACAATTCAGCAGCTACGTGACCTGACACACAAGGCCTACGTCAAACAAAAGATGACCTCAAAGAAAGGTTTGAAAACATCCACAGTTTCAAACTCCTTCAGCCAAGAAACAAGCCTTGCACTGGAAGACACCCAGTGGCATGACAACATCACAATCCTTCGTAAGGAGCACAGAGAACGTGACTCCCATGCCGATGACACCTACCACACCAACCGCACTGAGTGTGCCCAAGAACAAGACAGTTTACCCTCAGAAGACATGGAGCGACTAATGAGGCAACTGCAAGTGTTCATCGAAAACAAGCTGAACACAGAGGACCAATGATCATCTGGTACACCTTCCTAAAGGAAGATGACGACCACCTGTTCTACAACAACACAGAACAAAGTGGTTTCTCACAGTCAACCACTGACAAACGCCCAGAGGTACCAGGAAACACCATCCTGGCTACCCATCACTCATGAAGAAACCACCAAACGAGCTCCAAACTCAAGAACCATGTGAGTGCTACAGCAACAACAGTAAGCACAGAAGGTCAGAAAGTCTGTCACAACCAGAAGGCATCATCGGAGGAATGCAACAAAGGAGACCACGTTTTGCACTACAGCTTCACGCATCCATGCCAAACCACCTCCCAATGTCTGCCAGAGAACTTCCTGCCTTACTGGACTGACCCCCAGCAGATCACAGAAGATCCCTTTACAAGGCAAAGATGCAACAAGCCCATCAAAGCTAAGCCATCAAGCAAAGGGGGGAGCAAAACAGACTGAGACAGATCTGACATACATACAGTATACATGCAGTACATGCACTACACTACACTGTACCACTAACATACACAAGTTAAACACAGCTACCATGAAAAACATTCAACAAACATGTTTTTCCCACAGGTAGACACTGAAATCGCAACACTGACTTAGCTTTCCTTTCCATAGGAAACATGTAGCAATACACCCAACAAGTAGAACCCTCTCATTACATTGTGACACCTGACATTGCACAACAGTAGCCATACAGGAGTCACTCAACTGCTTTGTTGTGTTTTACCTCTTCCCTTTCTTCTTCTTTTATTAAGTAAAATCCCTGTTACCCCGTAAGGGTCAAGGTTACCATATAAGGATTGACGCACCACGCCTGATGTTTGCAAGTCACCTTAAAACGAATGTTAGCCTAGAGAACTCCCTGCATCATTCGAATCAAATTTGAAAGGTAAATTGGTCTAAACCTAGACCAATCTAGAAGAGAATAAAACAAACAAATCAAATTTAGTCACAAAGTTGATCAATCACCGTTTTAAAACAAACTAGAATAACGGTCCTAAATTTGAACTAAACTTTTTCCACATGATTGACTATATTGAGAGAGTGAACCTGTTTTAGGCCTAGATAAGCTACTGCCCTGCACCAGTAAAGTGACCAGTCATGGAGGTGTTTCCTTGTTGTTTGCTGTGTGTGTTTGCTTCTTCTGTTTTTCCAGCGTTCACCGATGTCTTCATCCCAACACATCGCCGAACGAAGGGGGGAATGTAGAGAGTTTAAGGATGAACCAAACACAAATTAATCAAATGAATCTCTCATGGGATTCATTCAAATGTGATTCAGCATTCCGGATCTGAACACCACATTCCAAAGTCACAAAAGTGGCTCCAGATTGTCTACTCTGGCCAAGAAAACCCCCAGAGAAGATTTTTATGGCCTTACAGGCACCCAGAGATAAGCCAAAAACAGGAAGAACGTTGTCAATGTTTTACATTTTGGCAAGACAGATCTGTTCAGAAATGGTCAAACAAGAGGCCCTAACCAGAGGTCATCTGACCCCTGCGACTAACAGACTACGTCTTTCATAGGACCAAGGTCCCATGAGGGATGAACAACACAGCCTTCAGCAGGAACTCTGCCTGACCTCAGACCGGAATGGCTCAAACCTCATAAACTTTACATACACAGACTTTACATATCAAACCCATTAAAACTCACACAGAACAATGCTTAGTGGACTTATAATCAAACAACATAATTCTATGTTGTTTTATATGTTTGTATTATGCTTAGATCACATATAAATCATGTAATTGTGATATAACAGTGTGGGTGAATGAAAGAGTATTTTGCTTCCAATCAAAAGAATCGTATGCCCTTAATTCAAAAGATGGCTTGATTGAAATCTGTGTAAAATGTTTTGGTATGATTATAATAATCTATAATGTTTAAACTGTGGTTTCTTGTTCCTCTGCTAAGTGCTGGAACCCACACAGATCCCAGATAACGATAAGTAGGAACTCGATCCACCCCCTAAAATGATGCCATTGTCTCATTGGTCAGAATTCTCCAAAGAGGTTGGGCTAACTGTTAAGTTAAAGACCCGAACAAAGGAATTAGAGTCAGTTCAGAGAAACTTCTATAGTTCCGAAACTTCCATCCAGGGAGTTCGGTTTTGAGTTCGGTTCGGTGTTGAATTAAGTTTGCGCCTCTCTCTATCAACAGACAAGAGAGTGTTCCCGTTCATGCTTCTCTCTGAAAACAACAAAGAGCGTGTTTGCACGCTTAAACATCGACCAGACCAAATTAGACCAGCAGACAAATAACCCACCAAGATCGGGGTTAAAACAGCTCATTCAAGCCATCTAACTCGTCTTACTTTCATTTCTTCCTTTATTTTCTTTTTCGTTGAAAGTCTCGGTTCTAAGTTAAGCTTTGCTGCAAAGTTTCGTTTAAACGTTTCGACTACAAAGCCCTTCCAACTTCAAAGACTTTCATCCCTCCGCCAACACACCACGTGATTGGCGGCCCAAGACGTCTCCAGGCACAGCCAGCCACGCAAGGACATGCAAGTAACACTCCAGACTCTTAACTGAACTGGTGCATTAATGTAATATCTAATAACCTGCCTGAGAAACGATAGAAGGGTTAAATTAATGATTGATGGTTCGTTCAGGTCATGTCTTATAAGTGCATATAGAAACTTGGGATTTCACTATCTCACTCTTAAAACTCATTCTTTCCTCACTCTCTTTCTTTCTGCAACTTGTATGAATGCGTGTGCGTGTGTTTGTGTTAGATATTAGTTTTATGTTTTAGGATAATCAATAAAGTCTTGTTTATATTTGAAAAGATATTTGCCTTGTGTTGTGCTTGCACATTTAATGTCTTGTACTGTCGATCTAAAGTTACCTTGCTAATACATAGTGTTTCACTATAGATTGGATATTTATATCTGTGCCAAGGTTATAATTACGGCCCGTTCAAATGAACTCTAAACGAGTCATTTGCTCGGTTCCATAGTGATTCGGTCAAGATTCATTGCAAATCGATGAATCATTCCTTTTGAGCTAAATTGGCCTTCCGGCCCCCTTAAATACATTTTATGTATATTATTATTGATGTACATTCGTTACACTACTGTGAAGCATGGGGGTGGTAGCATCATGCTTTGGGGGTGTTTTTCTGCACATGGGACAGGGCGACTGCACTGTATTAAGGAGAGGATGACCGGGGCCATGTATTGTGAGATTTTGGGGAACAACCTCCTTCCCTCAGTTAGAGCATTGAAGATGGGTCGAGGCTGGGTCTTCCAACATGACAATGACCCGAAGCACACAGCCAGGATAACCAAGGAGTGGCTCTGTAAGAAGCATATCAAGGTTCTGGCGTGGCCTAGCCAGTCTCCAGACCTAAACCCAATAGAGAATCTTTGGAGGGAGCTCAAACTCCATTTTTCTCAGTGACAGCCCAGAAACCTGACTGATCTAGAGAAGATCTGTGTGGAGGAGTGGGCCAAAATCCCTCCAGCAGTGTGTGCAAACCTGGTGAAAAACTACAGGAAACGTTTGATCTCTGTAATTGCAAACAAAGGCTACTGTACCAAATATTAACATTGATTTTCTCAGGTGTTCAAATACTTATTTGCAGCTGTATCTTACAAATAAATAGTTAAAAAATCATACATTGTCATCGTAGGTGCATGTTCACTATGAGAGACATAATCTAAAAAAAAAATCCAGAAATCACAATTTCAGACCCCTCCATGATTTCTAAGTGGGAGAACTTGCAAAATAGCAGGGTGTTCAAATACTTATTTTCTTCACTGTATTTCACGATATAGTTATTTATACATGTAGTTATTCTCGAAAAATCGCCATAAAGGGCTTTGTATACTAAATAAACCCAAATACTTTAGAAATAAAAAGTTCTTCTCCTTGTTTGACCTTTTTTTTATTTGGCAAATAATTTATTTGGTAAACTATTTTGATAGCTAAATATAGTGCACAAAACACACTCATCAACTTTTAGAAGAACTTCCCCCAACTGACTGATATTAAATACAACTCATAGGTGCAATTAAACTTTAAATAAAGTGTTGCTGAATAATTTTTCAATCCCATGTTATTGCTTTACCTCATCAATTAGTTTATAATATCTAAATATTTTATATTGAACTATTCTACTCATAATAAATTAGTTACTTCCTTTTAATTTGGTAGGATAATATTAGCAATACTATGTTTAAATGTGTTCCCCGGTACATTTTTTGCCATGTCTGCTTATTATACTGCGTTTTTTAAGGGGCTTGTTTTGCTCTTTTTGTGATATCTGGCAACCCGTCACCAGGAGCTTTAATCAAGAGACGTTCAGTTGTGTCAAGTTCAGAAGTGACTAGAAGGAGAACAGCAGTATGAAAACCGAACAGCAGCTACTGTTAATGTTGACTAAGTAGTAGTTTAAATGATACACACCTTGTAACTGCGTCATTATTTAACATTTTACCACAGCCGGTACACACTGTGACACACCGCGCTTCCTCTCAGTGTGTGCGCGCGCGCGTCTTTTGCATAAGTAAAATGCGATCGGTTCATTTGAGTGTCAAGTTCACGGATCGAATCAAATGAAGATTTTATCAGCTGGTTCAGTGGCCAATTGTTTGGAGTTAGAAATATATAATTCGCGCTGCATATTTATTAATTTTGCCTCAGGTACCGAATCCGAGACTACCTGGAGGAGGTGCTCTGAGTTCGGCCGCGCGGTTCGCGTGAATGTGAAAGAATCACAGACTCGGGTGCGCACTTGTAAAGTGATCTGCGCGTGCGTTTTAGCTGATTATGATGTATTTAGTTAAATAAAACACATGTAATGGATGATGGTGTTGATGATTTACCTTGGATACGAGCGAGAGTCTATTCGCACACACATAAGTTAGCGCGTGGACTCAGGCCAACAAATTATTAGAAATCCACTGTCTCCTGCGTTTGCAATCAGCAGAAAGTCAAATGCGATACACAGTAAACCTGTTTGTTCACTCAGCTGCGCATAATAACACCAAATTAATTAAAAACACAATATATTGACCCGCGTTCTGTTTTCTATCATGCGTTGTGCACGTTTGTGATGACGTAAGATGCACGCAAACGCACCAGGATTCGATAGAATCAAGTTGAGTGTGAAACCAGGCCAACGCTGCGGGGGGCGCCGGGAACAATCGCGCTCGGGCCGCAGCAAACGATTTATTTCACCATTTAATAAACGAAATATTCTGTCAGATTCAGTCAGTATTTGTTGTGAAAGAAACAGTTACAATTTCAAGCACTTTCAAGCATTTTATCCAAAATTTAAGCACTTTTCAAACCTTGAAAACACAACATCAAAATTCAAGCATTTTCAAGGATTTCAAGCACCCGTACGAACCCTGTGTGAGGTACTGAAAACTCTCTCCTATCTATCTATTGCTCTCTCTCTTTCTAATATCTGTCTACTGCTCTCTCTCTCTCTCTCTCTCTCTCGTCTCCTATAATCTGTCTATCTGTTAGTTTATCTGTTTATTGTTATGAATGTTTGAAACTAAATTTACCAAAACATTTTGTTGAATGAGTTTTTTTTATAATAAATGTATTTTTAATTAAAACATTTGTTAGTAATAGTCATTATTGGGATTTGATCAAGCTTGAAGAAATGAGTTTTCAGATGTTTTTTTGAAGGACCGGATGTTGTCGTTCGCACGAAGATTCGGGGGCAGCTTATTCCAGAGCGTAGGGCCACCGTGGAGAGTCTGACCCGGGGTACCACGAGAAGGTTTTCCGTGCTAGATCTGAGGGCCCGAAATACAAGTAACTACAAGAAACCACTTTTTATTTGCCATATTGTAATTTTTTCAATAGAACACAATGTTTCTAGACATTTTTACTGATTTTGAAATGCTCTTATTCCATCACTCCTCCCTAGAAATAGACGATTAAAATTACCAAAATTACCACCAATACAAGTCATCTTTACTTGCTAAAATGCTATTTTAAGGGGCAGAGATAAATAATTTCCTATTTTCTATAGCCATCATCTTCACCATAATCATCTGCAAAATGTGTTTTACATGTGTAAAATTTTGATAATTTAAAAACTCCCTTCATTTCACTGATCATGAAGAATTACATGATTTAAATTCAAATAAATTTCACAGTCTGTTATTTCACTTTTAATAAGCATAAAATTGTGTATGTTTCTGTTCTACACTACAGAGAAGTGTTTACATCAGTCTACTGAAGAGAAGCTGAAAATTTGCTTTTGGATTTCATTACGGTTATATATTTATATATCACTCAACACCATCCTTATGTTTGGAACTAATTCATGTTTTGTGGAATAACCCTGTAATATTTTGACCAGAGGTCGCTTTATGTTGTGCCTCTTTCCCTCATGTCTTTGCTGGTTTGTTTTGCGTTAACTGTCTGGCAGCCTGACTGGTGCAGCGTAATTTGCATATGAATCATTGCTAAGAATAATAAAAAAGTACCTGGAATCCACACAGCCGGATGTGGGCCGACACTATGTTCCTGGGGTTTTTGCCATAAAAAACACAAAAAATATTTTGAAGGGCTAAACTCAGTTTTATGTTGATTGTTGCAGTAAAAATCTTTAGTTGGTTCAACCAAAGTGGAGTGTTAAAATACATTGAGTTCATATTAGGGATACCTATGACTAACTGACCGTAAGAATTTTGATTTATTACTACTATCAGTAAACAGTTACAAAGATCATTTAAGTAATTTTCAAACTAAACTAATACACTACACATTCAGTAAAACCTGCATGTAAAATGTAATATTGTTAAATACAACTAATTTGTTTACAAACAAACACTAAAAACACAAAAAAGGCTGTATTATGGAAGCCAGGCCAGTAGTGTATGTCGCTACACCCCGTGTACACATATTACGCATACGTGAACATGTTATACGCATGTGCATGACGTTCCATTTTCACAAATTCATGGTTTTTTTTTTTTTTTTTTTTTTTACATGCAGATGGTAAAGGCATCATTTTCAAAACCTTGCACTTTGAAACTCGATTTCAAAAGCTTGTATTTTAGGGCCCACAAAATGGCATTTCCGTGTAAATGAACGGCCAAAACACATGACAAGTTTTCTGTTTTCAGTTGAAAATGATGTTGTGTAAACAGACCCTAAAGCGTGCACTATTTATCACACTTTAGTTTTGATAATTGTTCATTTGAGTAGGCCTATTTATTACAATCCCAAATCAGAAAAAGTTGGGACATTTTGTAAAATGCAATAAAATCAAGAATCTGTGATTTGTTCATTCTATTTAACCTTTTTTTTAACCGACAAAAGTACAAAGAAAAGTTTTTCCAATGTTTTCACTGACCAACATAATTGTATTTTGTAAATATGAACAAATTTGGATTTTGATGGCTGCATTACCTACTAACTCATTAAGCTGAATTCTTTTTGCAATATTGTGTGTGCGTGTATTTATACATTAAGTCAAATAAAACATCAAGGAAAATAAATCAGATAGGACACAAACTCACACATGTTTATAATATAATAGTAAAATTGTTTTGTTTTTTTAAATAAAAAAATGCATCAAGCAAAAATTTTATAATAATAAAAGGTTGGTATTGTTTAAAAAAAAAAAAAGGTTCCCGACCAATGATAAATTGTTTCTACACTCAAACATTACTGTTTTGTGTATTACACAGAATGTCACATAGATGTGGTAAAAACTCTTTAATTGTTCTTTCTAGCAGATCACACAAGAATTTAAATCTGAATGCTCTAACGTTATATTAATTTAATATTATTGATCTGCCTTACTTAAGGTGGATGATGCAATTTTCTTCTAGAAACAAACTTTGTTGTATTATTTTCATGTTATCACTTGTGAAGCTGCTTTGATACTATCTGTATTGTAAAAAAGCGCTATATAAATAAAAGGTGACTTGACTTGATGTAGGTCTATTATTTGTATGTTTTTTCTATGCACATTTCTATACACTTGGTGAACAGGACTTTTATTTTGGTAATCCAATGTGACGTCATAACGGTGCGCCGAGCTCCAGCCACTGTTGTGATTCGGCTGGAGAAAGGTTTGTGTTTGTAAGCATTTTAAATGTTTTAATCCATGCAAACTGTTAAGGAAATTTTCTAATTATTACAAGAACTGCAAAACTATTTATTATTGAATGTAACATTGTAATGTTTTATCTAACATTGATGAAGGATATTTTTGTGAGTAAAGCTCATCCCCACGTGAGCAACAGAAAGAGTGCGTCTCATTTGCTATTCGCTATTTATTACTTTATCGTGAATCAGTTAATCGTAAACACTAATTCACACACTGGCTAGTGGTGAAGGAGAGAAACTGAGCAATTCGAAACGACTCATTTGAACCAATTCACTAAATTATTCACTTTTTTTTTTTTTTTTTTTTTTTTTTTTTTTTTTTTTTTTTTTATTAATGCCAAGGTATCAAAAATACAAGTAGCCTACAACAATGTACAAATTACATACAACGAGTTAATGAAAGCAAATCAGCACATATACATACAGCCTGTATCCATACTCGTACAAACAAACAAAAAAAAAAAAAAAAAAAACGGAACAGAAAACTTCAATGAGATAAATTAAAAAGTTGAAACAAATTTATTGTCTTAAGAGCTTTAAGATTCTTAGATGACGAAATGCTTTGGATGTATTGTTGGACCTCTCTTCTAAAAACAATGAATAAGGGATTCTGCTGAGTGAATTTACTACGGTGAATGTGAAATTTTGCAAGGAACAATAATAGATTAATAATAAAATACTCATTAAATTTAGCTTTTTGTATATTAAAGAAGCCAAACAGTACATCCTTAAAGAGCAAGGAAAAATCCGGAAGCACATTGCGTTTAATAAAATTAGAAAATTCAACCCAAAATAACTGTGTGTGAGGACAATCCCAGAAGATATGGAGAGCAGTTTCATCAGGGGCACCACAAAAAGAACAACTTGTATCTATATCTGACTTAAATCTTTTCAAAAAAGCTTTAGCAGGGTAAAATTTGTGTAATAATTTAAATGAAATTTCTCTAACCTTATTAGTTATTATGTATTTCAAAGGCAGAGTCCATACTTTTTTCCAATCAATATGATCAAACAAATTCTTCCAATATGAAGCCACATATGGAATTGTTACAAGCTCCTTTTGAAAGAGAGATCTAATTCTACTATTAAGTGATGAATTATATGACAAAAAGCATAATTTTCCTATTGGGAGTTCAAATGGGTCTAAAGTAGGTAAAGTGTTAGATGATGTAACAGAGTCCTTTAGAAGCATAACAGCTCCTTTAGGGATTGCGTCCATTACAATGGAAAATTCCTTGGGAGTTACTGGGAAATTGAATTTACATAAAAATTCTTCATAATTTAAAATAAATCCTTCTGAATTCAGTAACTGGGAAACAGTCAACACATTTTTCTCAAACCAGTTACTAAAAAACAAAGATTTCTTCTTATATACAATATTTTGATTGTTCCAAATGAAGTATCGGTGAGGGGAAAAGTTGTGTTTAAAGATTAATGACCATGCAAGTAATGCTTGCTTATGGAATTTCGATAAATTGTAAGGGACTCTAGCAATATTATAATTGCAGACCAATAGGAAAGGGAGACCACCTAATTTGGAAAATAAATAATTAGGGATAAAGTTCCAAATTGAATTTGGATTACATAAAAATTGTCTAAGCCAGTTAATTTTAAAA
The DNA here is from genome assembly GCA_031834385.1 of Semotilus atromaculatus. Taxonomy (NCBI): domain Eukaryota; kingdom Metazoa; phylum Chordata; class Actinopteri; order Cypriniformes; family Leuciscidae; genus Semotilus; species Semotilus atromaculatus. Next base: position 20,076,545 of record JAULUF010000040.1, read on the forward strand.
GTGTTGTTCAGAGATGAGAAATCTAGAAAATTTAAACCGCCATTATCATACGTATTCATAATTACCGACTTCTTAACATAATGTATTTTATTTTTCCAAATAAAATTGAAGAGGATTTTATCGACTGACTTACACATTTTGTTGTCCACATTCAGAGATAGTGCAGGATATGTTAACCTAGAGATTCCCTCAGCCTTAGCAAGCAGTGTTCTGCCTCTCAAGGTCAAGTCTCTCTGCAACCATGCATTAAATCTTCTTTGGGCTTTTACTATAACAGGGTCAAAGTTCAAGGTACTTCTGTTATCTTGATTTTTAGTGATCACGATGCCTAAATAAGTAACTACAGGTTTAACTGGAATATTATATAAGGAGGGTGTTATGCAATCTTTAATAGACATTAACTCACATTTACTTAAGTTTAGATTAAGCCCTGAAGCTTTAGAGAACAGCTTTATACAATCAATTGCTATAGGGATTTGGGAAGCATCTCTTAAAAATAAGGTGGTGTCATCTGCTAATTGGCTAATAACAACTTCTCGATCTGCTATACGGATACCCTGAATACCGCTTTCACAGATAAACGTTGAGAGTAGCTGCACACAAAGCAAAAATAAATAGGGAGAGATGGGACACCCTTGTCTGACTCCTCTAGATAAACTAAACCTTGGGGAAGTGCCGTTCTTTAATTTAATCGAACAGCTTCCATTATTGTAAAGAGTTTTAATTACTTTGCAAAACATATCTCCAAAACCAAATCTATGTAATGACTTAATAATAAATTGATGCTCTAAAGAATCAAACGCCTTATAAAAATCTAAAAAAAGAATAAAGCTGTCCTCCTGTATCAATTCTGAATAATCTAAAAGATCAAGAACCAATCTTATATTATTAACAATATGTCTTTTAGTCATGAAACCAGATTGGGTCTCATCTATTACAGAATCCAATACAGATTTTAATCTTTTAGCAAATATAAGAGCTAAAATTTTATAATCATTGTTGAGCAGAGATACAGGACGCCAATTGTCAATTAAAAGTAAGTCTTTCTTGGGTTTTGGAATTAGAGTAATTAGTCCTTGAGTGAGAGTTGGGGGGAGAGTCTCATTCTGTATACTTTCTTCAAAAACCTTAAGCAAAAAAGGGGATAACTCTTCAGAAAATTGTTTGTAGAATTCTGCACTTAACCCGTCAGTTCCGGGTGATTTATTGTTTTTAAGTTCTATAATTGAGTTATTCACTTCTAATAAAGTAATTTTACTATCACAGATGTTTCTATCATTTCTTGAGATAATCTTGCAGTTTTTAACAGACTCAAGAAAAGTACCGGTTGCCTCTTCAGAATAATTTCGATGGTAAAGATTACTGTAAAAGTTAGCGCAGTAGCTTGCAATTTCTTGAGGGTTATTAGTCACTGTCCCATCAATATTTAGAGTTTCAATTAATGAGGTTCTTAAACGACTCTTTTCTAATCTGAAAAAATATGCTGTGTTGCATTCTCCTTCCTCTATCCATTTTTGTCTAGATCTTATATAAGCGCCCTGCGCTCTATAAGTGTACATCTCATCTAATTTACATTGCAGTGCAGCATACTCAAGCTTATCAGATTCAGAAAGCTGTTCTTGGGGTTTGGAAGAAAGTATTGCAATTTTAGACACCACCTTATTTTCTTCTGCTCGTTTAAATTTAGCTAAATTACTACCAAATTTTCTGAAAAATTTACCGATTTCAAACTTTAACAGCTCCCACTGGCAACAATATGAATCTAACGCTAAAGCTCTCTTCCAATATTGCTCAATCAATAATGTAATATTTTTTTTAACATCTTTAAACTGGAGAAGAGAGTTATTCAATTTCCAATAAGAAGGAGTTGCGCTGAAATCAGAGGATGCTGAAAGACTAACCCTAAGAGAGACAGCACTATGGTCTGTAAGAGGCGTAGCATGAATGCTGGTTGAGTTACAACTGCTTGCTAGACTTTGGGAAATAAGCCAATAATCTATACGAGACTGTTTAGAGTGGTCCTTGCTGCTCCAGGTATAGAGTCTCTGCTGTGGATTTGTTTCTCTCCATATATCAACAACACTAAATCGCATCATAAATGTATTCATAATTGGACACACAGAAGCCGCTCTTGAAGGGAACCTATCCAAATCACTATCTAATACCATATTAAAATCCCCACCCAAAATAAGACCAGCATTCGGGTATTTATTTATCCAGTACTGTATATTATCACTAACCACATCCATTAAGGTGGTATTTTCCTTAGAAGAATTATATCCATACATATTTATAAGAACTGTGGTGGTCTGGCCAAGTAAAGTCACTAACAAAAGAAAATGACCTTTAGGGTCACTGACGAGGTGAAGTATTTCACCAGCAAACTTATTTTTCAAAATAGCGACACCTGCTGATCGCTCTGTACCGTGAGACATCCATATATCACTGCCCCACTGGGACCTCCAAAATTTTGCATCATCTTGCGTGGAATGGGTTTCTTGAAAAAAACAAAAATCTGATCCGTGGTTTTTAACAAACAAAAAAAGGGCTTTGCGTTTCACATTGTTTCTTAAACCCCTGGCATTAAGAGAAATGAACGACATCGACATTAATAAATGAACAACAGAGAACAGTTATTAACAAAAATCAAAACAAAGGCAAAAAGTCAAAATTGACTAATGAGATGAAAATTGAAAAGAACAGAGCTTATGTGACCATTTTAAAAAACAAAACAAATTGAAAGGTCCAGCTGTAATAGGACGGAAACTCAAATGCCAAAGTGACAATTAACAATCACCTTTTCGAAAAACAGTTATTATACGTAACTCTCTTGATGGAATTCACAAAGTAATCTCCACACCTTCAATGAACGCGCGCGCTCCGATGTAATAGGCCGTTTTTCCAGCATCCCTCGCCTCTTTTACTCTCGGCCACAAGATCTTCCGTCTTTCCCGGTCTGCTGAAGTCAGATCCTCTGCGAAGTGCAAGCTGTTATCCTTAAGAAACTGGGACTTCTTGGCAGCTCTCCATAAGGCATCGCGGACAACCCGTGAGGTAAACTGCATGATGATGGCGCGAGGTCTCTTGTTGTCGCTTCTCCTCCCCAGCCGATGTACAGTGTCAACGGCGTCAGGGTACTTGCTCTTGGCCTCGGGGTAAGTCTCGCCGCAGATACGAATTACCTCGGATCTGATATCTTCCTTGTAATTTTCAGACACCCCAAACAATCTCAAGTTCCATCTGCGAGAGTATCTCTCTAGATCAGTAATGCGTGTTTCACATGTGTCTGTGAGACGTTCTTGAGCTTTAAGCCTGGTATCTACATCTTTCACATTCTTTTTTAAATCTTGTACTTCGGCACAAACAAAGTCTACAGTTTTCTTCAGCCCTTCTATCTTGAGAGCATTAGCGCTAATCATTCCTTCAAGCGCGTCAGACCGAGAATTGATCAAAGAGGAGAGTGTGGAAATGACGGCGGAATCAGCTTGCTCATCTGGATTTGAGGGTTTACCTTTTTTATTGACAGGTGGCTTGCTTGGAGTGACAGGGAGCGGAGTCGCATACAGATCTGTCTCTTTTCCAGCAGGAGAAACATAATCGTGGACATCCATGCTAACGTCGACAGCATCAGCAGCATCTAATCGTTCTTTGCGTTTTTCAAACTTTGGCATGTTTGCAGCTCTCGTTATTGGTATTAACACAACTGATGTAGCAAAAGTAATAAGATACAAGCTGGCCTATCTAAAACAGTAAAGTTTGGTCAGGAGCTCTGGAAACTTCGTCTTACTAAGGCGCCATCTTGAACCCCCCCCCTAACTGAGATAGGTCCAGCTGCAGAACCGCAGAACCATACGTCATAGCCTAAATTATTCACTTGAGGCGCTCGAAACAGCACGCGCTGACGTCACCTGCACATCGCAAATCAATGGCAAATGTTTATTTTCATGAAAGCTTAATATTTTAAGTAATATGTATTTATTATATTTGTCTATTACAAATCATTAAATATAAAATAAAAACAATAACTAGCTAAATATTAAATGTCTGAAGTTTGCATTCTTTTATTAATTACCCCCATTAACTCTCCAAGTCCATTAACTCTCTCTCTGACTGACTCTTACCAGTGAACTGAACTACTGTACTAGATCTGATTGAGACACATTCAGCGATTTAGTTTGGATTTATTTTTCTTTTTGTTAATTATTCTCATCTTAAACAGGACAACGCACTGAAAAACTCCCGGTGAAACGACTGAGATCCACAAGACTATTATAAAGATGGACTTTATTAAAGAGGAGATTGAAGATGTGAAGATTGAAGAAACATTCAGTGTGAAACATGAAGATACTGAAGAACAAACAGGTTGGTCTCATTCTTAAAGTCATTTGATCCTTATTAAAATATCCAGCTTATATCCATCAGATTTCTATCACAGGTTGTCAGGTTTTGATTTTTTATCTGTTTATATTTGATCAAATCCATGATGCCATGTATCTGAACAAGATGTCCAGGACCTCTGGCAGAAAATTAGGCCCTCAGCATTAAAGATACAGCGGAGTATTTAATTTTTACACATGGGGAACTTTTTTTTTTTTTATATCCCTGTGTGCACCAAACCCATCTTAAGTGTTTGCTGCCAAATGCTCTTTTTTTTTTGTTTTAGTTTCATCTGACCACAGATCGTTTGAGACGTAACTGACACGACTGTAACTTCAAACGGGACGGGTCATATGGACAGATGAAACAAAAAAAAATTAGCTTTGTTGTAACTCACCCCAGGAGACTCTCCGGGTCAGACTTATGCCGAGTTCAGACTGCACGATTTTAGCCCCGATTTTGGCTCGCCGACAGGTTTTGGGAAATCACCGACAAATGCCCGAAATCACAGGCAAAAAGGAATCGCCTACATATTGCTTGACCAGCAACACATTGCAAAATTATTTCTTTACCCCTTTATTTCTTTAACTCTCTTTGTAGAACACACAATCCTTGCTCAGAGCTCAGCAAGTTGATCTCGTCTCCCCAACCATTTCCTCCTGCATAATCTTATTTATTTTCTCCTTTTCGCTGCAAATCAGCTCACAGATTGGGATCGCAAGCTTCTTGCAGGCTAAAATTTTTAATAACAATATGAGTCTCGCGCGAGAACTGCGGTCTCACGCACGCGTGATCTTGCGTTATTTTCTTATCACTTCTCGCGTGTGTTTGGTTGTGAAACATAGTTTGCGTGCCAAACAGTTGTCGGCGATTCTTCCTCTTGTAAAGTCATGCAGTGTGAAACCTCCTGTCGCCGATCCATCGTTCAGTGTGAACACAGCAGCGACTGAATGCTGGCCAAGATAGTCATGCAGTGTGAAAAGAACAGTGACCCGACTACTTTGAAAATCGTGCAGTCTGAACTCGGCATAACTGCGCTAAGTTTATCAGTAGCCCCGTTTACATAGAGCATGTTCATTCAGATTGGACTTTTAAAATAGTTATAATCGAAATAAACCGATTTAAATTTCGGTCGGATTGAAAGGGGTGGAATAAATGGTAGCACTTCATTTTACAGTCCTGTTCCCCATGTACATTAGAGGTCGACTGATTCATCGGTTTTGCCGATTAATCGGCACCGATAGTTGATTGGTGGAACTATCGTTATCGGCAAAAATCCTCACCGATAGTTTTTCCTGGTTGTGTCTGTTGCTGGAGCGGCTGAGAAATGCGCGCTGTCATTCATTACACAGTACGAGAGAGCTGAGAAGGGTCTGCTGCCATCATACAGTACAAGAGCGGCCTCTAGAGGTGTAATAAAACTATCACTGATGCCTCGTGTTGTAACTGGGTATATTCGATTATCATGAAAACACATCTCAGAGAACAGTCGACTCGGTACCCATGTGTTTACCCCTAGGTTCATTTTCCGCCGAAATTGTCCTTTAAAGCTAGAGACGTAAGGTAGCAAACTGATATGTTCATACAGCCAACAGAAACACACAAACAAATCAGAAAAGCATTCGATTTCAGTTCTTTTTTTTATCATCACTTTAATACATATTTTGTTATTTTGATTAAATAATCATCAAGTGTTAAAAAAATAGAAGCAAAAAAGTGTGAGAGCTCTGTCGTTGTAGATATTAAAAGTTGGCCATCTTTAAGCATGACTGTTTGGATTGACATGAAATAACACTTACAATAAAATTCCATATGTAACATTAACTAAGGTTAATAACTGCTGTATAAGTATTAGGGATGGGACGGTATGAAAATTTCATATCATGATTATAGTGACCAAAATTTATTGTGATTATCAATATTATCACGGTTTTGTTAAAACGAGATGAAAGTGTTCAAAAAGAACTGATGCTCACACTGACAACATTTCAGTGTTTGAACTTGTTTGAACTGTGGAAAAACTTTTTAAAGCAAGATTCTGTGGCATTTCGTTCCTTATAATGACCGTCGTCAATAGCAACACATTATAACATCCATGTATCACAACGGGCTCTCTCGTTTCATTCAAATACAACTTGCCGTCTTGCGTCTCCGTTTTTGATTGTATTGAAAATGAAATCAGAGTTGATTTATTATTTACAGAGTTTGATAATATTGTTGTACTCATCTTGTCTGGATGAGTTTTGTAAGCTGTACAAAATGGATGTAACAGTTTATTTTGAATGTAACTGGTTTTATTTGTTATTTAGAGTATTACTTTTGTTTCAGTTTGAATGAATGCCTTTTATTGACTTATTCATATGTATATATTTATTTAATTTAGCATATTTTCATGGTTCATACAGTTTTTTTTTAAATTGTGTGTGTGTGTATATATATATATATATATGTGTGTATATATATTTTATTTTTTATTTTATTTTTTTATATTTTTATTTTATTTTTTTTACTTAAGTGAGCATAGTGCAGGGCTTTACTGTGGCAGTGTCACAGTGTGACCGAAACAAACAGACCTCCTTAACGACCTCTGAGTGATCTCTCACTGAAATCTCTTAAAGACCACAGAGACTGAGACAATTGAATGTTTGTATGAAAGTGTTTCTTGTGAAGAAATCTGTGTAAATAAAGAAATCTGTGTAAAATGTATCAAATTCTTATTATAGAAATCATGTCCGAATTGTACTCTACTAGAGCAGGAAAGTTAAGACATGCGACTAGTCAGATAACATGTAATTTATGTTATCAGCCCGTTCAAGTAAACGCTGGACGAGTCATTTGCTCGACCATAAAATAAGTGATTCTTTCAAAATTCCCAATAAATTAATTAATAATTCCATTTGAGCTAAATTGACCTGTTTCCCTTACAGTAGCCACAAGAATTACATTCCTCAGAGAGGATAGACAATTAATACTGAGTGTTTGCTAGACAAATAGTTTAATTGATTGTAATTTTAATTTTGCTACATGAAGTTATTTTCAACTGATCCAAATATTTATAATCAATTAAAACAAGTTAAGTAATTATTCATATTTCCATTGGGCTAATTTTCTACTTGCATCATGATGTGAGGAAATATAAAACTCAGTATCATCTGCATAACATAGTGAAATCTAATGATTGTGTCCCTCAGGGGCAGCATATACTAGGAGAAAAGCAGAGGACCTAATACTGAGCCCTGTGGCACACCATTCTTGTATTTGATGAGATGTCTCTTTATTTACACTAACAAAGTGTTAGTAGTTGGATTGATTGGACCTAAATTGTACCATTGCTTGTTCACAAATCTCAACATAAATCTCAAGCTATGCAGGCGATTGTCTTGCTCTGTTGTTGAAAGACCTATCTAAATCACAGAAAATTTTCTCTGAGAAAGAGCGAAGAGTTACCAGTATTAAGAAGAGTTTCTGAGGTTACAGGTCACATTTCTTTCAGTGGCTTAGTGGGTATATGATCTAGCATACATGTTGTTGGCTTTGATGCTTTAAATACCTAAACGTTTCGAGTTCTGTTGGTTTTTGCCAATACAATGGCGTTAATTTGTATATGCCTCTTTTTGTCTTAGACCTGATGCCACTGAAAGAGGAGAGTGAAAACCTGAATGAAAATGAAGAGAAAGAGCAGCATGAGAAACATCCTAATTTCGTAACTGGAGAAAAATCTTTTAGTTGCTCACAGACTGAAAAGACTTCCTCACAAAATATAGCTCAAAAGACAGGAACTAGAAATTCTTTAACTTGCTTTATATGTGTAAAGAGTTTCAGTCGTCATGGAAACCTTAAAATCCACATGAGAATTCACAATGGAGAGAAGCCTTTCACCTGCCAACAGTGTGGAGTAAGTTTCACTCAAAATGGACACCTTAAAGTCCACATGAAAATTCACAATGGAGAGAGGCCTTACACCTGCCAACATTGTGGAAAGAGTTTCACAACAGAACTAAACCTAAGCTATCACTTAAGCATTCACACGGGAGAGAAGCCGTTCACATGTGATCAGTGTGGAAAGAGATTCACACGCAAAGTAAACCTTTATAACCATTTCAGGATTCACTCAAGAGAGAACTGTTGTCATCAGTGTGGAAAGAGTTTCTCAGGCATGAACCGCCTTACCAGGCACATGAAAATTCACACTGGAGAGAAGCCTTTCGAATGCCATGAGTGTGGAAAGAGTTTTACTCAACAAGGAACCCTTAACATCCACATGAGAATTCACTCTGGAGAAAAGCCTTACACATGCCCTCAGTGTGGGAAAAGTTTCACTGTAAAAGGTCACCTTAAAGCCCACGTGAGAATTCATACTGGAGAGAAGCCTTACAGCTGCCAACAGTGTGGAAAGAGTTTCACTGAAAAAGGAAGCCTTGCAAGGCACTTGAGAATTCACAATGGAAAGAAGCCTTTTACCTGCAAATTGTGTGGAAAGAATTTCACTGAAACGGGACACCTTGAAATCCACATGAGAACTCACACTGGAGAGAAGCCTTTCGCCTGCCAACAGTGTGGAAAGAGTTTCACTCAACAAGGAAACCTTAAAGTTCACATGAGAATTCACATTGGAGAGAAGCCTTTCAACTGCCAACAGTGTGGAAAAAGTTTCACTGAAAAAGGAAGCCTTAAAAGGCACATGAGAATTCACAATGGGAAAAAGCTGTTGACCTGCAGTGATGAATAAGTTTGAAGTCCACATGATAATTCACACTGGGAAGTGTGTCCTTACACCTGCAAACTGTGTGGGAAGAACATTTCTTGAAAAGAAAGTCTTCAGACGCAAGTTCACACTGTTTCACATCAGTTACACATGTAAAGAAATCCTTAATTGCAACATAAGGATTTACTCGAGAGAGCGGTTTTAGATGTCGTAAGTGAGGAAGAAGTTCACAGAATTGAAACACGTTGAGAGGCACATAACTCACATTGGAGAGCAGTGTTTCACGTGTTATCACTGTGGAAAGTGTTTCAAACTTAAAGGAAACTTCAAGGCTCTCATGAGAATTCACACTGGAGCCATTCACATGCAATCGCTGTGAAAAAGGGTTTCAGTAATAAAGTAAGCCGTAAAGAGTTATTTCACCCAAAAATGAAGTAATCAATTACTCGCCCTCATGTTATTCCAAACTTGTAAGACTTTTGTTCATCTTTGAAACACAAAGAAATATATTTTTTAATGAAATCTAAGAGATTTCTGTTCCTCCACTGACAGTCCACGAAACTTAAAAAGAAGAGCTCATAAAAAAATTGCTACAAAAACGTAAAAGTAATCCATATGATATCCATATAATTTTATGTTATATATTATTTTATATTATATGATGAACAGATTGAGAAACCTTCAGACTATATGATGAATCTCATTGGTTCTTGCTGAAGCTCAAACGTGCAGCATAACACTAGAATGATCCTCATTGGTTCCTGCAGAAGCTCAAACTCCTTTTTTACACGAGAATGAACCCCATTGGTTCCAAGGTTATTTTCGTAAACGAAAACTGAAACTAAGACTAAAACTATTGGTCAAAATACATTTTCGTAAACTGAAATAAAATTAAAAATTCATAATAAATGAAAAACTAAAACTAAACGGAACTAACAACAGTTACTGAAAAACTAACTGAAATAAAATAATAATTAGCAAAAATAAATAATCGTTTTCGTGATTAATAAGCGCTTTACTTCAGCTGAAAAATCTGACCTGTGGCTGTTTAAGGAAATGCCTGATTTGGCGCTTCATACGCGTGAAGTTGCTGAGGCGGATAACCGTTGTCCTGTGACGAGCTCAATGAAGGACCGTAACGTAGAACACATCGCTAGTGCTCAGCGGCTGTTCATAAAGGATGCATCTTTTGCGGTGGAATGGGAAATAACAAGGTAATAAGACGCAAGTTGGACTTCTTTTAACTTGAGCGCTGCATTTTTAGAATGCCATTTCATTTGCGAGACGCGGGTACAACACAGTCTATGGTGCAACAGCAAAACAAGTTCGTCAAGCACAAAAAGACTTTAATGTTCTAGGCTACTGTATGTTTGAGATGTCATGTTTTCATGAAGGTTGAAAGGCTGAAAGGTGCTGTTATTATCTTTGTTTTTAATAATAATAATAATAATTCGTTACATTTATATAGCGCTTTATCTGGGACCTCAAAGTGCTTTACAAGGAAGGGGGATCGAATCTCCTCAACCACCACCAATTTTACAAAACATTTACTGCTAATAATATTATTATCCCTGTGGAGACATTTCCCCTGCAATGTAACGTTAGGCTATGGAATACCAGGACACGACGCACACACACACACACACACACACACGTCTCGTTTGCCATCTTTGTGGGGACACTCCATAGGCATAATGATTTTTATACTGTACAAACTGTATATTCTGTCCCCTTACACTAACCCTACCCCTAAACCTGCCCATCACACACAACTGTCTGCATTTTTACATTTTCAAAAAACATTACTTAGTTGTGACGATGATCGGCTGGATTGCCCTTGAGTGCCTCGAGAGGGCGCTCCATGCCTGTTCTGTTTACCCTGGACTGTTTCACGCACACACCCTGGACTGATTGCGCACACACCTGTTTCCGTTGATCACTCTCACACCTGCATCGAGTTTCTCACGCACCTCCACTCACAGTTTAAACCCCACTGACACCATTACCCATTGTGAAGTCTTGTTTCACTGTTGTGTTCATTTCCGAGCGTTTCTGAGTTTTCCGAGTCAGTTAACCTAGTCTGTTCCTGTCTGTGTATTCGACCCTTGCTGAACCTGTTCCTCGATTGTCTGCTGCCTGCCTTTTTGACCCATTGCCTGTTTGACTACCCTGTAAATAAACCCTCGCTGCACTTGGATCTAACTGTGTCTGACTGATCATGACATTAGTATGATTTATACACTGTTTTCCTCAGCGGTCCCCACATTGTAGGTGATCTCAGGTTTTACTATACTTGTGGGGACATTTGGTCCCCACAATGTAATATAAACATGAGCACACACACACGTCTGGTTTACTATCTTTGTGGGGACTCTCCATAGACTTAATAGTTTTTATACTGTACAAACTGTATATTCTATCCCCTTATAACCCGACCCCTAAACCTACCCATCACACACACACACACACACACACACACACACACACACACACACACACACACACACACTACCCCTACCCCTACCCCTAAACCTGCCCATCACACACAACTGTCTGCATTTTTACATAAAAAAAAAAAAAACTAATTCTGTATGATTTATAAGCTTGTTTACCCATGACCTCAATTTAGGTCCCACTGTGACACGAGTCACCATGAGTCTGTGTGCATTAAGGTTGAAGTCCCTACCGGAATAGAAAAACATGAACACACACACACACATTCACACTCACACTCCCTCTGGTCCACTATCTTTGTGGGGAACATTTCCTTGTATACTTTTAAGTTCCATTTATGTGGTGCTTTGTTCAATCTCAAACCATTATTTTATTTTTTATTATTAAGATGTCTGCACAAGAGTTAACTGTAATCTGTGCAAACATTTAAACTTAAACTAAACTTCTCGCTTTGGTCTACACTGGAAGTGGACTGCTTGCTCTGCTAAACTATAATTACTAAAACTAAAACTGAAACGAAATAAAATAAAAACTAAATAGAAATGTGTTTGCAAAATAAAAACTAAACTAAAACGAACAAAACCATTAATGAAACTAACTAAAACTAAACTGAAATTTAAAGCAAAATTGAAAACGATATTAAAACTAAACGAATTTAAAAAAGCAAAACTATAATAACCTTGATTGGTTCTTGCTGAAGCTCAAACGTGCTGCGTTACGAGAATTAACCTCATTGGTTCTTGCAGAAGCTCAAACGTGCTGCGTTACGAGAATTAACCTCATTGGTTCTTGTATGTCAAGCGAACTAGCTTAAGCTTCCGTTTACCACAACTGATGTGTGAGCTGATGAATGTTTATATGTGAATAAAAGCCTGAGTTCAATCTGTTCATTTTATAAAGTGATTGAGTCTCTTCTGAAAATTTGTACTCAAGTCATATGGATTAATTAGTTTTATGATCTCTATGAAATTGAGGCGTCAAAGTAGTAGTTGTTTGGACTGTCGGGGACAGAAATCTCTCAGTTTTCTTTAAAACTATCTTTATTTGTGTGTCATAGATAATCAAAAGTCTTATGGGTTCGGAACAACCAGAGAGTGAGTAAATGATGACAGAATTTAGTAACACTTTATTTAGCAGTGTCCTTTACATATGTTACCATAGTAATAACAGTAAATTATGCATAATTACATGCAACTAACCCTAAACCAAACCCTAATCCTGCCCTTATAGTAAGTAGAGGTTGTTAATACTAAAATGTGATGTGTAAACACTGCAGATCCCTGAATGGTCAGAGAGAATTGTCACTACCAGCATCATTGGATTTGCGCCACGAGGCACCAAACCCTCTAGAAACAAACTTCTTTGTCTTGCAGTGAAAAAACACCAAAGACCATGAGGCTTTACACTGCAGAGAAACTTTTTCTGTCTTTATGGTGGGAAGATTTTCATCAATTAAATAAACCTGAAACATGAACTGTTTGCCAATGACACAACATTTTAAATGTGGCCTCTATCATACTCATCAGGTGACGCTCCACTCTGGCATGTTTATCACTAGTTATTTGGCCATGCCACTTCTTTTGTTTGCATCTTTAATGTCTGTATACTTTGCCTTGATGGATTTTCTTTTCCTTTGGCATGTACAATGAATGCCTGTGGCCATAACTGACCATTTGCTTTCCTATTGTTTCAACTATTGAGCAGTTACAGTCTGCGTCTTCTAATTTCGATTGTATAGTAGTGTTGTTTCATATATTGGTTAATTTTAAAACCTCAGATTCACACCACTGGCTATTGTTGCCCTCTATGAAGGATCTATAGATGTAATTTTACTGTTTAATTGAATCTGAACCTGAGCAAACATACATTTGTGTTGTCTCATTTTATCATTCATATATTAATTATATTCCTCATTATGTTCCTTGCTCTTGTTTCGCTGTTGTTGTTCAATCATGTGTTTGTACATTCTTCACAAGTTAGAGATGAGAAGAATGTCTCCAAGAATGTTTCTACTGTCATGGGATATTACGAATCAGTTTGGTTTAACAAACTTTTCATCATCACTTCATCTCCTGTTTCCTGCTTCTCCCTTGTCTCCGAAGCACAGACAAATATGTTTCGCCAAAATTATATTATTACAGTATCAACTAAGAGTGCTTTGGTCAGTTCTGACAGTGTGTGGTTTTCGATTGTGGACAGGGGTTATCATGGGAACTCTGACTGGTCTTTGGCTATGCAGCCCCTTATGCTTCAAGTTTGTATTTATTTATATAGCACATTTAAAAACAGCAACCAGGGCTGACCAAAGTGCTGAACAATACACAAGATAAAGAACAAGGACAAACCACTCATTCATGACAGAAACTCACAATGAATTAAAAGCTAAAGAAAAAAAAAGGTTTTAAGAGAGGATTTACAAACCGTTAGCGATTGAGCCGCTCTGATGTAAACCGGAAGGCTGTTCCAGAAGAATCGCAAAGGCTCTGTCACCTCTTCTTTAACCGTGATTTGGGGACAGACAAAAGTCTCTGATCACAAGACCTCAGGTTTCGTGTGGGATTGTGTGGACAGAGTAGCTCAGACAAATAACTGGTGCCAGATTATTTACGGATTTAAAAACAAAGAAAAGAATTTTAAACTCAATTCTAAAATGCACAGGTAGCCAATGCAGTGATTTTAAGATGGGTGAAACACGATCGAATTTACGTTTTCTTTTGAGGAACTTTGCAGCAGCATTCTGTACTAATTGAAGAAGAGCAATAGAGTTTTTGGGTGTGCCATATTATGCTTCTGTATGTTGTGACATTCCTCCCATAGTCAGCGTTAATATATTCTGTGACTTGTGCCATGGTAGACCTGACCCTTGGAGCAGTAGAAAAAGGTTGCCTTGTTAAATGAGTAAATCACGTGGACGGCCTTGTACATGTACACTGTATCTTGGAGAAGTGATGGCACTGGGATGCACTATGGGACGACAACAAGCCAGTACAAGCACCCTCAAACAAAAGCAAGAGGACCCTCAGTTGATACTGTGAATCGCAAGATAGAGACTTCTATTTTAACCCAAAAACAAGTTTTCCAAACCACACAATGAGGATAAAGGTTGTCCACTTGTACAGTATACAGTGGATTGTAAGCTATAGCAATATTTATAGCAATAGCAAGCAATAGCAATATCATAGTCTTCTACAATCACAAAGTTAATAAAAATAAAAACGTTAAATATTTATAACTACATTTATTATTTATGGTCCCTTTTTATTTTTCACCTTCTTACAACCCGAATTCCAGAAAAGTTGGGACGTTTTTTAAATTTGAATAAAATGAAAACTAAAAGACTTTCAAATCACATATGCCAATATTTTATTCACAATAGAACATTATAACATAACAAATGTTTAAATTTGACACTTTTATCCACTAAATGAGCTCATTTCAAATTTGATGCCTGCTACAGGCATGCCTGCCGAATACCTTTATTGGATGCCCCTGGTCTTCGGCCCTCAGACGACACTGCATCACTCATCGGCATGATTGTGTCAATGACATTACTAAATGGGCCCAGGAATACTTCCAGAAACCATTGTCGGTAAACACAATCCGCCGTGCCATCTGCAGATGCCAACTAAAGCTCTATCATGCAAAAAGGAACCCATATGTGAACATGGTCCAGAAGCTCTGTCGTGTCCTCTGGGCCAAGGCTCATTTAAAATGGACTATTTCAAAGTGGAACAGTGTTCAATGGTCCAACGAGTTCAAATTTGACATTCTTGTTGGAAATCACGAACGCCGTGTCCTCCGGGCAAAAGACACCTTCCATCGTGTTATCAGCGTTCAGTTCAAAAGCCAGCATCTCTGATGGTATGGGGGTGCATAAATACATACGGTATGGGCAGCTTGCATGTTTTGGAAGGCACTATGAATGCTGAAAGGTAAAGGTTTTAGAGCACATACTCCCCTCCAGATGACGTCTATTTCAGGGAAGTACTGTACTTGTACTGAGTATATTTGCGTTGCTTATTTGATAATGAGTGGTAATTTTTTTTATTATTATTATTATAATAACCTTTATTTTACCAGGAAAAGAAGCACATTGAGATTAAGAATCTTTTACAAGAGCGTCCTGGCCAAGACTGACAGACACAGCTTGTTTGAGTTTAACAGATAATATCCATCAATACATACACATATATACACACAAGCAAATCCAATCAAATTGCAATGTTAATACATAACAAGTTAAACATCCACAGCCCGATGTTTCATTCTCCAAATCGTTTAAAACTATTTTTGAAAATGAAAAACCAACTCAGTTTCAACGTGCTTTGCAAATTATTCCAAGCAGAGGGAGCATCAAATTTAAATGCCTTTTTCCCCCAATTCAGTACGTACTACTGGAACAGACTGTAAGAATAATTCCTGGGACCGTAGGTGTAACGAATCAGCTCTTTGGAATATTAATAATCAATAATAACTTCTTATTGGGGCGGTTTCCCGGACAGAGATTAATCCTAGTCCTAGACTAAAATGGCCATTTAAACCAGATTAACAGAAATCTGCTTTCTCTGTCATGGCTTTAAATAGTCATAGATTTAGTTTAGTCCAGAGTTTAATAAACTGATTTCTTGGAGGAAGATTAGAATTAGCCCAGCACTAAATTGAGGCTTAAATTAAACCTACCAGGAGGCAGGTTTAACTTCAGATTAACATTGTGTTTCAAAGAAGGCACATATATTACTAGTGTGTGTGTGTATATATATATATATATATATATATATATATATATATATATATATATATATATATATATATATATATATATATACAACCCCTTTTCCAGAAAAGTTGGGATATTTTGTAAAATGTAATAAAATCAAGAATCTGTGATTTGTTAATTCTATTTAAACTTTTTTTAATTGACAAAGGTACAAAGATAAGTTTTCCAATGTTTTCACAGACCAACATAATTGTATTTTGTAAAAAAAAAAAAAAAATATTATTTTGATGGCTGCAACACACAAAAAAAGGGACAGATGCATGTTTACCACTGTGTCACTTCACCTTTCCTTTTAATTACACTTTTTAATCAGTTGTGAGTTGAGGAGACTAATTGTTGGAGTTTTGCAAGTGGAATATTTGCCCAATCTTGTCTGATACAAGACAAGCTCAACAGTCTGTGGTCATCGTTGCCTGATTTTCCTTTTCATGATGGGTCATACATTTTCCATAAGAGACAGGCAGTAAGGCAGGCAGGCTCATCTCTTCTACGTATAGAGTGTCTAGAAACCACTCAGTTTTAGCATGTGCAGAATGAGGCCTGGCATTGTCTTGCTTTCCAGGAAAGATGTCATCTTGATGGCAGTTTATGTCTCTGTACAATCCAAATATACCCCTCCATGTCAATGGTACCTTCACAATAATGCAAGTTACCCATACCGTTTGCAACACTGCACCTCAATACCAGGACAGATGTTTGCTTTAGCACCTGTCGCTGGTGAAAGTCTGGTTGGTCCCTTTCGTCTTTGGGACTGAGAACTCAATGTCCATTTTTTCCCAAAAACAAGCTGAAACATGGACTCATCTGACCACAGCACACTCTCCCACTGTCTTCTAGACCATCTGAGATGAGCTCTGAACTGATGTAAAGCTTTCTCCTTGTGTAACAGAGATTCAAGTGGCATTTCTTGATGCAGGGTCAGACTGTGTTAAGTAAAATTGGTTTTCCAAAGTCCTCCTGCGCACATGTGGCTGTATTTAACAGAGTAGCATGAGTTTCTCATGCAATGTCATCTGAGGCTCGAAGGTCACGCACATTCAACAGAGATCTCCTGCCTTGCCCTACACAGACTGAGATTTCTCTGGATTCCCTGAATTTTGTGACAATATTATGTATGAAAGATGATGAAAGACATACATTCTTTGTAATCTTCCATTGAGAAATGTGATTTTTTAATTGTTTGACAATTCTCTTATAATAGTGATGAGCCATGACCCATCTTTGCTTAAAAAGTCTGAGAAGCACTTTTACACCCAAACACGATACCCTCAACTATTACCAATTCACCGTTTCAAAAGAGTTGGATAATCTAATTTGGATAATATTTTCACTTTTATTTAGTCTCTATCCCAACTTTTTTGGGGTGTGTTGCAGCCATCAAAATAATATATCTTTTTTTACAAAATACAATTATTCTGGTCAGTGAAAACATAAAAAAAATGTTCTATGTGCTTTTGTCAGTTAAGAAAAGGTTAAATAAAATGAACAAATCACAGTTTCTTGATTTTATTGCATTTTACAAAATGTCCCAACTTTTCTAGGAATGGGGTTGTAATTCATTACAAACAGACTTCCATGCATTTCTTTTCTTTTATTCCATAGCTGATGTGTGCAGTTTATTTAGCTTGCTTAAAAATTATTTTCTCTTGTTTAGTAATGTTTTTTTTTTATTGCAGTCTTTTTCTGACACCATTGTTTTCCTTGCATTTGCTTCTCAGTTCCATGAAATTTGTAGCTTTTCTTGGTTCATTCCATGTTTTATAGCCAACCTTTGTCATGCTAATTCATATTAGGACAGTTGGTTTTAAATTAATCTGGTTTATCTTAGTTCAAGACTCCATAGTCCAGGTGTAACTAATCTATACTTAATCTGTGTTACAGAAAGCCATTTTTTAAGTCACGATTAACTATTCTAGATTAAGGCCTAATCTTGTCTTAATTTAAACCCTGTCCGGGAAATCGCCCCATTATTAATTATGAATATTTGGGTCAGTTAATTGTATTAACTTGATGTGGCTGAATTAATATTACAATCAATTAATCAGTTCGTCCAACAAACTCTTTGATTATTCATTTATTCTAAGAAAAAGGTACCTTCCCTGGCCACAGAAGAATAATTATTTCTTAGCTTGTAATTGTACAGCGCTTTGAGCATGTAGCTAAATCAAAATCGTAAAGGTACTCGTAATTGTAAACGTATTACAGCAAATCAGAACCAAATACATATTATGTACAAGTTTTATTAACTAAATCATAAATACACATAAACTAAAAAACGTACACACATAAATAAAATAAATAGGTGAGTGATAGGATGGAAACGGAACTATGGAGCAGTTCCATGTAACTATGAGAAGAAACATCAGCATTTCATTTTCAAAGCATCAAATCAAAAGTATAATTGCATGTCTGGGTAGCGTACACTATTATCAAAGTTGTTGAAAATTGAAGTTGTTGATGATTCTGCGAGTGTCAAATGTTGAAGTCTCAATCATTTTCTTCTTCATTGGATGAAGAAGATATGATGAACTTGCATGGTTGGTTTGACTCTGTTCTCATGGCTGGAGTGCAGACTGTGGCCTGCCAGCCCTGGTCCGGGGAGGACACGCAGAGTAAAGGGTGTGAGTTGCGACGGACTTCTTCTGCCTTAGGAGAAGTCTTGTGCCAACACTCCTGAGGTTCTCCTTTTCAGTTGGTAAGGTTGCAGTTTCTGGATTGAAGAAAAGACAGTCTGACTCCCTTTTGAGAGCATGAAAGCATGGCCGATGGTGCTCACGGCCTGCTGGGCATAGGGCCCCCAGGGAAGAAGGGGGGGTAGCAGTGTTGTGTCCAGATGCGAAAAACCAAGAGAGAGGCACAGTTTGTTTCTTCAAGAGAGAGACCACACCTTTTAGGGTTGGCTTGTCCAATAAGAAGGTGAGATCCCAAGTGGGAGAATTTGATTTATGGATCTTTGTTCCAAAACGTGCTCATTTGCATGTTGAGCTGGTTGGCTTGCCGATGAGCAAAATAGGAAAGATTCTTAGCTAGATTCTGAGCAAAATAGGAAAGATTCTTAGCTAGATTCTTCGCAGCTATAAACATATCATATACACAATCATTTAGATCTTCAGAGTATCAGTTTATAAAGACCAAACATGTTATGGGGAGGTAACATTGACGTCTGGCTCTTATTATAAAACACACAGTATATATATATATATATATATATATATATATATATATATATATATATATATATATATAAAACAATAATACTAATAGTATCAAAAGACACTACACAAGACAGTAAATTATCACACAGTTTCTGGGATGCATGTTCATTCATAGATCAGTTAGTCTATGACTAATGCAGCAAAAAGTCTGTTTTAAAGATTGTTTCTGTCTTTCCATTCTCTCTCTCTTGCGCATGTGGCCACATTCCTTTGCGGTCGTAAAAGGCTGTTATCAGTCTTAAGGTGCTCTGTAACAGGACACCCAGCCGACATAGGAACTTCATTTGTGATGTTAGTTTTGGGGGAGTTTCATAGACCTTTATATTCAGTAAATATAATGAATATGAATAATTAGTGTGTGTCTGATTGGTCCAGACCCTACATAGGTTATAGCTACAAACATACTTTTTACAGATGTAGGTATAAATATATGAAGGAAGTAGACTCCACAGATTTACAAATAAAAACATGCCAGTGTTTTTGTCTTCGGATGGACAAAGCAGACCATACAGCCCGAGCATACAATAATAATGAATTTTATAATAATGAATTTGATTTATAACCCACTTTTCATCAATTCAATGAACTCAAAGTGCTACAATGCAAAACAGAATAAAAACAGAAACATTAAAATAACACTTAATTTAGCCATAAAAGGCTTTTCTAAAAAGATGGGTTTTAAGGCCCTTTTTAAAAGAGTCCACAGTCTGTGGGGCCCTAAGATGGACAGGGAGAGCATTCCACAGACTGGGTGCAACTGAACAGAAGGCACGGTCACCCATAGTACGAAGCCTTGTCCTCAAAGGCTGGAGGAGGTTGGCCTGTCCAGAGCGAAGATGGCATGATGAGGAAAGGGGGGTGATGAGTTGTTTGAGATATAGGGGGGCAGTGCCATGGAGGCACTGGTGGGACAGAAGGGAAACTTTGAATTCAATCCTGTACTGAACAGGAAGCCAATGGAGCGATTTGAGGATGGGTGTGATAATACTTCCGCACGCCCATCAGGATCCTAGCCGCACAGTTCTGGATGTACTGCAGCTGCTTGATGTTCTTGCTTGGGATCCCGATGAGGAGTGCATTGCAATAGTCCAGCCTGGAGGAAACAAAGGCGTGGACAAGTTTTTCGGCATCGGGAAAAGTGAGCATTGGGTGGAGTTTTGCAATGTTGCTAAGATGAAAGAAAGAGGTTTTACAAAGATGTTAAATGTGGGCCTCAAAAGTGAAATGAGGGTCCATTCTAACACCAAGGTTTGTAACTGAGGATGAAAGGTGGATGTCGTGACCAGAGAAGGTGATGCTGGTGATGGTGGATGACCGGGTCTGGTGCAGAGTGCCAACAAGAATGGCTTCCGTTTTTGAGCTGTTGAGTTGCAGAAAGTTAGCCACCATCCACGTCTTTATCTCCTCCAGGCAGGTGGAAAGTGTGGAAGGGGCTGCAGAGGGGTTTGGGTTTGTTTTTAATGTAAATTTGGGTGTCATCAGCGTAGCAATGGAAAGATATTCCATGCCGGCTGATGACATGACCAAGGGGGAGCATGTACAGCGTGAAGAGGGTGGGGCCAAGGACTGACCCTTGAGGGACACCACAAGTGACAGAGTTTGTGTCCAATTTAGCAGCACCCAGGGACACACACTCAGTTCTGTCCGTGAGATATGATGTAAACCAGGCCAGAGCAGTATCAGAGAGTCCAATCGAGGAGTGGAGGCGGCGTAGAAGAATATGGTAGTCCATGGTGTCAAATGCTGCGGTGAGATCAAGAAGGATGAGAAGTGATGGAAAGCCAGCATCAGCCGTCATCAGCAGGTCATTGGTGATCCTGACCAAGGCAGTTTCCGTACTGTGGCCAAAGCGAAAACAAGACTGGAACTTCTCATAAAGACTGTTTGTTATGAGATAATTGTGGAGTTGAACAGAAACTACCTTTTCCAACACCTTTGACAGGAAAGGGAGGTTGGAGATGGGGCGGTAGTTGGCAGGTACTTCGGGGTCAAGACAGGGCTTTGTGAGTATTGGCTTAATGACCGCGGTTTTCAGAGACTTAGGGACTTGGCCAGATCGGAGAGACTGATCTGGCTGATCTGATTAATGATTTTGGTGATCATGGGACTTATTGCATAGGAATTACTTTTTATCAGGGCAGAGGGAAATGGGTCCAGGTCACAGGTGGAAGGCTTCATCTTCCTTAGAAGGTATTCAATGTCATGCTGAGTGATATCTGTAAAACAGCAAAGGAGCTGTGTAGACCCAGATTGAGGGTCAGTGGATGTAACTGGGGGAGCAAAGGGGCTAGGGAGAAGAGGGGACGGGTACGAGAGAGCAGAAACAGCGGGGGGGCTGGAGAGAAGGGAACGGATCTTTTTACAACACACATGAGAGGGTTTTAAGATTTGTTATGAACCTCAGTGCACCATGATAAGCACTGTGAAGATGCATGCGCAAATATATATATATATATATATATATATATATATATATATATATATATATATATATGTATATAAAACATGATCATAGTCCAGTACAGACATAAAAGTGGCTGCAAAAAGCCTCTTTTTTTGCCTCAAAGGAAAGATTCTAAAGTAAAAAAAACAATTTCATTTTCAATATTTTCATCAGTTGCTGAACATGAGGGCCAAAGGAGACTGTCATCAATAAAAATCCCAAGATACTTATACTGAGACACAAACTCAATCTCCGAACCTTGGAACGTAGTAATAGGCAGAAGATTATGAGGGATTGATTTTGATTTAGAAAACAACAGGAATTTTGTTTTATCCGCATTTAAAACTAGTTTTAATTCAGATAATTTACGCTGAACAATATTAAATGCAAGCTGTAACTGAGAGAGACCCAGATTGGGTGTGGATGCTGAACTATATATAACGGTATCATCAGCGTAATAATGAAAATTTACATTATGAACATTTTGATCAATATTATTTATATATAGAGTAAATAGGAGTGGTACACCTTTAGTTACATTGAGTGAATCAGATATAATGTGTACAGGCAGATGGTTTTGAGTTCTGTTTGAGAGATAGTTATTAAACCAACCAATAGTGTGTTTAGATAATCCAATACTGACAAGTTGTATCAGTAAGGTATTTTACAATCCATCAACCTCAACAGTATCAAAAGCTTTTGATAGATCGATGAATAAGGCTGCACAGTGTTTCTTGTTATACACAGATTCAATAAAATCATTTAGTACTCTTAAGGCTGCTGTAGTTGTGCTATGTTGTTAACCTCATGCTTAGGAATAAAAAAGGCACAAAAGTAAAACAATCAGATTTTATTGGCAAAAGTTTAAGAAAATGAGATCAGTTACAAGTATAAATCCATTTACCAGAAGCATGCAGATTAGTAACAAAACGTTTTACATGTGTAAAATTTTGATTATTAAAAATAATAATTTCACTGATTAAGAATTATATGATTTAAAGTAAAATACAAGTAACTACAAGAAAACACTTTTTTGCCATATTGTCATTTTTTCAGTATAGAACACAATGTTTCTAGACATTTTTACTGATTTTGAAATGCTATTATTCCATCACTCCTCCCTAGAAATTAAAATTACCAAAATGATCAAGTCATCTTTACTTGCTAAAATGCGATTTTAAGGGGCAGAGATCAATAATTTCCTATTGTCTATAGCCATCATCTTCATCAGCATAATCATCTGCAAAATGTTTTACATGTGTAAAATTTTTATTATTTAAAAACTCCCTTCATTTCACTGATCATGAAGAATTATATGATTTAAATTAAAATAAAATTCACAGTCTGTTATTTCACTTATAATTAGCATCAAATTGTGTATGTCCCTGTTCTACACTACAGAGAAGTGTTTACATCAGTCTACTGAAGAGAAGCTGAAAAATTGTTTTTGGATTTCATTACGGTTATATATTTTTGAAATTGAATCACTCAACTCAACACCATCCTTATGTTTGGAACTCATTTCATGTTTTGCGGAATAACTCTACGTTTAAACCTCAAACACACTCATTAAAACATCATTACCATGAAAACTGAATTAACTACAATAAAACAAAAAATTTTTAATCATACTGTAATTTTTTTCAATAGAACACAATGTTTCTAGACATTTTTACTGATTTTGAGTTTTAAATGCTCTTATTCTATCACTCCTTCCTAGATATAAATGCTTACAATTATCTAAATGATAACAAATAGAATTTCTAAAATGCTTCTTTTTGGGGTTTTTGCCGTAAATGCAATTTTAGCGGTAGAGATCAATCATTTCCTATTTTCATTAATCATCATCTTTATCATGTGGTGTTGAAGAGAACACGTTTATTTTCCCTGTAATCCCTGCAGAAGTTGTGTGTACTCCTCAGTGTTGGTGTCCTCGTGTCGGTCCTGATTCACCCACTCATCCAGATGCTCGCGCTGCGTCTGATCCAGGATTCCCACGCGGCTGTACTCCGACACCAGGTTTCGGTATCCTGCTTTATAGTAGCCTCGGATGCCTTCATCCGACAAAACACAGACCTCAGACAGAACGCTGTCACCTGGAGGTACACACAAGAATATTATTAAGTGCAGCAACACGACTTGTCTAGTCTTGTTATGCTTTATATTTAATATCTTCAGTTCAGTTTATTTCTAATGCACATTTAATGACAGCAAAAAGGCTGACCAAAGTGCTGTACAAAAATAAAATAGTAGTTGAACAATCCCTTTAAGACAGAATTTTAAACAAGACTCCTTCAAAGCAATGACATTTCACATGTATGTTTTTCTATAAGAGATTAATAACAATTTTACCATGGTCTATGATCAGTTCTTATTATATAAAAAAATTCTGGCTGGCTGTTTTCATTTGTCCTTATTTACAGTAAAAGATGTACAATAGCAGCAAACACACTTTTGGTTAAAAGGAAAAACCAAACATATGCTTGGAATAGTTTCATATTCACAAAGAACAATCAAAACAACACCTCATTGCATTACGAAAAAAAAACATGAATTATTTACTTAATTACACTTAATATTTTGTGTTGTATTTATTGTCTTGTCCGTTGTGTACTGCCAGTTTGTCTTCCTCTAATCTGTGTGCTACATGTTGTTGAGCGTGTTTACTGCTGTCTGTGACTTCTGTAATCTTGCACAAAGTAGTCTCTAAACTAAAGCCTATTTTGTTCTACTGTATCGTTGTTTATGTTGTTTATGTGGCTCAAATGACAATAAAACTCTTTAATCTTTCTTATCTAATTGGTCAAAGATTATATTTCCACCATAAAAGCTGCTGCATTATCGTGTCTACCGTAAACAACCTGAAACATCACAGTATCTTCTGGAGGTTTATACAGGTGTTTTGCAGGATTAACACCTCAAGAGTTTCTTACCTAGAGCCTCTCTGAGCTTTTGAGAGGTAAACGGGTGATGAAGAATCATGCAGCGTTTCATCAGAAGCTCCACGTCTCCACTAATCATTGTGTCTGCTAGAAGTTTCCTGTAAAAAAACAAATGTTAAAAGCAGATTTAACCTTTGTGATGTTGTACCTAAAATATTCAATGTTAAATACTTCTCCAGAATCCTGTATTGTATATTGGAGTTCAGTATAATTGTCTTGATGAGGATTTGATCTGTAACTGTGAACGTTACCTGGCCGTCTGTGAGCGGCTGCTTGGGCCTGTAGTTAAAGCTCGTCTGTGATCGTGTCCCAGAACCTCCATGGCAATCAGGTTCTGTCCATTATTGTCAGTCTTTATGCTGCTGATCAGTTTATGAAGCTCAGGGTTTTTATTTTTAATCTCGCTCACTGAGTTTGGGTTTTCTATGAACGTCAGAGCTAGTCTGATGGAGTCCTTGGGTGGAATATGGCTCGTGTTCAGTGTCCCTGTGTTGTTCTTACTGGACATCCAAGCACTTTGAACACTGTCCAGAGAGAATGAGAATTAGTGACAATTTGATAGAATGACATTAGCATGAAATCTGCTTATTTAAACTAGTAAGCTCATTTAGAGCTCAGGTGAGTATTATTAAGGTGAGTATGAATAAATAACTGCTTCAGCAATCAGAAACTTTACCTGTTATATTCACGAACAAATCCAAGATGGTACATTTTGATGAGGATAAGTTCGTCACTTCTGATAAATTTAACACTCTGTAAGTATTTCTGCAGTGTGACATCTGTCTCCTTTCTAATTCCTCCAGTTATGTTGTATATCCTAGGGTTTTTGTGACAGAAGTCATATCCTCTCTGGAGAATAAGCAGGGGTTTGTACGATTCAAGGTTTGTCTGGATCTAATGAGAAAAAATTAAGATTGTGAGATTAAACACAATCCTGATAATCTGTACAATGATTGTTTAGGAATGTGATTTTCATCAGAGAATTTATAGATTCCAATCAGCCTGCAACGCATGAATTTAGACTGGGGGAGAAAACCAGTGTCCCGGGGGAGAGCATGCAAACTGCATACACAGGGCAGAGACGGGAATCAATCCTCCAATCCCAGAGGTGTGAGGCAAACGAGCTACCCAGCTGACAAATGTTTGTTCTATGAACGTTTTCTAAACATTATGTTTTGGTTATGGGAATGATGAAAATGTTTTCTTAATGTTATTGGAAATTTTCAGGTTATTAGTATGTTCTTGAAACATTCTTTCAATTTAATTTTTATTAACATCTTAACATTCTACACAGTAAAATCCTCCAAAAAAAAAAGAAAATTGTAGGGACATGATAGACAGCAAAATCCTTAGGGCCCTATCTTGCACCCGGCGCAAATGACTTTGTACACTGACGCATGTATCATTATTATTTTGCACCCGCACAAAGCGGGCTTTTCCCTCCACAGACGCATGTCGGTAAACTAGGAAATGAACAAGCACTCCCTGGGCGGGTCGGCGCAAAAAGGTGGCGTGTTTCGACGCAAACATTCCCTAGTGCTATTTTGCAGTTCCAGAAAACAATTCCGCCACTGAAAAGAAAAAACCTAGTCTAAAGTCAGTGGCGCGTTGCGCATTGTTCATAATGCTATTTTAAGCGTGCATGCTTGGCCATAATGTGGCGGGTGCACAACGCTCATACACTTTGATTCTCTCATCAACACAGATGCAGCAGTTTTTATTTTTGCAAATCATACATTATAACAAGTAAATATATTAACACATGAGGGAAATCATTGTGGTGTCCATGAAGATGTAAAAAAATTTAGGCCTGAATCTAGCTTACACATCCCCATACAACGTCACTTCTCTGTCTTTCACTGCCCTGACAAGAACGTCGGTCTCCTCGGCTGTGAACCGCTCCTGGCGCGCGCCTGGTAAATCCGCCATAATAATAACAATCCGCCATGCAACATGCGCACCTGCTCTTAAAGGGTATGTTGGATGACGCTCTGATTGGTTTATTTCACGTTACGCCCAAACCACACCTATGAATAATGAAGCTATTTCAGACCAACCCCTTTTAAACTTGCGTCGGGCGCAAGAGTCATTTATCCCGCCGGTAAAATAGCAACAGTGCCCAAGACCTGCCCACAAAGTTACTTGCGCTTCGCGCTTGATACTTGCGTTTCAGATCGTTAAAATAGGGCCCTCAGAGTTAAATGAACACTACTTGATTTCTAATCTACAGTGTAAACAGTAACACTGAGGGCATGTGTACACGACAACGATGTACAAACAACGGAAATGTTTTTTTTCCCTTTTTGTGTACAGACGACAATGTTGTCAAAACAATCCCCATTCACACGGATCCACGGAAATTATTAAAAACGCTGTATTATCCATGCCTGGCCAGTAGTTGGCAATGTCATGTTGTAAAGAAAACACATACGCACCTATAGACTGAACACGTAATACGTATGCACATGACATCACCGTTTTAGCAAATTCACGGTTTTGATGTTAACACAGATGATGTTTGCAAAAACTTGCACTTTAAAACCTGTTTTCAAAAGCTAGTGTTTTCAGGACCCAAAAATCTTGTTGTCGTAAATGAAAATTCATGGCCAAAAAACATAAAATGTTTTAAGTTTAAAATGGTGTTGTGTAAACGGTCACAGAAGCAACTGCAGTTAATGAGGTAATTGAGTGATGATTGAGCATTAGTGACAAACACTTTTTCACCCAATTTTGGCAAGTGATGCATAAATGACAGCCAAAATAAAAAAGGTTGCTCCTCATGTCATTCTGAATAGACACATAACTCAAAAGCCAACACTTGAGAGTTTACAGTTCACGACTCAGAATTACTCTTCAGCTGGGCTTACTGCGCACGCTCCAACGCTGGTTGAATGCTCGAGTGCCACATCGAGCGTGGGCTTTCAGCCGCATGAAAATCAGAGTGACTCAGAGCTGTGTTTCAGCTCTGTGGCCCTGGTTGGCGGCCGACTGGTACCAGCAAGGAGTTGCTATGGAAGCTGTCTCGTACCGGAAGGTCATCTCGACGGACGCCTCCACCTCAGGTTGGGGCGCTCTTTTGGAGGGCAGTCTTTGGCCTCTGGTCAGAGGTCAACCATGGAGGACTGTGACGCGTAGAGGGCGCAAAGTCACGCGAGACTCAGTGGTAGGCTGCTGCAGTTTGCCGCATGGCAGCCAATGAGCATGCTAGTAAGCCTGCTCTAGGTCTGCTAGCTGCTACACTGCGTTGACAATAAATACAAAATTAAGGATAATTTTTGGCTTCATATCTCTGAGAAAAGATGACTTTACCCGTAGCGTAAGCAACTTACGCAATATTGGCTGGTTAGAGTGGATTCAGGAGGAGTCACTGCCAATCGAATCCAAGATGGCAGCATGTGTCTCTGTTTGTGCATGACTGAGTGATTGATATTTGTTTGTTCATTGGAAAATTGCAAACTGATCACTGTGTGAGCTTTCAAACAATACTACTACTCTAATGAAGAATCGTATTTGTCATACTCGATGGTTGTTTATGACGAAAATTCGTATAGTTTAAATCAGGACTGACATCCCCAGTGAACTGGCTCTCTAGTCCTAGACTGATCGGTGCCTGGAGCCTGGAGCCTGCTTACCTGCTGGAGCTTGAGTGCAGACGTGTCGTTGATTTTTGATGTGCCTGATCTCTTCATGATGAAGGAAAGTGCTTTTTTCCCTCATTCTTACTGCTGATTTAAGATATAGTCTGATGTTTTAGAGGTGGTTGGTCTTGATTCTAACTCTTTTACCTGCAGCATTGCATTGCTATATCCGCCGGGCTTCCTGTTTTTTGAGTGACAACATATTACATCATTGGTCATCGTGGTGAAAAGGAAAACCCGTACGGGATTTCTACTGTCACTGACCTGGCGTTATATACTTGGGCCTGTTTCTTGGCTGTCGGGCCCCATGTTATATTTTGTCTTTCCACGTCTGGATGGTGCGAAGGGCATGGAGAATAAGAAGTGGTTGCTCCTTGCCTTTTTATGTTTTTATTTTTCTTTGTCCTTATTTATTACTGGGGGCACCTACCACTGGAATGGCTACTCTTAACCAAGTCCAGTGCTCCCAATACCGTGTGATTCATACAAGGGCACGTGTGCATTTGGTTGTTCACTTAATGTCGCATCATTCCTTCTGCCCCTTTTCTTCCCCTCTGATACTGTCGACTTGGTCTGCCTGTCCAGTATCATGACGTTATGTGACAATTTTACCACTTTCTCCTGTGTGCTCCAAGATCACAATTTTGGTCAGAAAAGCAATGAACCGTATAAAAAATCAACTAAGCATAAATATTTAATTGTTTTGTTGCTGTTAATGTCAGGGAATGTACAGCCCAACCCAGGCCCAGACACCCCTATAAGTTTTAACACCCCGGCTGATTTTAAAGAAAGATCTGGTCTTGGTTTCTTTCATTTGAATGTTCGCAGTCTTGTTCCTAAAATGGACATGTTGCGTATCTGGGCTCACTCCACAGATGCTGATGTATTTGTCTTATCTGAAACTTGGTTAAGAAAATCTGTTTCAGATAGGGAAATCAATATTAGTGGTTACAATGTTTTTAGGACTGACCGCCTTAATAGAGGTGGGGGTGTAGCAATTTACATCAAAAATCAATATCAAGTTAATGTACTACTGTCAAAATCATTAGTTAAACAATTAGATTTTTTAGCTTTGGAGCTCAAAGTATCTAAATCACTTAGTATAACGGTTGTTGGTTGTTACAGGACACCCTCGGCTATTAGTGGTGCTCTGCCCTCCTTAATGAAACTTCTTTCTGATTTTAACTCAAAGGAATTAGTAGTCTTCGGAGATCTAAATTGGAACTGGTTACAACCAGTATCTGATGATTTCAGAGCTTACTGTGATTTATTAAATCTTTTTCAGATTGTTGATAGTCCCACAAGGCCAAACCTCAAAAACTTGGAAAAATCATCGCTAATAGATGTAATTCTAACTAACGCCCCTCATAAATATTCAACTGCTTCCATTTTTGCAAACGACATCAGTGACCATTGTGTCGTAGCAACAGTTAAAAATACTAAAATGCCTAAAACTAAACCATGCATTATCGTTAAGCGACATATGAAGCACTTATCAGAACAAGACTTCCTTAATGATTTATCAAACTATGACTGGGGAAAAATTAATATTAGTACAGATGTTGAAAGTGCCTGGAATCTCTTTTATGAAGGGTTTACCAATATAATTAATAAGTATGCCCCACTAAAGTAGTACAGAGTCAAAGGCCGAAACAATGCTTGGTTTTCACCTGACTTAGCAAATATCCTTCATGAGCGCAATGTGGCATGGGCAAAAGCCAGAAAATCAAATCTGAACTCTGACTGGCTGGTTTTCAGACAACTGCGCAATATATGTACTCTCAAAATTAGAAAAGCTAAATCTGATCATTTTCTTTCTCAAACCACTCATAATCTGAATAATCCTTCAAAATTTTGGAAAATTATAAAGTCGTTATCAGAAAACAGTAAAGGCCAGGAGCTTCCCTCAAGCATTGTCATGGACTCTCTAAAAGTTACCGACAAGACCAAAATGCTTGATTGTTTTAATGAACATTTCATAGCCTCAGGATTTTTATTTGAGTCACTCAGTCCTCAACATGAGTGTTCCTCTACAGTTGAGACTGTTAGTCTTGACCCTCCTAGTCTGTCTTTTAGTTTCAGTCCTATCAAAGTTTCAGACGTAAATAAAGCCCTCAAGCATTTGGACACAACCACATCTGCAGGCCCTGACAAACTGGATCCCTACTTTTTAAAGCTAGCAGGAAATCTTATTGCCATGCCCTTAACTAATATTTTTAATCTGTGTTTGAATACAAATGTCATTCCTCTCATCTGGAAATCAGCCTTAGTGGTTCCCCTGCTAAAAGGTGGTGACCCTACCATCTTAAATAACTATAGACCAATCTCTAAACTGTCTGTCCTGGTCAAGATTCTAGAATCCCTTGTCAGTGATCAGTTAAAGAACTTTTTTTACAGTCATAGTGTGTTGTCTGACTTCCAATCTGGTTTTAGAAAAGGGCACAGCACAACATCGGCAGCTCTTAAGTTTTAAATGACTTTGTTGAATCCATGGATAATAAACAGCATTGTGCAGCCCTTTTTATTGACCTTTCAAAAGCATTCGATACAGTGGACCACATAGTGCTTAAAAAGAGACTCTATAGGGCTGGGCTTTGTGAGAAAACTGTTGGCTAGTTTGTCAACTACCTTACAGATAGAACTCAGTGTGTGCAGGCAGAGGGTTGTACTTCTCGCTATCTCCAAATAACAAAAGGCGTGCCCCAGGGGTCAGTCTTGGGGCCACTACTATTCATTCTTTATATAAATAACATTGATCATAACGTGTCAGATGTAAAATTTCATTTTTATGCTGATGACACTGTATTGTATTGCTCTGCATCCACCGCAGACCGAGCCCTCTCCCAGTTACAACTTGCTTTTAACACGCTTCAACAGAATCTTTATGATTTAAAACTTGTTTTAAATGCAGATAAAACTAAAGTCATGCTTTTTTTCAAATTCAAAATCTAAGTCAAATCTCCCGTCAATCCTTACTTCCCAGGGTATGAAAATTGAATGTGTTTCTAAGTACAGATATCTTGGTATTTTAATTGATGAATCTCTTTCTTTTAGCCTTCATATTCAGCAGCTAGCAAAAAGATTAAAACTTAAATTAGGATTTTTCTTCAGAATCAAATCCTGCCTTTCATTCAAATCTAGAAAAAGGCTGGTTGCTGCCACGTTTACGTCTGTACTTGACTATGGTGATGTTTTATATATGCATGCGTCATCTCAAAGTTTACATGCACTGGACACTGTATACCATGGATCTCTGAGGTTCATCACTGGTATGAAAGCCCTCACTCACCATTGTGAACTGTATGAACGTGTTGGATGGCCCTCACTATCAACACGGAGACTTCAACACTGGCTTATCTTCATCTACAAGGCTATTTTAGGTCTCCTTCCATCCTACCTTCTGACCTATATCAGTATAAATAGTACCGGGACTTATAATCTTCGTTCCCAGGATCTTTTGCTGCTATCCGTCCCAAAGGTCAGAACTGAGCTTGGAAACAAGCCTTTTAAGTTTGCGGCTCCCTCTGCTTGGAACAATTTACAGAAATCCATTAAAACTTACTGAACTCGTTTCTTTGATTGCTTTTAAGAGGTTGTTGATTGACATGGAGGTAGCCACATCTGGCTGCAGATGTTTTACCTAATGTGTTTTTAGGATTGTGTCAGTGGTTTTATGTTTTTAGTGTTTTTGCTTATTTTATGTTTGTATGTATTGTATACGCGGTATAGTACTGCCTGTCTTGGCCAGGACACTCTTGAAAAAGAGATTTTTAATCTCAATGAGTCTCTTCCTGGTTAAATGAAGGTTTAATAATAATACTCGTTCCCTCTTCTAGAGAGAACCAAGGTTACATTAGGAAACCGAGTACGTTTTCTTTGGTGGTTGTGCATGCTGTGCATCCATGACTCCTAGCATGCATTGTGGCATGAATAAATTATACAGTTGAATTGTCCTATTATTATATTTAATACTAACCATTTGCTTTTATTCGTGCTGTTGTTTTGTGAGGTGTTGTGTAGTTAGTAAGTTATAACAAAAATGAAAACCATTATTTTATGACACACTCAAATTTCACAAACAATTTCAGCTAATCTTTTTCTGTAAAAAAAAATACAAGTGTTTTAGTAAAACAAGTTGTTGATAAAAGACTAAATTTACAAAAGTCAAGGGTCAAGAGGTCAACTAAAGCAACCACTAATCACCATAATGGTGACTTTAAATGAAACATTTTCAATAAAACATCAACACTAACTAGAGCCAAACCTCTGTTCATTCTCAATAAGAACTTTTGTTGATGTATGAATGAAAGAAAGTCAAACTGGTTAGTAATAGTGAAGCTGGTAAATCTGTTTGTTGTGTTGTTAAATCCTCCTCTTGAGAGATTTAATGTTTACTTTAATTTGCAGTTGATTTCTTCTAAAGGTATGTTTACACGGCACCATTTTCAACTGAAAACAGAAACCTTTTATGCTTTTTGGCCATTCATTTACACAACAACGGCGTTTTGAGGGCCTGGAAAGGCAGGCTTTTAAAAACAGGTTTCAAAGTGCAAGGTTTTGAAAATGAGGCCTTAACCATCTCCATGTAAACAACAAAAATGTGAATTTGTGAAAAAAGTGACGTCAGTCGCATGCGTATTACGTTCACACATGCATATTACGTGTCTGCGGAGTGTTTCACTGTTGACACAGTGACATCACCAACTACTGCCTGGCATGCATAATACAGACTTTTTAGGCATTTTGGCAGGTCCGTGCGAACAGGGATCGTTTTAAAAATTTTCTTGTCTGTTTTTACTGCATCATTTTCTGTTCTTCTTGTTTTCTTTTTTTTCTTTCAGTGCTTCGGTTTGTTAGCACCAGGTGTTTGTCATTAATGTTTAATTAATCACTTCATTATCTTATCAACTTGCTTATTATCTTATTACACTGCTTCAATGTTACTTTTGAACATTTTGTGTGTGGATTATACAAACACTGAGCTGTGTAAATTTAACATTGATGTTTGTGCTATGTATATATCTCATATATCCAGGGCATATCAACCACAGAATCAATAAAAGCTGTAAGTTGTCTGACATCTTCAGGACAGAGGAGTTTATACTTTGCGGCATCTCAGTAACATAATATTAAAGATGAACACCGAGTGCTCTTTGCCATTGCGGCTATTTAACTGCAGCAAATGCTGGTCTGGGTTCACGAAAGTCAGCACTGCGAGTAGTACCACCGTATATAATATAATATACATAAATTATGTCATAAATTATATAATAAATTATAAGACAGTTTCTACTAAAATGAGCTTCTCATTCATCTTCCCTTGGTAGGACTCGGCACTAAAATGTGACGGATCACATGCACTCCTATTGGTTGTCGCTCCTAATAGTCCTAATAGTCGCACTTCGTTTGCAAAAAGTTGAACAGATCTCAACTCTGTAGCGACGCTGGACACGCCCCATCTGGCCGCCAGTGGTCACGGTCACTCGTGTCGCCGGAAATCGCCATTGAAATTAGTGGTACTGTGTCGCTGATAGTGTGAACGCAGCTTAAGAAGAATAACACGTGCTGTTAGGTGAAAATAATCAACTTTGGGGTGGTAACAATAACTCTGCTTCATCACTCCACCCGGTCAGTGGTTATTTTCCTATAACTTCACCCCCTGAGTGTTTTATTTCTTACAAAAGAATAATGTTTCATATTTCATCAGGAGGTGACATGAGCTGGGCTGTCTAATAACCCACATTTTGTGCTTTTGTATTTTCCTAAAAGGTAATCTGGTGATAAACCTGTGTAGTGATGTAGTGATGATTTGTTGGAATTTCCCTCTGGGATAAATCTAACCTCTGGGTCTTTCTAACAGCTAGTGATTTCAGTACATCAGTAAATCTGAGCATATCTTCAACTAAAACATATTAAGTGTACTCGCCTCATTTTGCACTTTCTTGCGTAGCATTAATGCGTCCTCCATCTTGCTGCCAGTTGCTTGTGCTACAGCATGATAAAGAGCATTCTGATGATCCGAGTTAATGCTGATTATCTTGCCATCATCCTGCACAATGTCAAAATGGCCGCTGTACAGCTGTACATCAGCTCTGTTTTTAAAATTAAAGGTAACCACATTCAGTACACAAAGTTCATAAACAGTAACTGAAATGTATTTCTATATGTGAGCTTTATAATGCTCAAGTAATTCATCTTACTGTGATGTATGTGGGGCTTTTTCAGATTTGGTTAATCTCAGTTTTATATTGCCTGCTGATTTGCTGGTTCCTGGGTAACGTTCCTCAGTGAGCTGTTTCCCATTTTCATCAATGACAGTGAGTTGAATTCCTTTTCCATCGAGCAGGTTACTTTTTGTGAGCACGTACACATCAAGGGCTTTAACAGGCTGATCAGTTTTGCACATATCTTCTGTATACTGCATTAGTTTTGTTTTGTCCTCATCTGACAATTGTTCCACTTCCTTGTGGCTCGCAGATTTCTTGTTGTGTTTTTCCCTCTGGTCATCAAAGAAACACTGAGTCTTATGTCTGCGCATGACCTTGTCTACCGCCTGTCCTGCAGCACTGTTCACCTCACTCTTAAATGTGCTGGTCATTAAAGAAGTCATGTGTGTAGAACAGGAACTGATAAATTGCTCAGAAACTTTCTGTGCGATAATCAGTAGAAGCTCTCCTTTAAGGCGTTGTACATCGTGTAAACTGTGTCGTCCATCTTGGTCATACTTTGTCATTTCTTTCTCAAGATCACTGATGCTCTTCAATAATTCAGGAACTAATTTTTGTTGTATTATATAATTTGTTGGTACAGCACCCAATATTTGACAGTAATTTGTTGAGTACTCAGCTACTTTCAGAACCAGTGTTGCCATTGCATGTACACCTGACAGTTTCGCTTTAGTCATAATCTCTGTTGCTCCTTCACACACATCAGAAAGTTTGCTGATAACATCCTGTGCTTTGGTACAGTCCAGTATGAGGTGAGGAATGATCATTTCACATAACATATCAACTGATTCTTTTATTTGCTTCTCATATTTTTGGTCAATCTTGAAATTCTCTTTTTTCAAGGCAGCTTTCGGAATGCCTGAGCTGATGAATTCGACAAGAGCCTGATCCAGTTCACCGCTCTGCTTCACTGATAAAGTAACAGCATTCTCAAAACTGCTTTGTAAAATATCCTTAAAGACTTTCTGAAGTGCTGAATCAATTGCGTAGTTCATGGCAGTGAGCACAGTCTTTTTCCCGATTTCCTTAACTGCATACTTTGTTGCAAGTTTCAGGTTCTGTTTGACCACTGTTGAAGATGTCATGTTTTTCATTCCAGACTTAAAAGATTCTTTACCAAGGGACGATAAACCAGACTGAGCACTTCCTTTGAATGAGGTAAACATTGCATTTCCTGATTTAATGAATTCAGATGCAACAGAAGAGAAAGACTTTGTACCATTGAGTAGACCTTTTGTCACTTTATACACTGAGGTAACTGCTTTCTTGATAATGCTAAAGCCAGCCGTTAGCAAAGCAAGCCCGATGCTGATACTCTTAGATATTGCCCATGACGCCCAGTTAAATGTGCCATTTATCATCCCTTCTATTCCATTGATCATGTCAGACACCCCTTCTGAAATCAGGGCCATTCCAAACTGACTGGCTGTTCCAAGTGTCAGCGCACAAACAAGAACCCCAGCGAGAACCTGCACC
Source organism: Semotilus atromaculatus (assembly GCA_031834385.1). Taxonomy (NCBI): domain Eukaryota; kingdom Metazoa; phylum Chordata; class Actinopteri; order Cypriniformes; family Leuciscidae; genus Semotilus; species Semotilus atromaculatus. The sequence continues at coordinate 20,112,799 of JAULUF010000040.1, forward strand.
ACCCCGAGTACGAAACATATAAAAGCATCGATGCAAAACTTGGGCTTCTCTTTCACCTCAAAAACAACACCGAGGCCGTAGTCGTATAGCGATCTTAGCTCATTAGTGATGATGAAGTTCTCTTCATCAGAAAGCATGTAGACTGAACAGTCTTCTGTTATGGCATCCCTGTTGTTTCCCTCCAGCTCTTTAAGTTTAGCTGATGCATTATCAATGTACGTAATCCAAGACTTAAAGATGTTCATTCTGGTTTCCATTTGACTTTGAAAGTTGTTATTGTCTGTATTCTGATCTTTGTTACCAGTGACTGATAAGTTGCACGAGACCATTGTGTTTGAAACTTCTGAGATGTAGACATCAATGGATTTCTTTGCCTCTTCCAGCAGTTTCATAGCATCTGCTTTATAGTTACCCTTACCGAGGTTGATGGTGATGTACGCCTGGTTATAGAGTGCCACAGCCTTGTAGTGTGGGTCAGAGTTAGCAACTTTTTGCCAATAGTATTCAGCTCCAAATGCATTGTTGAATTTGTCACTGCAGTGTAGATCAGTTCTTACAATTGCCTGTTTTATGTGATCATAGAAATTATCGCATTCACCTCGCAGCAGTTTTTCACTTGTTTCGTTTATTGTCCTGATAAGGTCTGCTTCAAGTTGTCTGAAGTCGTCATGCCTATTGATGTGATCTTCGTGAAGGGTCAACCACAAGGCCCAAGATTCTTTCAAAGCGTTGATGGCAGGCTGATAATCAAACTTAGGCTGATGATGTTTAAAGCAATCAGGAATATCTTTGGGTTGCATTCCCATGGGGTCCAGTTTTTCTTGCTGTGTGTAACGCCCATCAAAGTCATTTAGCAATGTACAAAATGTGGAAAACAGATTTTCCTTTAGGTTTATTTCAACCAGCTCATCACTTTCCATGTCGTGGATTCGTTTAGTTTCATAGTCCTCTCTTAGCTGACGCATGATTTCCACAGACTGACCTTGGTAAGCTGGTGCGAGATGATCACAGTTCACAACCATCTGGACCATCCCAGGATTGCCTTTTCGAGATGTACGACCAAATATTTGTTTATCCACTCTTCGGTTGGGTGGTAAGTGAGTAAGAAGTACGAAAAGACCACCACACTTATTTACACCTTCATCAACCTTTATGTCTGTACCCCGTCCTCCGAGATTTGTAGCAATGATTATTCTGCCTGCACAGAATTTCTCTCTTTCAATGTTGTGCTTCTCACTGATTGTGTACAGAGTAATCTGTTCTGCCTTAAATCTGCCACCATCTTGTATTTTCTCATGTAGTTCATCCGCTGTTCTAACATCTTCACAAATTACCAAGACAACTTGTCCTCTGTCTGCTACTTTCCATGAAGTTTCACAAATAGTCTGGATCCATTGGTGATTCCCACCTTTCACCTGGACGACTGGAAGCTCCACCACCCTTTTATGGCGATGTGCAGGTACAGTGTAGCTCTGTGCTTTATAATGTCTTGCCAGAAAGTCCCGATCTGCTTTACCTCCTAATGTACCAGAAACCCCAAATATACCTCTCCCACTGAGATACCTTTTAAAGTAATGGAAATTTGACATGTAATTTGTCACATTGGATATCGGTGAAATTGCAAGTTGGTGCTTGAACTCCAAAAATTGTTGCAGACCATTACCCCACTTCTTGTTTTTCTCCAGCACACCACTCGCTTTGAAGTCCACTGGAATTATCGCATTAGACTTATCTCTGTCGGCAACTTCTCTTTCAGCGGCCAGTGAGGTGTCGATCATGTATTCCCGGCCCCGTGACATCTCAACAGCCCTTAGTGCATTCTCAACAAAAACTGGTAACTGATTCTCAACATAGCTTTTCAAGAAAACAGGGATGACAATGAAGCTGTTGGGTTTTTCAGCTATTTGAGGGCTATCTGAGTACTTGATATATGACTTAATTGTGCTTACAGTTGCATCAATGAGCGATTTCTCCGACATGATTTCGCATGCCAGTCCTCCTTCCAGCAGTAGCATTTCAACATTAAGGTCACCTCGTTTTTCCTGAGCTTCAAAACATTTTGCTTTCTTGTTCTCTAAAGAATAGCATATAAACACGGCACTGTTCTCTAAGACCTCCTCAAATATACTCAGTAGATCGTATTGTTGTAAAACTCCAAGTTTCTTCATGACTTCAGATAATGCTTTAGACATTCCGTCCTCTTTCACATCATCTTGATATATCATTTCAATATCCTCCTGGGTGTAGAACCCCAAATTCAGTCCGGGTAGCAAGATTTCATTTGCTGAAAAGCTGTCTGTTTCCAGTCCCATAACGGCTGCTGTTACGGCTTTGTGAATGTACTGTACCCTTGTCGCCCATTTTATCTCCCTCGTTTCAAGCATTTCAATTGGTTTACAAGTAGATATTATGGCCCATATGTTTGAAAGGACTTGCTCCACATGCCTAAATCCAATAGATTCATGGGACAAAAATGTTACTTGAACTCCATTGTCCAAGGTCATGTAGTCCACTTCATCCACTATTACAAGCTCAAACTGTCTTGTACCACGAGTAGTCCTCTTCTCAAATTCCTGTTTAAGTGTGTCTGCTGCAAAGACTCCCACTGTGCCATATACTATTTGTTGCCTGTAAGCATCTTTAAGACGTTCCTCTTGGTCCTCTGGCGAATAGTCACTTCCGTAATGTGGAGGTACTACAGATGAGGTGACACCAAACATTTCAAAAAACTTTTTCCACTCTTCTTGATCTCGTCTGGCTAGAACTGGAGAACTTGTCACAATGTCCACTTTTGTTCCACGGATGGCCAGAATTGTTGCAAACATGGCTAAGATACAGGACTTGCCCTCACCTGTGCCAATCTCTAGAAGACATCCTTTATCTTCTGTCAGCTGTGCCAGTAGAAGCAAAAGCAATGATGCTAGTTGTGTACATCTTGGAAAATAACCTTGAATCTTTATGTTGTCTTTTGGGTTTATTGTTGAGCAGTCTTGCACTGCTATTGACATTCCAATTAATACGTCTTTCAGAATGTTGATATCTGGGTTTGTAAGATTAAGAGATGTTATCTTCTTTTTCAAATCAGCGACTTGTTCTTCAGTAAGGTCCACCAATTTATATTTTGGGAGTTCCGACTCTACGTATCTAAGCACATCCTTCAACAGCACCAATACATTATTTGGGCAGTTTACTTCACGAAGTTCCTTCACAATTGTATCAGCATCTTTTTCCTTGTCGTTTTTTATTTGTGCTTCAAGAAACATTAAAGGGTTTTCATTCGTAAGAGCAGAGAGTACGTGGATGCAGTCCAGGTGGTAGGTTTGTGCTGTGTGGAGAACTGAATCAAGTTGATCACATTTGATAGCTGAACTTTTGCAAATGAAGAGCATTATTTCTGTTGGGGTCCAGATTCTGTTGAACAATATTTGACCCAAAATGTCCCTACTTTGTGGTGAAAGCTCTGAGATCATGTCAAGTACATTTAATAAAATGTGTTCTGCCAAAGTTGGATTTGTTGAATGAAGCTGCTCCATCAAACCCAAGAGAAAGTCATACGTCTTCTCCCAACCAGATGGCATATCTTGATCATCATCAGCATCTTCAGTGCTACTGTTCAGAATGAACTGTAGAGATGCCTCAAGAACTGTAAGCTTCTCTGTAAGAGACAGCTCATTATATCCTATAGCATGATCAAATGTAAACTGAGACCATACTGAAAGGTTGTTTTCTCTACAATATTGAACTGCAAGTTCATTCTGGAGTGTCTTAATCCTGTCCCAAATCTCATGCTGTATCTCTTTATCTTCTATGATCTGGTGCTTTAACAAAAGGTCTTTGAATTTTTCTTCAACATCAGTAACCTACATAAATATGCAAAACACAAATGGGTCTCAGTAAAAAGTAGTATTTTATCACATGCTGTATATACAGTTATGTAGCTCAATCCAAATTAGTCATACCTCGTCCCTCTCGATCGCAGCAGCGTCGTCTTCTATTTGCTGATGGAGAACTTGTGTGCGATCATGATGTTGCTCGTGACCTCTGAAACTCTGTTTTTCACGAAGCTGCTCAGTTGCTCGAGAAAGCTTGAGTCTGGATGATTCACTCTCTTTGTCCAGCTCCTGTTGAATCCTTTGCTCATGTTCCAAACGTTCCAGACGTCTTCTCTCCTCCTCTTGCTGTCTTTGTTTTTCATCATCTTCAATTTTCCCTGTTTAAAGATATCATTAGACCCACAGGATTAGAAACAGCCTACAGATTCAACTTTATCGTTTTTATGCTATCACTTAGCTCTAGACACAGCTGGTCATTAGAGATGTCTGTATTGTTTGTATTAACCCTCTGGGGTCTAAGGGGTTTTTGAGGTCCTTGAGATGTTTTGACATGCCTTGACATTTGTGTTTTTTCAGTTGCTTATAAACATATTAATGGCAAAGTTGTCATTGTACTCTATTTAGCACAAACAAGGCTACCATAATATGTGAGCAACATGTATGTACATGTTTGTATTTTTGAAGGAATATTGTTTATGCATGGTTATTGAAAAAAACAAAACTTAAAGCCTCTGAAATAAGGCCACAAAACACTCACTGAACATGTGTCCACAATACTTTTGACTAATGGATGTCGTTCCCTAGAATTTTTGCTTCAAAATGATCTGAAAATCATCCTGCCTAATCATTTACACAAAACAATACATTGATTTAAACTTTTTAAGACACTTTATGTCTGTGAAGGCAATATGCGAGTGGGCGTGATTCTCACCTGAGTGGGCGTGATTCTCACCTAAGAGGACAATGGCCTTGCATAATGAGCCTTGCATAATAATGAGCCTTGCATAATTAGCCTTTCACACAGGTGTGTCACTGGGTACCATAGAATGCGAGCACAAAAGAAGCTATATACACACACACACATACATATATATACATACATATATATATATATATATATTGTCCTCGCACTTCTTGTGGTACCCAGTGGAAAAAGACAAATGTTTTTCAAGTTGTTTCCAACTCTAACTTTGAACCAATTCTGTAGAATATATATATTCTTCAGAATTGGTTCAAAGTTAGAGTTGAAAACATCTTGAAAAACATTTGTATTTATCCACATATTTTGTATGCATGCAAATTGTATAATATCCTAATTGTGCAGTTAATTCTCATACTGTATTTTCAGAAAGTTTTGGAATATGTATCCCAAATTTGTCACTAATAAAACACAACAAAAAAAAGATTACAATTTTAACAATATTTAAAGTGTAATCTTTCTTTGTAAAAAGTATACGTATTTCAAGGGTAACATATGAGGAGAAATTGGCGAACAAAAGCTTATTTAATGTGGCAGTAGGCTGTTTTTACAGTAAAAACTTTATAATCCATCCAAAACTAATCAATGAAATATTGTCTAAATATTCATATTTAGTCTGTAACATATCGTGTTTATGCGAGTGTGAGATGCGTGCTGTACAGCTGTAAACAACAGCGCGCGCGTCTGTGCCTTTCATTCATCATTCCCACTATCGCGATTATAACAAAGCTCTTAAGAATAAATAACTTACTACATCAGCTTGATTCGTTGCTCCTCGGAAACTACCAGCATTTTTGAGGTACATTGTTTCAGGATTAGGACGATAGTATTATTCCTCCGAGCGCAGCAAGACGAGGTAAAGTCCACGATTCTTGTTCAACTTGATGTGTTTTATCCAGCTGATATGTGGGCGTTAACAGTTTGCATGGCTTGCCTCAGATCATTTGCGTTTGAATAGCGCGCTCTCTGTGGGCGTGGTCACATTAAAAGATAATTAGCTGAAATGAGAACGACTGACATCTCTCTCTTTTTATATAGATTACATAAACAGAGAATATTTGTTTTAGTTTTTAATTAGATAATTTAAAAGTACACACTTAAATGATTATAAAGATGTATTGCTCATGCATGTGTGACTAGTATTCGCTGAGTTTTGTTTAAGTTTAGAGACGTGCTCCAGAAAAAAAGTTCACGGAGACGGAGAGGCAGAAAGCACACCCTGTTTATTTGCTTGATTTTACAAAAGTACAATGTTTTATTTCGATTGGAAGTGGACCCATAAAAAAGTAGACATTTAACCCTCTGGGGTCTAAGGTGTTTTGGGGGTTCTTGAGATGTTTTGACATGCCTTGACATTTTTTTCAGTTGCTTATAAACATATTAATGACACAGGTGAAATTACACTCTATTTAGCACAAATATGGCTACCATAATGTATGAGCAACATGTATGTACATGTTTGTATTTTTGAGAGAATATTGTTTATGCATGGTTATTGAAAAAACTAAAATATAAAGTTTCTGAAATAAGGCCACAAAACACATACTAAATATCTGTCCACAAGACTTTTGACTAATGGATGTTGTCGCCTAGAGTTTTTTTTTTTCAAAATGATCTGAAAATCATCCTGCCTAATCACTCATATAAAACAATAGATTGTTTTAAATTGTGAAAAACATTTTTTTGAGTGGAAAGGGATTATGCGGATGGGCGTGAACGGCTCAACCCCCTCATGAATAATTAGGTGGTTCTCACCTGACTAGATAATGACCCTGCATAATAATGAGCCTTTCATTCAGGTGTGTCACACAAGAAAGAATGCAAGGACAATATATATATATATATATATATATATACACATTCCAAATATAAATGAAAGTAAAAAGCACATTTTTAGTCATACCTAGAAACAAATCCTGGTCAAATAGGCTGTATGGGCCATTCTACAGAATTGTTTCAAAGTTAGAGTTGGAAAAATCTTGAAAAGAAAATTGTCTTTTTCCATAAATGTCTTATAAAGTATTCTTTTTTTTTTAAAGTAGGCCAAAACATTTTATCCTACGTATTTCAAAGTTAAGAATTCATTATTTTGATATAAATTGCATTGGAATAAACACTATAACAGTTGATTAGTTTATTTGTGACAAAACATACTATATATTTAACATATGAGCAGAAAATGTTGAACAAATGAACAAAATCTTATTTGATGTCTATTTTATAGTAAAAACTTTATAATCTATCCAAAACTAGTCAACGAAATGTCATTACAGACACTGTTCTATATCGCGATTAGAACAAATATCAGTAGGCCTAGGTTATATAGTTGGATGTGGTCATGTAAAAATAACGTTTACTAATGTAGGAGAGAGTGAATGAATGACACAGATGCGATGGACAGCTGTAACGTTAGTAACATCGCGCGCGCGTCTGTGCCATTCATTGATTTACACACAAAATTACACACAATTCATATTTAAACAGTCTTTGTGCAGTTTCCAGACACTATTCAATAACGCGATTAGAACAAATAACTTACTTCATCAGCTGAATCCATGCTCCTAAAATGAGTAATGAATCTACCAGCACTTCTGAGGTAACTTTTCCAGGATTATTACGATAGTATTATTGCTCACAGCGCAGCAAGACGAGATAAGTACAAGATTCTTATCTTTTTACTTCTTTGTAAAAAGTATACGTATTTCACATATGAGCAGAAGATGGCAAACAAAAGCTTATTTAATGTGGCAGTAGGCTGTTTTTACAGTAAAAACTTTATAATCCATCCAAAACTAAACAATGAAATCTTGTCTAAATGTTCATATTTAGTCTGTAACATATCGTGTTTATGCGAGTGTGAGATGCGCGCTGTACAGCTGTAAACAACACAGCGGGTTCTAGAGTTCTCAGGTCCTCCGATCAATGGCTTTTAAAGGTCCCTCGCTGTCATTTAAATTCAAAAGGAGATTGTGCTTTTTCTGTGGTAGGCCCAAAACTTTGGAATAGTCTCCCATTCAATGTGAGGTCAGCTCCATCAATTGCCATTTTTAAGTCTTATTTAAAAACGTATGTATTTTCTTTAGCTTTTTAATAAGTTATAATTTTATTGTTGTATGATTTTAATGTTGTTATTATTATTAAATTTTTTGTAAAGCAGTTTGGGGCAGCATCTGTTGTTTGAAAATGTGCTATATAAATAAAGTTGCTTGCTAGCGTTTTTTTTTTACAGTTGCTGGGTGATGACGTCATAAGAGGGAGTAGCAACTCGTAAGCCCCCTCTCACACAGCGCGTTGATCCCGGGAAATTGCCAGAACGCCTTCTGTGTGAACGCAGACACGAAAATAATTTAAGTGTAGACAAAGCTTTCATGTATGATCTGATGCTTGCTGTGTGAAAAATCAATCGATAAACGCATAGTTAAACTCGCCGGGTTGGGGAGCTAGTAACATTGCCGTGATCAGTCTCAGATTTAGCTGGCATCTACTGACAGAACGCGATATAGCCTGTGCTAAAACGCAACTAATTCGCGATGCTCATTGTCAGAAAGAAAAAGAGAGCTCGATGTCCCTATCGCTGTGTTTGACAGGTGTGTGTGTGGGCTATGCCACCCAGTGGGATCAGCAGTGGAGAGTGTGTGCTGCCGTGAGGTGAACGCGTTTTGAATTTTAGTGGAGCAGCTCGACCCCCGACCAGCTAATCTGACGTGCCTCACGCAGCATATCCTGTTTTTTTGACGCATGCGGCCTGAACCCGTTTGTTTTGCGAATAGCTTATTCTCATTTCAGGCAGGATCACGGTTCTCGTGAAGCCAGCACACACGAGTATGTTTACAATTCAGTTATTTCATTCATCACTTCTGAATCTAAAAAAACCACAATATAACTGCTAGCCTATTTTCGTTGACTAACGTTAACTCTAGGCTTGGAGTCCCTCTTATGACGTCACGCCCAGCCTAGTGGAAGGGAGCGGGAGTGCTTAAAACCACTGTAAAAGTACATTTCGGTATAAAAAAAACCATACAAAACAATGGTGGGCGGTTCTTATCTTTATGTTTAATAAGCACATTGCAGGTAAAATATTTCACGAAGATAATGCAATTTACACTTTAAGCTACAAGCTTTATCTTGTTGAGTGCTTTAGTTAGTAATCTTATAGAACAGAAAAGTTATTCTTCATGACCAGAAGAATAACCTTTCCTGCAAGTTTATAAGGAGAATAATCCTATTTGAGAGTTTGTATGGTCGGTCGGTCGAAGATTGTACGGTCGGTTCGGTGGACGAACAGATTATTCAATGGGAAATTAATTCTGTAAATTGTATATGGTGATGATTAGGACTACCAGAACATTTAATACCAGAACAGCGCAAAATAAACATGAATGAAGATCTGAAAGCAAGTCCATATCAAGTCTCATTAGTGATGTAACGTTTGTGAACAAATCGTTCTTTTTGAACAAATCTTTTAGGTGAACAAATCTTTCTCGTTCACGTAATCCATTACTCCATTGACACGTTCACTGAAATCCCTCCCTCCACACCAGCACGGCGTTATTATCAGCGCATACACAGCTCAGTTGAGTTGGACTGTTTCATCCTGTCAAAGAATGACTAAACCTTGAGCCAATAGCCTTTGACGGAGCATGTGATTTGTTGAATATATTGAACAAATACCACCTTCACTGACCATGACCAAGTTGATTGAGTCTGAATGAGAGAGAGAGAGAGAGAGAGAGAGAGAGAGAGAGATCTCTTTCGAGAACAAGTTGAATGAACTGTGACATGCAGTTCGTGAACAATAATGATAGTGAACAGATAGAGCTCGGCTCGTATACTTTGAACAATTTACTTGACTACTGTACAGAGTGCTGTAAGCACTGGTGTTTTGTGTGCATTTTGTATTTATATTATTAGCCTATTATTGTTGTTGTTTTATGTTTGAACAGTTTCATCTTTTAATTAAAAATTACTTTATTATGTTTGAGTCATTTCATGCACCTCTCTAAAAACTGTAAAACAAATAAAACAAAAATGTCAGTATTGGTTAGGTGGAAAATTCAATTTTGATAATTTTAGGTAAAACCGTTGTTGTCTGTCAGTCATACATTGGAGGTGAAGGGGGTCCACCTCAAAGAGCAGTCAAAATTAAACATTATTTAATGACTCGTAAATGTAAGTACACATTGATGCCCTAAGACACGAAACGAGTGGTTTTTGTGAGAAAACGAACAGTATTTATATATTTTTTACCTCGTGTAACCACAGCCACGTCCAAGTGATCTGAGGGCGCAGGCGCTTCGGTCTGCGCATGCGTACGGCGTTCGCCGGAATGCCCCGGAAGGGCTCCCTCGCGCGTGTTTACGCAGAGAAAGTTTGTTTCTTACTACTGTTAAAACATCCCGGATAAGCACAATTTCGTACCATTTTAATTAGCCGTCTTAAACTACAATGTCAGTTCAGCGTAAACAATGAGTGACGTAAACACGCGCGAGGAAGCCCTTCCGGGGCATTCCGGCGAACGCCGTACGCATGCGCAGCCCGAAGCGCCCTGCTCTCAGATCAGTTGGACGTGGATATGCTTACACGATGTAAAAAAGATATAAATACTGTTCGTTTTCTCACAAAAACCACTCGTTTCGTGTCTTAGGGCATCAATGTGTACTTACATTTACGAGTCATTTAATAATGTTTAATTTTGAATGCTCTTTGAGGTGGACCCCCTTCACCTCCATTGTATGACTGACAGACAACAACGGTTTTACCTAAAATTATCAAAATTGAAGATACTGTGGAAACAAAGACACCTACATCTTGGATGCACTGGAGGTAAGCTAAAACATATCAACAATTAATTTCAAAGTGAACTATCCCTTTAAATACAGTTACTCGAGTAGTGTAACTCGACCTAGGACGGTGACACAAAATAAAACGTTGCGCTTTTCTAAGCGTGTAAAATGGATAACTATTTTGTATGGCGGAATACCATAGCAAGTGCTTGGGAGCAGTTCGACTCAGCGCAGTAATATCATATCACACATCCGGTATCACACACATAGTAATATCAGTTCACATCCGGGTCCTCGGGCACCGGTTCAAATAATGACGTGATTGGCCAACTCAAGTTGACAAGGTAACAACACGAGCTTTGATTGGTTCTTACTCCAGCAAACTTTTTGTGGTTAGCTAGCGAGATTATATCTAAGTTATATTTTTAATGTGCAACAATTGACGTTGGAAACAATGTGCTCAACAACAATTTATACAGCCAGTTAGAAAGAAATTAACCAGTTCCCTGAAGGAGATCTATCAAATCGAAAACTAAAGGAGAAAAACAGACTTGGCCCACTGCCTATACAGTTCAAATTCAAATTTTAGTGTTCAACTTTTGTGTTTTAAAAATACAACAACCGTTCATTTTTTGTTTTTCAATAACGGGTTAAAAAAGGAAAACCGAATGGACGCAAAAATTTACACGGACCTTATATTATTTAATATTTCAAACAATGTATTTGTAGAAAAAGGATTGGGAAGGGATTGCGAAAGCGTGGGCACTAATAAAGCGTGGGTTTATGAATTTGTGGGTACATATTGCAAGAACAGAAGGCAAGGTTTACACATCTGAGAGCACGGATTAGGAACTCGTGGGTACGTTTTTTTTAATCCGTGTGCACGATTTGTTTGTTTTGTTGTTTTCTCCCCACAGGTGTGACTTCCCGGGCTCCGTACCACGGGAATAAAACCCAGTTGAATATAAAAAAGTGCAGTTCAAATTAGGGCTGGAAGATTTTGGCTAAAATCATAATCGCGATTAATCGAACAAGTCACCTCGATTACGATTATTGAACGATTATTTAAAAAAAATTCTCATGTCACTGGCAAGGCTTTTACTGTAAATATGTTTACGGTTATTTTTTCTAATGAAAGAGAGCATAATCCTATCTTTGTGATTCTAAAATAAGGAAACACACAGATAGCTATTAATGCTTATTTATTAAATATTTCAAACATTTGAATTAAACAAAGCATACCATGCTTGAAATAAAAACGTCTTATAAAAAACGTAATTTAAGTTTTAATGTAAAAATAAAGTTTCCTAAAAATGTAGAAAATAAAGAACTTTTAAAGTTATTTTTGTAAACAAAATAAATTATTGTAAATATTGCCATCTTAAAAGTAAAATATAACTTGTATAAAACTAAAAAACAAATCATTTTCATATCGTATAGTATTTGTAGTGTTAGACACCTGCTTTGTGGGGGCACTTGCTGGGCGTTTGTCAGTCTCTCTCTCTTTTTGAGCAATGCACATGTAATGTCTCAGCAGCGTCTACACAGTTTGCTTAAGAGCTGCGATTTCTCTCTCGAGAAACCACGCTTGTGCATTTTTTTCTCTGATTCGATCATAAACGCTGGCGAACGATCCCGGCTTCAGATCATCATTACGACGACACGGCATTGATTACAGCTTTTGTTCACACAGCGCGCGTTTCGGGACTGAACACGGCAATGTTACTAGGTCCCCAACATCAATCCCGGCTCGTGTTTGCGTTCACACAGAAGGAAATTTCCCGACAATTTCCCTCCCGGGATCAACGCGCTGTGTGAAAGGCGCTCAAGTTGCTTCAATTTCGCAGACTGACTGGACGGTGCGGAGTCACGTGACTACACACGCGGTAATATGTTTTAAGGGGAAAGTACATTAACACGCAGTGGGCGGAAATATCAATAAGATTCAAAAACCGAAATAACCGACATGGTAAAATTACGTCGGTTATAGGCTCTGAATTTCGGTTTCGATTATTTTTCGATTAATCATCCAGCCCTAGTTCAAATGTTACTCCCACTCGTCATCGGTAGCTGTAACAGTTGCTAGGCGACAAGAACAATCGTCCGTCGTTTTTTTAAATAAAAATCCTGTCATCACTGGCGCGCAATGACTTATGGGGTAGAATAGGCCGCTAAGTGTCCATTTATGTATCCTTACTTTCACGGGGAAACGAAGGGTGCATTTGGTGTCACTTTTGAATCAGGGTAGCCTTCGTTGCGCCACGATGACCCAACCGGCCTTCGAATACGGCCTTCGAAGGATGCGGAATTGAATTGGGACAGCCTTCGTCGCGCCGCTGTGACGCAATCGGCCTTCAAATGCGGCCAATCGGCCTTCAAATACGGCCTTCGAAGGATGCAGCCTTCACATTGGGACACAGCTACGGTGTGTGGGTTTTGAGTCTTGTTCCTTGTTCTTGTCTGTCATGTGATCCCCTGTTTGTCATGTGGTCCTGCCATGTGTCTTGTCATTTATTAATTGGCTGATCATTGTTCACAGGTGTTCCTTGTCTTGTAATTAGTCAGTGTATTTAAGCCCTCATGTTTGCCCTGTGTCTTGGTCGGTGATTGTATGTTACGTGCAGGGGCGCTGCTAAGGATTTTGGGCCCCATGAAAAGAATCTTGACAGGGCCCCCAACACAGCTGAGACTTTTTTCATATTAATTTACATAAAATCATGCGCTTTTATGGTATTTTGACTATCATTCTCATATATTTAAATCAATCAGACAATTGAACTCCATCCCATGTCCACACCTGTAATTTGTCCTGTAATACTGCACTACTTCCGTACTGTATAATGTAAATACTATGCATAGCTGTACATGTGTCATATAGTGCATTCACATATGTTTATATTTGTATGTATGTACTGTACATATTTGTATTGTACACTGGCAATGACAATAAAGTTAATCTAACCTAATATTTTTAACATGACAGTTAAACTGTAACGGAAACACTGAGCACTCTTAATACAATGAAATGTATTTATATTTATTTGCGTCAACACTGATACTGAAATTTCTACATAAAACTCTTCAATCAAAAAAAAAGGAATTACAAAAAAAATCTCAAGAAAAAAATCTCAGCAAGAAAACACCACCATAAAACCAAATGGCCATATAAAATTTCTGATACTTTAAGCAGAACTTGCATAATATACTATATCAAAGAATGGCCAAGGTATATAACAGATGAGCCTGAGTTACTCTTTGCACATCATTTCTAATCTCTTGTCCTCGCTCAACATTTCTAAACAAAAGTCCAACGTCTGACCTTTTCAGCTGCAAAATCATTAATCAAATCTTTGAAGTCGAGCTCTCTAGCCAACTCGCTCTCAATGGAAAGCATAGCAAGACTGCAAAGCCTTTCTTGAGACATTGTAGACCTCAAGTAGTTTTTTATTAGTTTTAATTTGCTGAATGCCCTCTCCCCACCAGCAACAGTCACTGGCAGTGTGCTAAATAAACGCAAAGCAATGCACACTTCTCCAAAGATGCTTTGCAGCTGCAGCTTACAAATAGCATTTAGGAGTTCAAGAGGTGACAAGTTAGGGGGGAAGTTGGAAGCATATACACGGTTTAGGTGTCTTAAGCCCTATTCGCACGGGATTAGTACTATCTGGGGACCTCGTGTGATTTTTAAATTACCCCCCCACATCTGAATTTCGTGTGGCGCATTCGCACGGGATAGCCGAAGCCTGTGATTATCCTCAAATTTACTGACTTATCTCCCGGATATGACGGCGAGGCTATTGCTTGGAAATGTCTTGCCGTTATTATTGGTCTATCTGTATGATATCATGAACAGAAGAATGTTCTTTACCGCATGCTGCTATATGTCATTCATTCATCTCCATCTAATCATTATTTTTGCTTTTGCTCTTCTGATGATTTTCAGCTTTCTCTTTCAGAAAATTGTATAGCTGTATGGTGTATAGCGATATGACCCAGCACCCAAAATACTATCAAAACACTCCAGCGCAGCCTCATTCTTCGCGAAAAATGGATAAAAAGGCGCGCATGAAACAAAAACCTTAAAAAAATTATATTCGATCCGCCAAATCACAGAGATGCCGATTCGCACGGGACTAATATTATCACTGGACATCGGTGTTCAGCGAAATATGGTAGGTCGTTTGCGGGGGAATTTTTACTTTACAAATTACAGACATGGCCGATTCGCACGGGATTAAGATCACAGACAACCTCCGCAATTATTACAAATGACTAGAGGTCCCCATATAGTACTAATCCCGTGCGAATAGGGCTTTACTTGATTTTCAAAATCAGGAGTTAGATCACTGGAATACTTAGTGATCAGTGGTTGGCAGACAGAAGAGATTTTGTCCTCACTAATCTGCCCAACTTTCAGAACCGCTGCAAACTCGTTCACAATATCAGCAATTCTCTGGAACCTAGTGTCTAAGTCACTGATGATACTATCCATAGCAGTGTAAAACACAGTATTCCGAAACTCTGTTTCTGAATCTTCCTGAGATGTCTCCTCTTCACAGATTTCATCATGGAATCTCTTTCTTTTCTTCTTCCGACTACACTCCTTGCTTAACTGAGGAGTAACATGAGCTTCTCTAGCTTTCAACTTTGCCTCAGCTAGGAGAGACCCCCATGCATCTCTCAGAGACTGCATCTCTTCTGTCAAGGCTCTGACATTGGCTGCCTCTATGTCAAGTGAGATTTTCCCTGACTGGAGAATAACATTCCTGTCATCAATGCTTTGCAGTACTTTCTGCCAGATGGTGAGAAGAAGAATAGCATCAAATGACATGAAGTATTTTCTGAGACCATTTGCATCTGATCTTGCTTCATTGGTGAGACTGCAAGTCATTAGTATGCTATCAAGTTCATTGATGACAGAGGGTAGGTGCTTTGCCACAGGTTTAACAGCCTCAATCCTTGCACTCCAGCGGGTATCAGATAGCTGATGCAATGAGCAACCTGTTTGCTCTTTGTAGATTGCCCAGCGCTCTGGGCTGCAACTTACAAATGTGTACAGGCGATTTATGCAGCCAAAAAAGGTGGATACATCTGGACTTGATTGTGCAGCATGTACACCAACAAGATTTAATGTATGAGAGGCACAAGGTGAATAAGTAGCTAGCTTGTTTTTCCTCAGTATTTCAGCTTGGACTCCCTTTACCTTCCCTGACATATTTGCCCCATTGTCATATCCCTGTCCTCTGCAATCACTGATGTCAATCCCATGCTCACAAAGAACAGACTCAATCATCTCCGCTATCTCACTCCCTGTCTTTTTGTAAAAATCCTTGAATTCAAGGAACCTCTCAGTGATGTCCCAATCATCTTTTTCTTTGTCATATTTGACATACCGTAGCATCACCACGTTTTGCTCGGTATGGGAAATGTCTGGTGTGGCATCGGCGATGACTGCATAATAGATGGCATCCTCCCTTTCCTGTAGAATTCTTTTCAGAACTCGTCTGCCACATAAGTTGATGAACTCATTTTGACTTTCAGAGCTAAGATAATGTGTTAGCCTGGTTTGTTTTCCTTCTTTTTGTTTTTGTTTGTTGTCCCTGATTTTTTGAAAGTGCTCTTTCAGCAGAGGATCATAATGTGACAAAAGCTCCAGTGTGCCTAGGAAATTGCCATTATGAATGTCATCTAAGTCGCTTGTTTTGCCTCTGAAAGGCAGGTTTCTTGAGGCCAGGTGTAGGGTAACATCTAACAGTCTCTCCAGGATGGCCCTATTTTTCTCAATTTCTGCTTGGAACTCCCTGTTTAACAGAGAGTCTATACCTTTATCTTGTAAAACAGATCTTTGCAGATTTTTCCATCTTAAGTAGCAGTCTCTGTGTGCATCACTCCTCTCATGGATTGGGAGTTTATTGTACATGCGACGCCACTTCACATGACACATTTTAAACCCATTTTGACTGGCCAGTGCACTACAGGAAGGCTTTTTCTGTATATTGGAGAAAAGCACACATGGTATGCAATAAAGCGACTGATTGCTTTGACTAAAAGTAAGCCAGTCTCTCTTAATTTTTTCTCTCATATTGGCTGACTTTGTATAATTCAAGTATTCAGGGAACGGCTTCCCCTCTGAATCGCATGGCATTTCCACTTTCTTTTCTCTCATGGTCACAGCCAATTTTCTTACTATGTCCTCCCTATCCTGATCAGTACAAACTGCTGGCCACAAACCAGGGTCATTTGTCACAAGATGTTCTTCCCCATCAAATCCCTCAACATTCAGTCCATCCTCTGCATCTGAATTCTCATCTCCATCTTCACTCTCTGCCATCTGTGTCTCACTTTACGTGTGAATGCTACTAGTCCAGGTTCTTGTTTTCTGTTTCATGCCATCCCTTTGTTTTGTGTTTGATTAGTGTGTTTAATTAAAGTTTGCATTTGGGTCCTTACCAGCTTGCCTCCAGCCATTCATTACAGTAGGCGTATAGTTTATAGCATTAGTTAAAATATTTTTTTTTCCCTTGAGAAAATGTGCTATGTTCTGTACTTAATACAAATTAATTAATATTGAATCAGAATCGAATCACAAGCTTGTGTATCGAAATCGAATTGTGAAATTTGTGTCAATACCCAGCCCTAGTAGTTATATGGTTTTATATGATTTTGTTTTTGTTGCTAAATTGATTTGGAAGAGTTGTTGAATAAACAATTGAACTTAGCAATTAGACCTACCTATCTGTTTGACTGACAGTTTTATTGATCACTGAGATAGCATTGACATGGAATGAAGTTGGTTCAATATAAAAATACAACTTTAAAAAATAGCTTAGATGTAGTAAGCTATTTTTGCCATGTTACTGAAGCTTAGCTTGCTACATTTCCCATGGGGGTAGCTTCAGTGTAGTGAAGGTTGCAAGAGGGAAAAGGAAAGGTCGGAAGACGGGGGAAGTCGGCGGGCATAGCGATGAATGGCGCAAGACTGGAGGAGCTGCGGTTACAGGCTGAGTGGTAAGGGAAGGCGAGTGAGGCTTTGCAGTGCCAGTCTGAGACTCGGCCCAGGCTTGCAGAAAGCCTGCTGCGGCCTGATGCTCGTAGAAAGGCCGGACTTGCGCAAGAGGAGGATGGTGATGTTGAGAGACACGAGTTTGTGGGCTTACGGGCTTTGCTCACTTTCAAAGCTGTTTTGGAGGCAGAGGTGGAAATAGGAGAGAGGATAGTTGGTTGTAGGGAGACGTATGGGTTGTACAGCTTAGGCTTTGTTTAACCTACACAAGAACTGTCTGTGTTAATTAGCACTTGTCTCAAGCCTACTAATTTCCATTTTTCAATGGGAGGTATCATTAACAGGGCAGAAAGATAGGAGGATGTCGGGGAGGAAGGTGGCTATGTCGCCAGTGGGTGCAACGAGGGTGGTTTTCTGCATCTTGGCATGTGTGTGTGGCCATCCAAACAGGCCGCCACCCAGCATTGATGGAGCAGGACATTGCATTATGAGGTGCAGCATGTGATGTGTGCATGTTCGCCTGTTCGGGAAGTCGCAGTGACAGACACAGTGACATTCCATTTTAAGTTTCAATGGAGTCAAGCCTGTTTATGCCATTAAGAAAATTAAATTCTGTTAAATCAATTTTGTTTTAAAGATATGTTCATTTAAAAGCAGCGCTCATTCATAAATCAGTGTATAATGTTACCCTAGAGATGCGCGCATCAACCGTTGCGAGTTGTTGAAGGTGACGATCATCCATTTATAATCACGCGTAACAACACAGAAAAATTGTAATGACCACCGGGTGCGGATACTTAAATCAGAGAAAATTATTGGGTCGGGTGGATGATTTTTTTGGCTGCGGATCCGGGTGACGCTGGAGCTCATCCGCTTCAAAGGCGTTAACAGCTCGGGTAAAAATGGCTAACGAGGTTTATGAAGTTAGTGATATTATTATCTCCTGCATGCATATTCTATTTGTGCGTGACATGAGCGCACACAGCGTGTGTCTTCTCCAGGTCGTGCTTACAAGGTTGTTCATAAAATCGAAATGTGCCCAGATGTAGACTTTTAAAGTAGTTGGAGCATTTTTTATTACTCACACTCGCCTCAAATGAATTGCATGCTGTGTGTTTCTGCATATTGGAGGTAGTTCCCCCCTTTGACGAAATGGAAATTTTACAAGTGTTGCAAGTGACAGTATTGTCGTCTTTTCGCGTGAAATATAACCAAACTTTAGAGCGCTTCTGCCTAGATGCCATGTTTGCTGTGTTCTGAACCAAAATAACGCAGCACGTGTGTGACGTCATGACACATTTGCAACGAGCGGATCCGATAAGCGGAATCGTTAAGCAGGCATGCTAACGGTTCCAAGGAATTGGTTCACTGGGCACCGGTTCTGAAGAAGAACCGGTTCTCGATTCCCATCCCTACTTAGCGGCCCCTAATTTAATAACAAATGATCATTTCGACGGAAGTGAAATGAAAAAAAAGTTGTACTGTATCACGTGCCGTTTGAGCTGAAGCGCTACAGCGGTCTGTCACATTTAAAAGCACCAAAAACTGTATTTATTGTTTGAATCTCGTAAAAATATTGACAGAATATGAGAGCAGAGAATTTGTTCCATATCAAAAGTAGCCTATAACTTTCTCTGTCTTGTCTGTCGGTGTCCTCTTGACAGTGTCCTCTTTGACTCGCGATTTTTCTCTGCTTGAGAAAGATGTGTGCCGTGAGCGCGTGTGAAAAGGGTAAATTACGGTCACGGACGTCACTGACGTAACGACGACAAATGTTTCCAGCGAATCGACAATCAGAGAAAGGCATTAGACACAGCAGTGGTCCAATCAGTGAGCCTGAACTTGTTTAGTAATTCGGAAATTAGCGCACATGAGGAAAAAAAAAAATATAGCACAGAAGAATGTCTCATTTAGCGTGAGATTTCTTTGTCGAGCGTGAGAGCGTGAGATTGAGGCTGAATGCGTGACTGTCACGCCAGATGCGTGAGAGTTGGCAACCCTGCTACATTGTTAAAGGCGCTATATAAATTAAGATGACTTGACTTGTTTAAAATGGTTCTAAAGTGTGCATTTCCTGGATGTCTGAATTGTGAGAAACCAACTAGAAAACGTAAAAGTGCCTTACCAATGCCGCAAAATTAATGGCTTACCTTTCGCACTTTTGATTTGTAATGTAACTTACGATTTGTAATGAGATCATCCAATTATGCTGAGTGTCTTTCAGACACTTCCAGAAGAGTGGAGCTTTATTATAACAGCAAAGGGAAATAAATCTGGAATGTGATAAATCATTCAACAATCACATATGGGTGTGATGGTCGGGGGTGGACATACTTTTGGCTGTATATTGTAGTGCAGAACTGAAATGTTTGCAGAAACTTGCCGTAGTTGGGACAGTATTTAGTGCCGCCCTCAGAGGTGCAGTGCATCTGTATCTTGGAACGGTCGTAGGTTTCTCTCAAGATGAAAGAGGTGTCGCCTTTATGGGTGTTAAACTCGTAGGACATACTATTCCACGAGTGATTATCATATCTGACGTAGATGTAGCGATGGATTGCCTTGGTCTCCTCATAGACTGTTGTGCATCTAGGATTCACACGAGTAAACTGGGGAGCAGAATTATACATCAGTTTCCATCAGAAACGCAGTCAATAAGATGACACGTAAAGAACAGACTGACATTGTTGTGAGATATTATGTAATGCTCTCAGTTATTATATGGCCAATCAGAGGACATGCTAACTAGGAAATTTTTAACTATTAAACAGAATTTACAATATAGAATTGCATAAATAATCGTGTAAAGTGAATGCACAGATAATTCTTACCCCTCTGTCCTGGGTGGAAAAGTGCCAGGCATAAGGAGTCTGATTGACGACTGAAACCTTGACCCCCATTATTCAGGATATTCTGTTACAGTAAAACAGTAAACACTAGTCAGTATTTAACAGTTATGCAAAGTAATATAATTACCTTGCAATTGCAATTAATTGTAACTAAAAAAAGATGAAAAACCTTATTTAATTCCTGTGCAGAGAAGTGGATGTCTGTGAAAAAAGTGAAGTAGCTCATGAAGTCTGATGCTCTTTATAAACCGTCCACCAGAGTGTGAGGAAAGAAGGGGGCTGAGCTTAGGACAATTTAAGATAATATAATTTACCTTAAATGGTCCTAAATATAGCCAAAAAGTACAAAACACACAGTTACAGTTGCAAGTGATAATATTTAACTTCTGGGTTCTTCTTTAATCATTTATCATATGATAACTGATTAACCCTTGTATGGTGTTCGGGTCTGTTGGACCCGTTTTCATTTTTTATCAAAAGAAAAATTATACAATTAATTATTTTTTCAAACTCAGACTCATTGGCCTTAGCTCATTTTCTGTGAAGAATATATATCAGAACACATTTTCAATGAGCACACACTGTACACCCCCCCCCCCTACACATTTATGTTACACACAGGGGCTTATAAAAGTGTGGAAATTGTAGGTCCTGTGTACCTTTACTACATCTTGAGTGTGTGAGTGTGTGTGTGTGTGTGTGGGGGGGGGGGGGGTTGTTTATGTGATTTATGAGGACACATTTGTATAATGACATGTGAATTACACTGGTATTACAACTTATGGGTGGTTTATGAGGACATTTCAAAAGTCCTCATAAATCAAATGGCTTAAAAAACATAAAAAACAATGTTTTCTTAAAATAAAAAATGCAGCATGTCTCCTGTGATGGGTAGGTTTAGGGATAGGGGCAGTGTAAGGGGATAGAATATATAGTTTGTACAGTATAAAAACCATTACGCCTATGGAGAGTCCTCATAATGCTGTTGCACCAACATGTGTGTGTGTGTGTGTGTGTGCGTGCATAAGTGCATGTGCGTGCATGTGAGAGATTGTGTGTAAGTGTGAGAGATTGTGAGTGCAAGAGTGAGTTTTTTGTTTCTACCCCTGCCGTTCCCGCACAAGGTTGCAATTCTTAAATGTGATCTAACAAAGGTAAAGATAAAATATTAACCATTTATGCTGTTTATATTGCTTGTAATTGGGGTGGAATTGGGATGGAAGTAAACATCTGTTGAGTATTTTAAAGGGGTGGTAAAATGGCATTTTCACAAGATGTAAAATAAATATCTGATTTCCTCAGAGTGTGTGTGTGTGTGTGTGAAGTTTTAGCACAAAATACCCCACAGATATTTTTATATAGCATGTTAAAGTTGTCACTTTTTGAGGGTTTGCACGTTTTGTGCCTGGCCCTTTAAATGCAAATGAGCTGCTGCAGAGGGCGGGGTTTCAAGCGATTACCTCATGCAGACACACTAAAATGACAGAAACTGTTCTGCCTTTAATGTTAAAACAGAGTGTTGTGGCAGATTTAAAGTCTTTGGCTCAGGTCTAATCTTTCAGAGTCGGAAGTTCCAGGTCTCACACTGGTGTGATTTGAACGTTCTCACATTTGAACGTGATCAACTGCTAAATTCAAATGTTTCTCGCTTTGACTGACACTGAGCCAGAGACGGCCGTGCTCAATGCTTTTCACATATCATATTTATTGTTTTCAACCAAGGTGTATTTTATGTTTCAGACATTTAAATACACATAAGTACTAGCAAAAATGATGTTTAAAATATTCTAGCTGACCCAACAGCGTGAGTTTTTTAAGGTGACCGTTATTTTAGAATGCATCACCTTATTATTTTTCAATGGTGACGCATCATAATTTAAAATTGCGTGCAAAAGGGTTAATCAGTTATCATACCAGCAGCCAGCAGCCATATCACCCTGTAGCCCAAGACTGGTTGCCCACTGAAGCTAAGCAGGGCTGAGCCTGGTTAGTACCTGGATGGGAGACCTCATGAGAAAACCAGGTTGCTGCTGGAAGAGGTGTTAGTGAGGCCACCAGGGGGTGCTCACCCTGTGGTCTGTGTGGGTCCTAACGCCCCAGTATAGTGATTGGGACACTATACCGTCAAAGAGCACCGTCCTTCGGATGAGACGTTAAACCGAGGTCCTGACTCTCTCTCCGAGGTCCTGATGTCTTTCGAAAGAGTAGGGGTGTAACCCCGGCATCCTGGCCAAATTTGCCCCTAGTGGCCTCTGTCTATCATGGCCTCCTAATCACCCCTATATATATACATATATACTAATTGGCTTCATCACTCTGTCTCCTCTCCACCAGTAAGCTGGTGTGTGGTGAGCGTACTGGCGCACTATGGCTGCCGTCGCATCATCCAGGTGGAGCTGCACATTGGTGGTGGTTGAGGAGATCCCCCCCATCTATGTAAAGCGCTTTGAGTGTCTAGAAAAGCGCTATATAAATGTAATGAATTATTATTATTATTATTATTATTATTATACCATATAACTGATAAAACAAGAACCCAGGAGTTAAATATTATCACTTGCAACTTTGTGTGCAAAAGGGTTAATCAGTTATCATATCATATAACTGATTAAACAAGAACCCAGGAGTTAAATATTATCACTTGCAACTTTGCGTACAAAGTACAAAACACACTCTAAAACATCAATAGTGCAAAACAGACACACACACACGAACTGGTAGGGCTATTACGATACAGCATAATTGAGTCAGAAGACTGAAACAAGAGGTTTAAATGAGATCAGATCCAAATGGATTAAGCTGTGATGAAGCATTCCTGTTTATATTTCTAAAAAAAAAAATTTACATTTTAATATTACATGCAACAAAATGTTTTCTCTGTATTCAGGTCTGACTGTAATGCAAAACCGTGTACACTTAAAAAACAAGAAAAAAGGAAAGATAACAAGTGTTACTCCAAAATGAGGAGCTCCAGAGGGTGTTAATCTGTTATGATAACTGATTACACAAGAACCCAGGAGTTAAATATTATCATTGGCAACTTTAATTGTGTGTTTTATACTTATAATTAGGGTGGCCATACATCCGGATTTTGGCCGGACAGTCCGGTTTTAAGCCCCCTGTCCGGCGCAGCCTCCAGCCGGACACTCATTTGTCCTCCTTTTTGGAGTTGCGCTGACCCAACTGAGTTATATGGTCAGATATTTAAATACACATAAGTACTAGCAAAAATGAATTTAAAGTTTGTTAAACATGTATGTTTAAAATATTCTAGCTGACCCAACAGCGTGAGTTTAAGGTGACCGTTATTTTAGAATGCATCACCTTATAATTTTTCCATGGTGACGCATCATAATTTAAACTTGCGTGCAAAAGGGTTAATCAGTTATTGTCACAAAGATGAGTCTCAAAATCCAAGTGCAAGTGAACAGTTTATTGACGACAGACGAGACAGGGGAATACTCAAAAAGCCACGTTTGCAGGCGGGCGACCTGAAGCACAACAGGGAATACTCAAAAAGCCACGTTTGCAGGCGGGCGACCTGGAAATCACGAACTCAGATGAGAGATGCTGGACTGGAATCACCGCGATGAACTGGCCAGCGACAGGATACAATTTCCCAGACGATCCGTCAGCAGATTGGATGTACAGTGGAAAACAGGACGAATCCGCAAGGAACAACGACACAGGTACTGGGTGACAGAACACAAACATGAGTGACGAACGGACACCATGCCTGAATAATTCCAGCCAGATAAAGGCCACTAACAAGTAGTAGCGATTAGTTGCAGCTGGCGGCTGTTAGAGTAATCAGCTGATGCTAAGCAACAAACAAGCACTACACGCACACACCCCCACACATACAAACACCCCAACAGATATACAAAATGAACACATGGATCGATGAACCGTGACAGTACCCCCTCCCCTAAGAGTGCCTCCTGGCACTCCCAGGTGAGCCTACCTGACGTTTGTAATCATCGATAAGGGAGTGATCGAGTATGTCCCTAGCAGGAACCCAACTCCTCTCCTCCGGACCGTAACCCTCCCAGTCCACCAGGAACTGGAATCCACGTTCCCTCCGTCTCGAGTCCAGAATACGATTAACCGAATATGTAGGCTCCCCGTCAACGATTCGCGGTGGTGGGGGAACACAACCCATGAGAGCTTCTGACTCCAGGAGGAAGGATTCTGAGAAACCAAACATCGCAACACTCTCTCTAAGTCTTGGTTGGCACGCTCGGTCTGCCCGTTGCTCTGAGGATGAAACCCAGAAGAAAGACTGACACTCGCCCCCAATAAACGACAAAACTCTCTCCAAAGTTTGGAAATAAATTGGGGAACCCTGTCAGAAACCACGTCCATCGGGAGGCCATGTAACCGAAAGACGTGATCTACAACAGCAACCGCTGTCTCCTTGGCAGACGGCAATTTAGGCAAGGGAATGAAATGAGCCGCCTTCGAGAACCGGTTCACTACGGTTAAAACGGCCGTATTGCCCTGGGAGGACGGGAGGGCAGTGACAAAATCTAGCGCGATGTGGGACCAGGGTTTCGAAGGGACAGACAGCGGTTGGAGTAACCCATCCGGTGGGCGATTGGAAGTCTTACCACGAGCACAGACCGAACATGCCAATACAAAACTCAGAATGTCGTGAGCCATAGAGGACCACCAGAATCGTTGCCTGACCAAAAAACTAGTGTGATTAACTCCTGGGTGACATGTTACATTGGAACAATGACCCCACCGAATTACGATCGGACCTTGACCCCTCCGGTACAAATAAGCGACTCGGCGGAAACTCGGCGGAGGCGTTACCCCTTCTAAGGCCGCACGGACCTTCGACTCGATCTCCCAAACGAGTGTGGAGACAATGAGCCTCTCAGGAAAAATGCACTCGGGAGTAGACGGGCGAACGGAACGATCAAAAATATGAGACAAAGCATCGGGCTTGATGTTTTTGGAGCCCGGACGATACGACAAGGAAAACTCGAAACGACCGAAAAAAAGTGCCCACCGAGCCTGCCTGGAGTTGAGTCGTTTAGCTGATCTGATATATTCAAGGTTCTTATGATCGGTCCAGACAATAAAGGGTACCCCTGAACCCTCTAACCATTGACGCCATTGCTCCAACGCTAACTTGACTGCCAGCAACTCTCTGTTACCAATGTCATAGTTACATTCAGCAGGAGACAAACGATGAGAAAAAAACACGCAAGGATGCATCTTGTCATCCGTGGGCGAGCGCTGGGAAAGAACCGCTCCTACCCCCACCTCTGACGCGTCGACCTCCACCACAAACTGACGTGAAGGATCAGGGGCTATAACAATGGGAGCTGAAACAAAGCGGCTCTTGAGGTTGGTAAATGCAGCTTCAGCTACACCTGACCACCTGAACGTCGTTTTGGAGGAGGTCAAGGCAGTCAGAGGAGCGGCTAGTTGGCTGAAATTGCGAATGAAACGCCGGTAAAAATTGGCGAACCCCAGAAACCTCTGTAGGGCCTTAAGGGAATCTGGAGTTGGCCAATCCACCACAGCCTTAACCTTGTCGGGATCCATGCGCACCCCCTCGGAGGAGATGATATAACCCAGAATGGAACCGACTGTGCAGACATTAAACAAGAAGCATGACAATATTCACTCCAAGACAAAAAAGAATTCCTGCACCAATTGATGTGCGGGTTATGGAGTCTCAGCCAGGGATGGCCAAGTACCACAGGAGCAGAAGTGGAGTGAATTAAAAGAAACTCAATCTCCTCAGAATGATTACCCGAGGTAATTAGTCTCACTAAGGCTGTAGAATGAGTGACAGAGGGTAACAGTTGGCCGTTAAGCGCTACCACAGAGATGGGTTGAGTGAGTGTCACTACAGGTATCTTAAGTCTCTGAGCGAGGTCAAAGTCTAAAAAGTTCCCCTCCGCTCCCGAGTCTACCAGAGCCTCACAGTCAAACTCTGAGCAGAAAGTCTTAAGCTGACAGTGAGATGAGTAGCAGAAAAAGAGGATTTAGTTAGTGTAGTTCCACCCGTCAGTAACCCCTTACCTACTGGCGGGCGCTGGCTTTTACCGGACATTGGAGCGCAATGTGGCCAACGGCTCCACAATACAAGCACAATCCTTTCTCTCTCCTTCTCTGCTTCTCCTGTTGCGATAGACGAGATCTGCCCATCTGCATAGGCTCAGGATCTGAAAAAGACGCCGCAGTCTCCACCGCAGGAAATTATACATTAGACTGTGCAGTGACCGCCCATCCTCGCTGTGTACGTGGTCCCCGTCGTCGCAGTCTCGAATCCACCAGAATGGCTAGGTCAATGAGCTTATCCACCCCCGTGGGTAAATCCATGGCATAAATTTCATCCTTGATATTATCAGAAAGTCCATGTAAAAACATGTCCCATTGAGCCTCCATATTCCAGCCACACTCCGCCGCCAAAGTGCGAAACTCAATAGAGTAGTCCGTTACTGGACGATCTCCTTGACGCAACTCCGCGAGAATGCGCGCTGCGTCTCTACCGGAAGCTGCGCGATCAAAGACCTTTCTGAGCTCGTGTGAAAATTCATCAAAAGAGTCACAACAAGGAAGTCGCTGTTCCCACACAGTAGTTCCCCAAGTCGCGGCTCGCCCCGATAAAAGTGTGATGACAAAAGCCACTTTAGATTCCTCAGTGGGGAATGATGAAGGTTGAAGAGAGATGTGCAGGGAACATTTAGCCAAAAATGAACGACATAATTTAGGCTCACCAGAATAGAACGCTGGAAGCGGAAGACGAGGCTCAGTTGCACGAAGGGTCTGCGCGACCCAAACAGGTGGGCTTGTAGTCACTTGACGTTGCACTGAAGTCGTCTCGGTTCTTAGCTGTTGCAACTGGGTAGTCAATTCGGAGACCTGGGTCACCAACGCCTGGACAGCACGACCCGTGGCTACCGCCTGTTCTTCCTGTTGTTGCATGCGAACCTCACTCTTCGATAGAATCTCCATCAATTCGGCCACAGCTGGATCCATCTTGGTCGGTTCGTTCTGTCACAAAGATGAGTCTCAAAATCCAAGTGAACAGTTTATTGACGACAGATGAGACAGGGGAATACTCAAAAAGCCACATTTGCAGGCGGGCGACCTGAAGCGCAACAGGGAATACTCAAAAAGCCACGTTTGCAGGCGGGCGACCTGGAAATCACGAACTCAGATGAGAGATGCTGGACTGGAATCACCGCGATGAACTGGCCAGTGACAGGATACAATTTCCCAGACGATCCGTCAGCAGATTGGATGTACAGTTGAAAACAGGACGAATCTGCAAGGAACAACGACACAGGTACTGGGTGACAGAACACAAACATGAGTGACAAACCGACACCATGCCTGAATAATTCCAGCCAGATAAAGGCCACTAACAAGTAGTAGCGATTAGTTACAGCTGGCGGCTGTTAGAGTAATCAGCTGGTGCTAAGCAACAAACAAGCACTACACACACACACACCCACACAACCCCACACATACAAACACCCCAACAGATATACAAAATGAACACATGGATCGATGAACCGTGACAGTTATCATACCATATAACTGATTAAACAAGAACCCAGGAGTTAAATATTATCACTTGCAACTTTGCGTGCAAAAGGGTTAATCAGTTATCATATCATATAACTGATTAAACAAGAACCCAGGAGTTAAATATTATCACTTGCAACTTTGTGTGCAAAAGGGTTAATCAGTTATCATACCAGATAACTATTAAACAAGAACCCAGGAGTTAAATATTATCACTTGCAACTTTGTGTGCAAAAGGGTTAATCAGTTATCATACCAGATAACTGATTAAACAAGAACCCAGGAGTTAAATATTATCACTTGCAACTTTGTGTGCAAAAGGGTTAATCAGTTATCATATCATATAACTGATTAAACAAGAACCCAGGAGTTAAATATTATCACTTGCAACTTTGTGTGCAAAAGGGTTAATCAGTTATCATATCATATAACTGATTAAACAAGAACCCAGGAGTTAAATATTATCACATGCAACTTTGCGTAAAAGTACAAAACAGACTCTAAAACATCAATAGTGCAAAACAGACAGACACACACACACACACACACGAACTGGTAGGGCTATTACGATACAGCATAATTGAGTCAGAAGACTAAAACAAGAGGTTTAAATGAGATCAGATCCAAATGGATTAAGCTGTGATGAAGCATTCCTGTTTATATTTGTAAAAAAAGTTACATTTTAATATTACATGTAACAAAATGTTTTCTCTGTATTCAGGTCTGACTGTAATGCAAAACCGTGTACACTTAAAAAACAAGAAAAAAGTAAAGATAACAAGTGTTACTCCCAAATGAGGAGCTCCAGAGGGTGTTAATCTGTTATCATGATAACTGATTACACAAGAACCCAGGAGTTAAATAATATCATTGGCAACTTTAATTGTGTGTTTTGTACTTATAATTAAGGTGGCCATACATCCGGATTTTGGCCGGACAGTCCGGATTTTAAGCCTCAAGCCGGACACTCATTTGTCCTCCTTTTTGGAGTTGCGCTGAATCGGCCTAAAAAAATCCCGCTCTAGAATCTTTATTGAGACGCAGCTGCAGCAGCATAGCGTCTAATGCCGTAAGATCTCTGGTCAAACAAAATGATTGGCTGAAAGCGGTGTCAAATAAATATCTGATATATCATTGGTTAAAAAACTTAAACAAGCCTCCACGTGCTGGCTACGCCTACGTCATATCATAACGTTAAAATGCTGAAACTTCAGACCTCGTTTAATCAGGAATGGACAATAGAGCACACATAAAACAAAAAGCTGTAGATGCTTTTTATGGATTTTGCACACTGAGTCGCTGTGAAGTGGACGTTAGTAGTAAAGGGAAAGCCACCAGGTGCCAGATTATTTGTTTATTTATGTATTTCTCTTAATTTGATGTATTTCTCTTAATATTAAGCCCAGAAATGTAATGTTTTTTTCTGGTACTGTGCACTTTGCAAGACAGGTTCATCTCAGTTGTCAGTTTTTGAAACCGATATCACAATGTCTTGAATAAATACAAATACTGTGAACAAACAATTTTTTGCCTCTTCTGTTACACATAGGTCTTCATCAAGATATATTGTAGATCAAATTGTCTGGCAATGCATAGAGTAGGCTATTTCAGAATCACTGTATCATGATACCATCGATATGATGGACAAAACTGTATTGTAGTTCCCTTTCGGTCGCTCACGTTCGACGCAACGTCGACGTGACGACGAAATTGGGATCACTTCAGGGAGCCCTATCAACTTCAAGTATCTACAGAACAAGCCAATGAACGCTGGCGTGCGTGAAATCGTCACGCGCCCCCGCCCCGCAGCGCGGGTATAAACAGGAAGCGGGCGCACGCACACATTGTCTTTCACTTCGGAGCCGAGCGTTTCTACTGTTCCTGCTCTACAATCTTCTGACAGTATTGAACTTCTAAAGAAGAAAACAAGTCTGCTCTTCAGGAGAACGCCTCTTCAAGCTGGTGTTGGCGTGACAGCACAGACAGCGCTGGCCGCGATCTCACAGTGAGCCGGCAAAACAGCTGTTTTCACAGCTCAGAATGTTGCGCCTTCAATGAGAATGTGAGTGCTCACATCAGGCTTGCACTATCGTCCTGTTGTGTAGCCGCGGTCATCCCTGGGTGCTTCAGCACCAGAGAGAGCAGTTTTTTCCTAAAAGAGCATACACGGTTTGATACTGCGTCTTTTTCAAGACGTCATTCAACCGTGTGTTTCTGGATGCGGTCGTTTCCTATCCTCATGTGACGGCCACGATCTCTGTTTCACATGCCTGGGCTTAAGTGTGTTGAAACTGTGCTCGTGGGTGGTTTATGCTCTCTTTTGAGAGCATGACCACGTCGGCACGTTGTTCGTCTTGCCTTTCTCATTAAGGTTTAAGTGTTCAGCGTGCCGTGTGCCGTCGAGCTGCCAGCTGACAGCGCGGGTTGTCACGGCAACCCAGCGCGCGTCGTTCGGAGCTCTAGATGCGCGGTCGAGACTCGAGTGCCTCAAACGAGGTGGAGTCCCCTCGCCTATGCCCCGATCTAGTTCTTTTTCTGGTGCACCAGAAAAAGGCTACTTCTGCGTATAGCCAGGGTGACCAGAGGGTTATAGTGAGGGCTTCCCCGCCCGGTAACCAATCCGTGTGGGCCCCTCACTCCTCTATCGCATCGCATCGCAGACATGTGAGACTCTGTTTGTGGGTGGTTATATTCTCTTGTGAGAACATAATCACGTCAGCACTTTGCCTCTGCGATCAGTGGCGCGGATGGCTCGCGCACCCAGCATTGTCTTCACTCGGACGCGCGCTTCAATCGAGACTCTATTCGTTCCAGTGAACTCACAAAATATAATTCACAAAAACGTGTCCCTGCTTGATATACAACCACTGATGAGCATAATTGGTTTTGATGAGAACAAAAAAAAAAAGAAAAAAACTGTACGAATGCGGATTACAACTCAGATCCTCTGACACGCTTGACGAAAGTTCAAGTTCAGCAGCTGCCAGTGTCTCTATAGCACGCAGTGTGTTTATCGTGCAATTTATATGCGAAAATTAGATTTTATGTGCATATGATAGGCTACGAGGTTTTCGCGTGCATTTGATGCGCACTTCATTGCGTGTAATACACACGCATCCCACACCACTAATTCTACCCAAAGCCAAATGTATTATACACACGCACCCCACACCACTACTAAACATATAACCAACCCATGCGTATCCTATGCACGTAAAAACTAATTTTCGCGTATAAATTACACGATAAACACACTGCGTGCTTGAGACGATCTAGTAGTGCGATCGGGTTGCGACATCACAGACGATGATAACAGCAGCCGTTCCTCTTCGGACAAGTCTATTAGGCCTATTTTAATGCCAACAGCAAACCTTGCATATCAAGTAGGCTAGCAAACACAGTTGCCATTAAACAGCGAGTGTGACAACGTGTGCAAAATGTTTTAACAAAGTTCCAACACTTCTTTATACGAGGCTATAGGCTACTGTGTGTGTTAAATATTTCTGCTCAGTGTCAGATATTTCTCTGCTTGAAGTAGTCATAATATGTGAAGACAAAATGTTGATCTTAACTTAAGTATTTTACATCAGTATCCTATTAAACGGCGCAATTTTTCATTTAAATGTAAATAAAAGGGTATTATTTTTTGACAAAGTGTGTGCGGTTTCGTTTTCTTAAGTATCGGAACAAGAACCGTTTAAGCACCGGAACCGTTTAAAAAATACCGAGTAGGTACTGGTATCGGATAAAACCCAACCGATACCCAACCCTACACGTGTCCCTGGCTGCTTTGGATGGGATGCTGGTCTTTCTCATGATGGACCTAGCATTTCATTCATGGCTACAGGGGAGGATTAGACGTCGATCGCTGCATCAGAGAGAGTGCTGTTACGCTCTGGAAATGATGATGCTGAGCTCCCATTATAATGGTGCGCATGCTCATGCTGAATCAGATTCAGACTTGACAGCCATGCTTTCCCGGTTACGCTGAGGGCGCAGTGCAACGCATAATCGCCTTGCCCCGCCCCATGCCTTCCCGGATGTGTGTGAAAAACCCTTTTGCAGTTGAAAGCATTTTGGTGCCAATATGGCGTGTCATTAGTGCCAAAAGCTGCAGAAAGTTTTTCCTCTCTCACTACCCTCAGTAGTTGGACGGTGGTGCTACTGCAGACCGCCTCTTCCCTGCATGTGACCAAACAGTCATAATGCATGAGGGTAGTTCTGAGTCGGGGTTGAGCTGCGCCTGGTGACTGACCGTGTTAAAGTCACAGCGCTGGCCCTCGGCCAGATGATGTACACCCTAGTGGTCCAGAAGTGCCCCCTGGCTAACCTTGCATTGGTGTGAGACATCGCCAAAGTTCGTTTTCGCGATGCCCCCATCTAGCGAGGTGGCCTTCGGCGACACTGTTGGAGACGGTGCCCAGCGGTTCTCCCCAGTTCAAAAGCAGGCTGAGGTAACTAAAAGCTTACCGCAATGTGCTCCCTGAGTCACTGGTGGGCCCTCAGTCTGTTTGTCGCCAAGGGTGTCAGTCCCCTGCAAAAAAACTCTGCCACAGCCAGCTCTACTGTGACGTTGAGCTTTCGCAGGTCGACGGCACCACTCGTCTCAGCCCTGAGACGGGCGACCCAGAGTCAGCTGCTCTCCCCCGGAGGAGGGCCGGGTGGATAACTTTCGTTGAATCATTCTGTTCCGCCACTGGCGTCTCACCAGCGGTACCAAATTCTCAGCAAAGCAGCTTCTCTTCTCTGGGTCCCAAGAGAGTGAGGTTGGCGGTGTGCGACGCTATGCCTTGCCACCCTCTGCCCCCTCTTGCTTCGCCAGCGGTAGCTTGATGTGCTCGAGGCCGCGCCTATGCCGTCTCACTCATCCCCTGCCGATCGGTGGAGTCAGGTTAGTGTTGTACACTCAGACCCCACTTCGGGCCGCTATGCCGTCCGAGTCGGGTCCCTGCATTCCACCACGCTGCCCCACCTCGGGTACGTCTGTCGTGCCGTTGGTCCCGCTTGTACGGTGTCTGGTCCTACTGGCGAAGGACGCAATCGAGCCGGCCCCTCCAGCCGATATGAAGGCCGGCTTCTCAGCCTGTACTTCTTGTACCCAATAAAAGAGGTGGGTTACGACCTATCTTGGACCTGCGTGTCCTGAATCGGTCCCTTCACAGGCTGCCGTTCAAGATGCTTACACAGAAACGCATTTTCAAATGCATCCGTCCCCAAGATTGGTTTGCAGCGATCGACCTGAAGGACGCGTACTTTCATGTCTCGATTCTCCCTCGACACAGACCCTTCTCACTTTGCGTTCGTGGGTCGGGCATATCAGTACAAGTCTTACCCTTCGGGCTGGCCCTGTCGCCCCGTGTCTTCACGGAAGTCGCAGCCATTGCTCCCAATGTGCGAGCGTGGCGTTCGCATTCTCAACTACCTCAACGACTGGCTTATTCTCGCCCAGTCGAGAGAGCAGTTGTGCGAACACAGGGACATGGTGCTCAGTCACCTCAGCCACCTAGGGCTTCGGGTCAACTGGGAAAAGAGCAAACTCACCCCCGGGCAGAGGATCTCTTTTCTCGGTATGGAGCTGGACTCGATCAACATGACAGCGCGCCGAAAAAAGGCCCGCGTCCAGTCAGTGTTGAACTGCGTGAACACTCTCTCACGCAGAACAGCGGCACCACTGAAACTTTTTCAGAGGCTCCTGGGGCATATGGCATCTGTAGCCGCGGTTACGCCGCTCGGATTGCTTCATATGAGACCGCTCCATCACTGGCTTCACGATCGAGTCCCGAGATGGCCGTGGCAGAGCGGCTTGTGCCGGGTCCAAGTAACCCCGCACTGTCGCCAAACTCTCACCCTGTGGTCGGACCCTTCGTTCCTGCGGGCAGGTGTTCCCCTGGAACAAGTGTCCAAGCATTCTGTGGTCTCCACGGATGCCTCTGCCACCGGCTGGGGGGCCACGTACAATGGGCATGCAGCTTCAGGTCTGTGGACGGGGCCTCAACTGCATTGGCACATCAACTGCCTCGAGTTGTTAGCAGTTCATCTTGCGCTGGGCCGCTTCAAAACGCTGCTACTAGGCAAGCACGTACTGGTCCATACGGACAGCACTGCGACCGTTGCGTACATCTACCGAAGGTGATTTACGCTCCCGCCGCATGTCACAACTCGCCCGCCATCTCCTCCTTGGAGTCAGAAGCATCTGAGGTCGCTTCGTGCCATGTTATTCCGGGCCTGCTCAACCGTGCAGCCTACGAGCTCTCACAGCAGCAGGTGCTACCGGGAGAATGGCGACTCCATCCCCAGGTGGTCCAGCTGATCTTCAGGCGCTTCGGGACCGCACAGGTAGATCTGTTTGCCGCCCCGGACACGTCTCACTGCCAGTTGTTCTATTCCCTGACCGAGGGGACCCTCGGCACGGATGCTCTGGCACACAGCTGGCCCCCGGGCCTACGCAAGTATGCGTTTCCCCCAGTGAGCCTTCTTGCACAGACTTTGTGCAAAGTCAGGGAGGACGAGGAGCAGGTCTTGTTAGTTGCGCCGTACTGGCCCAACCGGACCTGGTTCCCGGAACTGGTGCTCCTCGCGACAGCTCCTCTCTGGCCCATTCCTCTGAGAGAGGACCTGCTCTCAGAGACGGGGCACCCTGTGGCACCCGCGTCCAGACCTCTGGAAACTCCAGGTCTGGTCCATGAATGGGACGCGGAGGTTCTAGGTGACCTACCCCAAGCGGTAGTTGACACCATCACTTCCGCTAGAGCCCCCTCTACGAGGCGCCTCTATGCGTTGAAGTGGAACCTGTTCGTTGACTGGTCTTCCTCTCACGAGGAGAACCCCCGATCTTGCTCGATCAGAGCCGTGCTTTCCTTCCTGCAAGATGGGTTGGAGCGAAGGCTGTCTCCCTCCACCCTTAAAGTATGTTGCCGCTATCGCCGCACCTCACGATGCAGTTGAAGGTAAGTCAATGGGGAAGCACGACCTGATCGTCAGGTTCCTGAGGGGGGCGAGGAGACTGAATCCTCCTCGCCCACTCTCTATACCCTCTTGGGATTTTTCTCTGGTCCTTTCGGACTTCAGAGACCACCCTTGGAGCCTTTTCAGTCAGCAGAGTTAAAAATTCTGTCCTAAGACAGTACTCCTGGTTGCATTGGCCTCCATCAAGAGGGTAGGGGACCTGCATGCAATTTTGGTCGACGAATCGTGCCTGGAATTCGGCCCGGCTAACTCTCACGTGATCCTGAGACCCCGGCCCGGATACGTGCCCAAGGTTCCCACCACTCCCTTCCGGGACCAGGTGGTGAACCTGCAAGCGCTGCCTTCGGAGGAGGCAGACCCAGCCCTGGCTTTCTCTGTCCCGTTCGTGCTCTGCACCTGTACGTGGACAGAACGCAAAGCCTCAGGACCTCAGATCAGCTCTTCGTCTGTTACGGAGGCCAGCAGAAAGGGAAAGGCTGTCTCCAAGCAGAGGATGGCCCACTGGATTGTGGGTGCCATCGCCTTGGCTTACTAAGCCCAAGGCGTGCCTTGCCCGCCGGGTTGAGAGCCCACTCCTCTCGGAGTGTCGTTTCTTCTTGGGCGCTGGCACACGGCGCCTCGCTGACAGACATCTGTAGAGCTGAGGGCT
Organism: Semotilus atromaculatus; assembly: GCA_031834385.1. Lineage (NCBI taxonomy): Eukaryota > Metazoa > Chordata > Actinopteri > Cypriniformes > Leuciscidae > Semotilus > Semotilus atromaculatus. Next base: position 20,148,412 of record JAULUF010000040.1, read on the forward strand.
GGGCGACACCTAACACGTTCGCTAGGTTTTAAAGCCTACGTGTTGAGCCGGTTTCTTCCTGTGTGCTCGCTTCAACCAGCCGGTAACACCGAAATTCCCGCTCTTGTGTCGGCTTGCTGCGCCACTCCCCTCCACATGGAGCGGATACGTGCGCTTCTTTGCTCCAGTCGAGTTCCCCACTAGGCGAACCCTGTTGAGTTCCTCCGCACCCCTTCGGCAGTCAGACGTTGCGGAGCGTCCGACGCCAGGTCTAGTGCTCGTATGCTTGTGTAACTTATGTGGGTTCCATATGTGGTGATCCCTGCGGCGATCCCATATGCGTATTCTTCCACGATCAGCTCCCTGCGGTGAGCCCGTGTCTTCCCTTGGCAGAGTCCGCTCTGCCGTCACTGTCTGGTGCTGTGTCCCCCTTCTCAGGCTGGAGCCACCCCAGTGACATTCCATATGTTGCACTGCCCCTTCGGCCAGTCCATATGTGTATTCTCCACATGTTACCTCCCTTCGGGCAGGATGTGGCTCCGCAGCGTCCCTCTCCCCTGGAGGGTTTCGCTTTCCCAGTGTTATCCAAGAGTTCCACTGTGTGGGTTGTAACGGAACAGCAGTCTGAACTCCCTCTACGCAGGTCTTCCGCCCTAGCCAGTTGGGGGTCTGAGAGTCTTCCGTAGGGCGCTGGATGTGGCAGCTACCGTGGCGTTTTCCATGGGATCCCAATTTCGTCGTCACGTCGACGTTGCGTCGAACGTGAGCGACCGAAAGGGAACGTCTCGGTTACTAGTGTAACCCTCGTTCCCTGAGTGAGGGAACGGGAGACGCAACGTCCCTTCGCCACGGTTGCTGACCGTCGCTGTACGGCCGTCTTAAATCTCGACTCCTCAGCGAAAAACAATGTGTGCGTGCGCCCGCTTCCTGTTTATACCCGCGCTGCGGGGCGGGGGCGCGTGACGATTTCACGCACGCCAACGTTCATTGGCTTGTTCTGTAGATACTCGAAGTTGATAGGGCTCCCTGAAGTGATCCCAATTTCGTCGTCACGTCGACGTTGCGTCTCCCGTTCCCTCCCTCAGGGAACGAGGGTTACACTAGTAACCGAGACGTTGCGAGTACACCAGAGTCCTATTCAATTATTCTTGCCTCACTAAATGCCGCAAAGTGTCCTCCTTTTTGGTGTTATGGAAATGGCCACCCTACTTATAATTTATAAGTCCTCGGAAAGAACGGAAAGAACTGTATAAAGATTGGCCCGACCTGTGTTCTGTGTGTCGCTCCTCGCACAAACTGAACTTTGTGTGTTTGGGACTGAACCTATTCCTGCAGGAATAAAATACTTCTTTTTATTGAATTTGACTCTGAATGACTCTTTCTCAGTGATATTTATTGGTTATTGAATTTTGCCGTAACAAGCTTGGTGTCAGAATAGTGGGATTCCTTGGAAGTGCTTTCTGGACCTGAGGGCGGACGGTGAATGATCATCCTGGGGGCAATCTCCGGCTCTACCTCACTAGCCTTGAGAGAGAGAGGCCGACCCGCCACCAGGGACAGGAGGGACTCCACTGGAATCAGAAACGAACCCGAGACAAACCAAAATATCTCTGGTAAGAGTCTGACAAAATATTTTTCTTTGGGTCAAAATATTTTTCAATTTATGGGTAAAACCATGGTGGCTGGGTCTGTTCGTTTCTGTGGTGTAGGTCAAGAATACTGATCCAATAGGGGCTAACTGTGCAAAGTGCGTTTTACAAAACAAGTCAAAGGGACGGTTTTGTAAAATCAGGGGATCTTCGTGCAGCAGTTTATTGGGGTCAATTGAGACTTACGGGCGGGTCGGAGTTAATGCAGTGGGGCTAACTGCGTGAAGTGCGTTTTACAAAACAAGTCAGGGACGGTTTTGTAAAATCAGGGGATCTTCACGTAGCAGTTTACTGGGAGTTAATCGATCTGCAAGGAGCACTGGGTGCGCCCTTTCTGGTCTTGGGTTAAGTGATCAGATCTGGTGGAGACGTCCATCAGATTATTAACAGAAACAGCCAGCATGGGTAAATCTCAAAGCAAGCTTGCCAAATTTGACACACCGGTTTTCTATCAAATGAGAAAATATTATGGGGGAAAATGCATGTTAGACATTGAAAAGCTGATAAAATACCATGACTTCCCCAGTGAGGGGACACTGAGCACTACGAGATTGAAGGTTGTGAAAGAATCAGTGGGGGAGAGAGATGAAACTAAAAAAGGTTGTTGTGGCTGTGCTCGACATGTGTGTGAAAAATGTGAACAGACAGTGGATTGTTGGCTCGAAGAAGCTGATAAGCGAGAACAAAAACAAATGCAGAAAGAATTAGCATGTAGCTAATCATTTCTCCACATGAAACGGTGATCGGGCCGGCAACACCGGCATACAAACATCACTATCCAGTAGCGGAGCTGAGAGCCCTGAAACTGAACCCCGACCTCGACTGCTCTCCGCCCAGAAGACCAGCGCAAGGACGAGCACCAGCACAACTATAAGCACAAGCAGCTCCACCCGACTTTGACGATATGGATAACGAAACCCCTGATCCGGACAGAGACCAGAAAAGATCAGCCTTACGGTCCGATGGCAGGTAACAAATGTTCAACTGAACTAATCACTTCTTGTGTTTTTTTGATTGATTCTTGTTTTTTTTATTGATACTGTGAAGCTGCTTTGATACAATCTGTATTGTGAAAAGCGCTATATAAATATACTTGACTTGACTTCTTGTCAAGAATTCAGTCCAACCACCCAAGAACTGAAACGGCTGCTAGCCATGAACCTGGGGGCCACAATCTGGCACAAAGTGAGCGGACGGATGAAAAGACAAGGTAACGGGAACAAGAGACAGTGGAATTGTGGCTTGTGCCACACTGACCATCATGAACTGTACCAAGTGCGTGAAGTGCGAGGACGGACACTGGGACATGGAATGTCCGCAACAGAAGGCGGATTGAAGCAAGGCGAGCGGAGAGCACAGAGGAGAGGGTCGAAGGAAGGGTGATCAGCTGCCGACCACTACGAACAGGAAAGTGAACATTTCTTTTTTTTAATCACACACACACCACACAAGCACATACACTGATTTACATACTGCTCTTTGCAATGAAGAAAAAGCTTGCAAACCTTTATGTGTGACTGACAAAGTTTTAAGCAATGATGTGTCTGCTGAATGTGTGAGAACGTAAAAAAGTTTAGGATTTTTACAAATGCCAAGAAATCCAATGTTAGTTGATGGTACATTAGTGGATTTTCTTGTTGGTTCGGGCGCAGCCCATTTTACTATACGACCATGTGACTTGCCATGTGTACAGAAGCTGACAGGGAAAGCAAGTCAGCGTTGGGGCATTTCATTTCTGGAAAAAAAAATACACAGTGCCCTTAGCGTATGAGACAGACAGGGGAAGAATATTGTCCACTGTCCTGTCCTGCACCGCTAATGGCCAGAGATTTGATGTGTGAATTAAATTTGACTCTCACTGCTGATTCCGGCGGAATCTGCATTGAGGAAATACCACAAATATGCTGAGTGATGTCACAGATTTTAATTGGGCACAAATGATTTTGAAACTGACAAAAGATCGAACAATGTGATGTAACACAGAGAATATGATGCCTGACAAATTACATTGCACGTCACATGTCGTATTTGAAAGAGACCACAGTATGAGGAGGGCTGGTTTAACAAAGCAGACAGTGAGACTGTAAAATTTGATAAGATTTTCTGGGCAGAAAATGTGTGTGCGCTTTAAGCTTGGCTGATAGAGAAACAAAGGGAGATGTTTTTGTTGGCGGGAGAGTAACCAAGGCCACAGCGCAGCCTGAGCAGATTTAGGCCCTTTTGTGAATAAATGCATGAAAGCAACAGATTGGGCTAACAGAGAGGAAGGGGTCAAACACAGCACAAGTTTGGGGGCATTTGTGTCAAAATGTGATTTTGAGGTTAAAATGCAGAGAACTGTGATTGAGATTGTAAAGAGTGTACTGGATGAACATGAGGGAGTGGCTATTTCTGCTTCAGACATTCACCCTGCTCTGGCAGAAATACCTTCCGACTTGTGGGCAAAACACAAGCACAATATCCCCTTAAACGGGAAACGTTACAAGGTATTATGCCAGTTTTTGACTCTTTATTGAAAGAGGGCATAATTATACCATGTCATGATTCCCCAGTGCACACTTCAATCTTCCTTGTGAAAGAGATCACTACAGGATCTCTAAGCCGTGAATTCAGCTGTCATTTCCAGGGCGGGCAGCTAGTGTACCAAACCCTTAAACAATTTTATCAAAAATTTAGCAAAATGCAAAGTATTTCACTGTGGTGGATTTGGCTAATGATTTTTAGCGTCCTAATGGAAGTCAATTTTGATTGTGCCAATTTATTGTGAGAGGTGCTTCGAGGGAGCCTTGAGACCCTAACACTGACAGCTGGAACGGCTTTGTTGTAATATGTGGATGATTTACTGATTTGTGCATGTGATGAATCTACATGTGTGGCTGAATCTGTGACTCTCTTTCAAAGCATCTGGCAAGAGAGGGCCACAGGGTCAGTTTGTCAAAACTGCAGTTTGTTAAACAAGAGAGAACATTTTTGGGGCACGTGATAAAATTCAACAGCAAATCCATCTCTGAGAAAACGGGTGAGGGCAATACAGGATGTGCCAAAACCAATTACTAAAAAACAATCATTGTCATTTTTGGGAATGTGTGATTTGTACATTTATTCCTAATTATGTAATTTTTGAACAGCCCTTACGAGCCCTGACAACAGGGAAAGGGTTGAGGTCATGTGACAAACTTGTTTGGACAAGTGAAGCAGGGGAGGCATTTAAAAACTTGAAAGTGGAGTTGGATACGGCCCCCACATTGGGCCTACCTGTAAAAGAGACCGTTTGTTCAGATGATGAATGAGAGAAATGGGTTTGTGACTTCTGTTCTTTTGCAGACTCATGGTGACAGACTGCGACCTGTGGTGTATTTTTCAACCAAACTTGATCAAAATAGCAGCAGGACTTCCACACTGTCTGAGTGCAGTGGCAGCTGCTGAAACAGCAGAAATGGCATCAAGGGAATTTGGGGGGTATTCTGATTTGACTTTAATGGTTCCACACGCACTCTCCATGATTTTGCAAGAGCAGAGAACGACATGACATTGCCATTGAACGACATTGTTAAAAGATGCACAACTTTTGAACCCTGCCACCATCCTCCCCACAGAGGAGGATGAACAGGTGTGCACACCACATTGAGATTTATTAGATACGACATTAGACAATCCTCTTTGTGGATGGATCGGCTTCAAAAGATCCACAAACAGGACAAGATAAGGTTGGTTATGCGATAACCACTGAATTTGAAATTGTGGCGTCTGGCAAATTGCCATCAAATTATTTGGCTCAGGCAGCTGAATTGGTTGCTCTGACAGTGGCGTGTAAACTTATGACTGACCAATGTGTAACGATTTACACTGATTCTGGTTTGAATCTGGTTTGAATGGTTTTGGGGTCAAGCACGATTTTGGTGCTTTGTGGATGCACAGAAATTTTTGAAGTCAGACGGGCGTCCAATATTGAACGCCAATCTTGAACGCCAATCTTGTGTCTGACCTGTTAGAGGTCATTCTGCTGCCAGACAAGGTTAAGATTTGAAAATGCGCAGCGCACACTAACAATAACACTTCAGTCTAAACAGGCAACGCCGGAGCGGACGCGGTGGCGAAGGCCGCGGCAGCACAGGAGACAATAGAAGAGATATGAGCTATGATATCTAACCCTAACCTCGACATTCCTACTTGTTTACAGGCCGTCAGGGCTTTTGGACACAGGGGCAGAGTAACAGACATGGAGGGTGTCTGGCTGCCGCCTTGTGGAGAATGCGTCAGACAATTGTTTAAACAGTATGTTAAGTTGACACATGGGTTAAACCTGTGGCAAAGAGAGGGATGATGACAATGATGAAAGAATAGGCTTTATGCCCAGCTGCACTACTTCCTGAACTTCAGCCAGCTCCTTGTTTCCTGTCTGCCATTATTGGACAAACTTGATTAATTCAGGTGTGTCTGATTATTGTTGCCGTGACTACTGAGGTCAGGCACACCTGAATTAATCAATTTGTCCAATAATGGCAGACAGGAAACAAGGAGCTGGCTGAAGTTCAGGAAGTAGTGCAGCTGGGCATAAAGCCTATTGTGGTTTACTAAGGGTTTCTGAATGTTTGCTGAAAATTTTGTGCAAAAAATGTTTGTATGACTAAATTAAGGAACCAAAACAACCCAGCTGACTTTACTGAAATCAAATGAATAATGAACAAACATGCTTTGAAACTGGTTAAGAGGCCATGTACAATTAGATAAAAGCTACAGGAAAATGTGAAGTTTAAAATCTTATTTAAAATTTAAATCTTTTTAGAAGTTGATATAAAGAAAAGCAAATGTTGAAAATGTTTGTGGATGACTGAGTTAAGGGACCAAACGACAGACCTGAAAAGCAGGAAACACTGTGAGACTGAGGGCCGTTGGCCTTCAAATACTTTGATAAGTAATATTTTTGTTTCAGAGGCAGAGTTTCAGAGGCAGAGAAATATGTCTAGGCTTGATTGGGTAAAAGCCCAGACAAGAAGCCATTGTCCCTAACAAAATTCTCGTTTGTAAATGCGCTAATAACAAAATTACAGGACTGTCTCAACAGGAAACCGCTAGGGCAGAGGCGGCAGCATAACTGGCAAAAGAAACTGTACTTTACGGACAATAACCTCAACATTTGCTTTCCTTTACAGAGGATTGAGACTTTTGATACAGGGCAATATGTGCCGAGTAAAATAATGGCTATGGATGAAATTGGCTAACTATCCTGGCCTGGGTTATTATTATGGCTGAAAGAAAAGGTGCCACACCTGCGCAGCACATAACTTAAAATTTTCCTTTTGCAGAATGTCAGGATGGCTGGAATCAAAGAGGTTAAAATAAATCATTGCCATTTTGAGGGCAACTTGAACTGATTATGTTCCAAATGTATAAATATTGTATTGTTGATATGGGCACAGGGGGGTTGAGTGTTTTTCAGGGGAAAAAGGACCCTGAGTGCTATTAAGTGATATTGCTTTGGTTTGTTTCAGTAAAATGAGAAGAAACAGAGTTGAATTGGCTAAATGTAAACAAATGGTGAATAATCCACAGGTCACTCCAAAAGGGACGAACGGTTTGTAAAACAAGCGGTCAATAACAAAATACTTAGGTTTTCCATTCACAGGTGAAAATGACCAGGAAATGGTCCACTCCACAAACAAGGTTGCAAGGTTGGAGATGCGGCACCTAAGTCCAAGCATCTTAAGCTACACCAAGCTACCCCAAACCCCAACGCCAAGGCGAAGCATAAAGTGGGGGGATCAAGGACGTGCTAGTAACGTAACCTCCCCCACCAACGTGGGAAGCCCAGGGCTACGGCTCGCAAAGAGCTACACCTGGTGAAGACGGAACGTCCATGGGGCAACGATCAACACACCTGGAGGAGGATGTGGTAAAACGGTTTAAGTTAAGCAGAGGAGTGTTTTTTGTGATGACTTTGATGATTTTATTTGATTGAATCAAAATATGTATTGGGTTTGATTGACTGGTGCAAATGTTTTCAGGAAAAGTAGACAATCTATTAATAATGGTGTACGGTGATAAGCTGAAAAAGACAGTCTGCAATGAAAATATAATAGTTAATTTTGAATGACTGCATTGATTAGGAGAATGGATAAAATTATAAAACTTGTCTGAAAAGATTTTATTGAAAAAGGCATAAAATAGTAAAGTTTTAAGATTTAAAAGTTAACAGAATATGGCTAGGAAAATGGAGCCATGGATTAATGTTAATGTGTTATTCTGATAATGTTGTTATTCATGGGTGAATAGGAGTCTGTTCAATTGGAAAATGACAGTCTATCCCAAGGATGAAGGGAATTATGCAGGATACGCATTATTTGATCAATGGATGATACCCGGAGTGAACATAGGGTAGTCAAGTTTTCTAGGGGTGGTCTATTTTCTTAGAGGTGGGTACAACGGATTAATAAGATTGGAGAATAGCACAGAAAATGCTATGACATTAGATGTCTAGGAGAATTACAGTTTATGTTATAAAGGATGAAGCCGTTATATGGCTGTCTGTGTGATTTAGGGCCTGAAATTTGAGTAACATCATATTTTGATTTGTGAAGAACAGTAAAGATTAGTGGGACTGAGACAAGGACAGGAGTGAGAGACTCGATGGAAAAGGGAAGTGTAAAACAATAGGGTTGTGTGAGAGAGATAGGTGGATTGAGAAGGAACTGGCATAGGGAGAGAATGGGAAGGATGAGCTGATAGAATTTATGGAAGTTAAATTAAGTTGAAATGGTATGATTATAATAATGAGGCATTGAGCAGCAATAGGTTTGTTGATACCGTTTGATTACCATGCATTATGAAGAGCTACAGTGAAATGTTAAACATTGGGGTATGTTTTCTTTTCCTGTGAAAGCAATGATAAGAAATGAGGGTCAAAAGCAGCATGTCTTCCGTGAAATGAGAATGATGAACGGTTGAACTAAGGGATTTTTATTATACTTTTGTTCTTTTCTTTTCTTACTAATCTGTACACTATTTTTTTGTTTATGTGAAGTGACTGAGGGTCCGGCTTATGTCGGGAATGCAATAGCAGTGCCTATTCTTTTAGCCCGGCTTTACATGCATTTTTTTACTTGCTTGCTATTTAACTTACGGGGCTTTACTCCACAAAACAGCCTTAAGCTTTCTTCTTTTAAAATACTATTTTTTCACAAATGTTTAAGAAGAGTGATCATTATGCAAAAATCAGAGGAAGAATATAAGTGTGATGATATGACTTAAAATTTGTCTTATTGTTTATTATTATGATTATGGGTAATCTGAAATGATAAAAAGTGGGGATTTGTTATGGAAATTTAAATTTTACATTGGTTATGAGTTTCTATCGTACCTTCAATGTATGTTCTAAATTCATTCTCAGCAGATACTGCAAATGAATGTCGCATGATCTGGCCATATGCAGAGTGATAATGTCTGTGGAAAATTACTGAGAGGCAAGGCCATAGCAAACAGCCTCAGAAAGAACGGTATAAAGATTGGCCCGACCTGTGTTCTGTGTGTCGCTCCTCGCACAAACTGAACTTTGTGTGTTTGGGACTGAACCTATTCCTGCAGGAATAAAATACTTCTTTTTATTGAATTTGACTCTGAATGACTCTTTCTCAGTGATATTTATTGGTTATTGAATTTTGCCGTAACACCTGTAATTTTTTCACATTGCTTTGATTTGCAGTTCTACCAGAAAGAATAAATGCCGTAACCAGTATACATATAAAGGGATCATGACATGAGAAACCAAATTTGCCTTGATCTATTGGTATATAAGAGATCTATGTACTATTAAAACTTCCTGAAAGTTTCATAGCTTAAGATGTCCTCCCCATTATAAACGAAGCATTTATTTAATCAAGCTCTAAATACAGCTCGTTGTGGATCCATTGTACGAAGTGACGTACCAGTCGTTTGCATATGACCACCTCCAGCGCAAGACAACTACGCCTCATTCCGCATCATCGCATGCGTTGTGCAGCGAGTGGGTCTGTTTACAAGAAGATTGCGATGCCACGCAGATGTGCTGCTTAGGCTGTGGACAAACAACATGTTTGAATACGTGCCGAACGATCCAGACGTCAGGGAAAGCAATTGGATGGAGTTTATTTGCAGCACATAAATATGCAGCGGATTTTTGTCTCGCCAAAGCCTTATTTGATTGGTGAGTGATGTAGATGAGTGTGACAGGGCGCATGTTACTGAAAGAACGAGCAGAGAGAGCCCCGGCCGCGCGCGCCTTCAAACTGTCTTGCTCTCTCTCTCTCTCTCTCTCTCTCTCTCTCTCTCTCTCTCTCTCTCGTATAAAATTATTTAAATAAGTATTTAAAAATACTTGCCACACAGACATATGTAGTGAAAAGCTTGAAGTGTCTAAATGTGCTTAAATGAAGTATGTCATATCAAAAACAAATATTCTGTTTATGTAATCCATATAAACTGATGATGATGATGACTGATGATGATCTTTATTGTCATTATGCTTGCACATAACAAAATTTTGTATGAGACTCTCGGCTTTAAAGTGACACAATTATATAACAATTATATAAACGCAAGCAATTTTATAACACAACAGTGATATATAAATAAAAATAAAAATAAATAAATAAAAATACAAATACCTCATATAAAAACCAACCACTAAATATATTCAATAGCAGCAGAGTGAATATATACTAGAGTATTAAAATCAAAGTTCAGTGAGGGAATGGAGGGGAGTGATAGCTTTCACAGCTCTTGGAAAAAAACTGTTTTTAAGTCTGGTTGTGGTGATCTTGATGTTTCTGTACCGCCTTCCCGAAGGGAGTGGTACAAACAGTCCATTTCCTGGGTGGATGGGATCCGCCACGATGCGGCTAGCCCTCTTCCTGATTCGGACAGCATATATTGTCTCTAGGTCTGGTAGCTCGCAGCCCGTAATCCTCTGAGCAGTTCTTACCACCCGTGTCAAGTCCTTCCTTTCCTTTGCGGTGCAGCTGCCATACCACACTGTTGCATTTAAACAAAGTATGCTTTCTATTGTAGCACTGTAGAAGTTCTTGAGCAACTGAGAGCAGAGTCCAGTACGTTTTAACTTCCTGAGGAAGAAAAGACGTTGTTGCGCCTTCTTCACCAGGTATGATGTATTAACCGACCAGGACAGGTCAGATGAAATATGGACGCCCAGGAACTTAATACTATCCACACGCTCCACTGCGTCCCCCCTTATGCAAAGAGGAGCGTGCTTTGTCTTCCTGGACCTTCTAAAGTCCACTATGACCTCCTTGGTCTTGTTGGTGTTTAAAACAAGATTATTTGTTGAACACCAATGTATCAGGTGCTGGATCTCCTCTCTGTATTGAGTCTCATCATTGTCAGATATGAGACCCACCACGGTGGTGTCGTCCGCAAACTTCACAAGCGTGTTTGTGGAATGAATAGCAAAACAGTCGTGAGTAAAAAGGCTGAAGAGGGCCGGGCTAAGCACACAGCCCTGCGGTGTTCCAGTGTTTAGGATCAGAGTGGAAGATGTGAAGTTCCCTATCCTCACCACCTGTGGACGATTTGTGAGAAAATCCCTGATCCAAGAACACAGTGAAACTGATAGTCCCAGGTTGTGGAGCTTCAGCACCAGCTTGTCTGGGAGAACGGTGTTAAAAGCTGAGCTGAAGTCCACGAATAGCATCCTAACATAAGTGTTAGGGTGCTGCAGATGTGTCATGGCTATATGGAGTGCTAACGAAACAGCATCCTCCGTCGAGCGGTTCCTCCTGTAGGCGAACTGAAAGCTGTCGAGACCATCAGGGATAGCATCTCTGATGTAATTAAGGAGGATCCTCTCAAAACACTTCATGATTACCGGGGTTAGGGCAACTGGACGATAATCATTGAGGCATGTGCTGGCAGATTTTTTTGGCACAGGCACAATGACAGAGGTTTTGAGACAGACGGGGACCTTGGCAAGCTGCAGGGACAGGTTGAAAATGTCCAGGAAAACTCCTGCCAGCTGGTCAGCACATGATTTCAGAGCCCAACCCGACACCTTGTCTGGACCTGCAGCCTTGTTGATGTTAATGTTCTTTAGGGTAGAACACACTTGGTGCCGCTGCAGGACGAGGGGCTGATGGTGCTCCTCTAATTTGGGGAGGTGCACAGTCTCTCTGCTGCTCACTGAGTCAAAGCGTGCAAAGAAGCTGTTCAAGGTATCTGGCAGAGTGGGGTCATGACTGACCTGCCTGTCATTGTGCTTATGGTCCGTAAGGGTCCTTATACCTCTCCACATATTACGTGGGTTGTTGTTATTAAAGTGCTTCTCAATGCGCTGTTTGTACCTGAGTTTTGCCAGTTGGATACCCTTTTTCAGTTCTTTCCGGGCCCTGCTGTAAGCCAGCCTGTCTCCTAACCTGTAAGCTGCATCCCGGGCTTTTAGCAGGTGCCGCACTGTACCATCCAACCATGGCTTCTGATTAGGAAAGACCATGATGGTCTTTGTAGGCAGGACAACATCAGTACAGAAATGAACATAGGACAGAACAGCAGAAGTATATTCCTCAAAATCAGCACCCTGTTTAAACACATCCCAGTCTGTATGCTCGAAACAGTCTTGTAGTGCTGAGGAGGCCTCCTCAGTCCAGATCTGCACGATTCTAGTTGTAGGTTTAGTCCTGCAAATCAGAGGTTTATAAGCTGGGATCAGCTTCACTGTAATATGATCTGACATGCCCAGGTGTGGAGCTGCATAAGCTTTATATGCTCCCGGAATATTACAATATACCTGATCCAGTATGTTATTTTCTCTGGTTGGAAAGTCAATGAATCTGTAAAATTTGGAAAGCACTGATTTCAGTTCTACATGGTTAAAGTCCCCAGCTACAATCACAGCCGCCTCTGGATTCGCATTCATCTGTGTGCAAATCAGACAATACAGCTCCTCCAGTGCTACTTTAGCATTTGCTCTTGGTGGTAAATAAGCTGCTATGATTATAACAGAGCCGAGTTCTCTGACCAGTTTAAACGGTCTGCACTTCACTGCCAGATATTCCAGATCAGGGGAGCAAAATGTCCGGATAAGATTAGTAGCAGTACACCACAAATTATTAATGTAAAGCACCAAACCTCCGCCTCTGTTCTTCCCTGAAGCTGCGGTCCTGTCGGCTCGGAACAAAGAACGCCCCGCTAGCTCTACCGCAGCGTCGGGTATGTTGTTATCCAGCCAGGTCTCTGTGACGATCGCCACACAGCAGTCCATCCTCCCCGAAGCGAACCTCAAACGGATCTCGTCCAACTTGTTGGTAAGAGACCTGGCATTCGCGAGGAAGAGGCTGGGCAACGCCGGTCTGTGTGGATTAGCATATAGCCTAGCACGCAGCCCGCTCCGCTTACCCCGCTTTTGTTTACGGTGTCTTCTTCGTCTCCTGAGCCACAGAGGGGGGGTAGTGAAAGCCCCGATGAACCGCTGCAGCTCCGGTGGTATAGAATCCAGCTTTGGGGGAGCATACAATCCTGATTTTCTTCCCAGCTCCAACATTTCAGCCCTACTGTATTGTATTAGTCCTTGAATAAGCGACGAAGACACATACAAAAATATACAAAAAAACGAAAAAAAGCCGAGAGCTCCAAGCCGCTGCGTGCGCACGCGCCGCCATTTTTGCAAAATGTAACTGGGTTATGCTAACCAGCCTCAAACCCAACCTCAAACCCAATTAGAGGTACAGTTTGTGGTATCAGTAATATGGCCACACCCACGTGCCCTCAAGATTCACATGCTAATCGTCCACGTGAACCATGCGAACCTGGAAACGCCCCCATCACCTCAAAATAAAGCATCAGCTTCATTCTACTTTTCATCAAGCTTTAAGTTTACCTTTATAAGATAAGAAAGCAGGGCCGGATTAAGAATTCAGAGGCCCCTGGGCACAATGTCTTGTAGGCCCCCCCTTAGGCAGGCCAAATATATAGTTTTTCCAAGGACATTTTAATTTGGCATTAATAGTTTTACTGACTTAAAGGTGGGGTATGTGATTCTCTTTTTTGTCCATTTTTTCAAAATCACTTGAAATCCTATTCATAACCCGTGGTGGGTGTGGGTGTGGGTGTGGGTGTGGGTGGTGATGGCACAGTGGATAAGACACATGCCTGTGGTGTGAGAGACCCGGGTTCGAATCCACTGTGAGACACCAATGTGTCCCTGAGCAAGACACTTAACCCCTAGTTGCTCCAGAGGCGTGCGACCTCTGACATATATAGCAATTGTAAGTCGCTTTGGATAAAAGCGTCAGCTAAATGAAGAAATGTAATGTAATGTAAATAACCCACTTACAGCCACTGAGTTAGAAGCACTGAAATGAAAATTAATCAATTTAATCATCTGTGGAACGGGCAGGACTCGAAAAACTCCAGCCAATCATTTCCAAGACCACCTAGAATCATTGGACAGTAAGTTTGTCAATCAAACGGTCGTACCGTACCCCCCTCCCCCGCGCGCGAATCAGGGCCAGCGTTGGAGGAAAGAAGGTAACACCATTTGAGTTGTGTATTTTCAAAATCTGCCGGTCGTTTTCCAAATCACATACCCCACCTTTAAAAGGAACTTTGTTGTGCTATGCCGGAGTAAAGTTCATAAATTATGTTTCTTTCCCATAGGATTTTGTAAAATGTTGGGTGGACCTCTGTCCTTCTGAGGGGGTTCAGGGGCACGCTCCCCCGCAATAAAGTTTTGTACATTTTAAGGTTAAATGCATCAATCTGGTGCACTTTGAGAGCTTCCACCGGCTTCAACCCATGAACTGTGCACATTGAACAAAGAAAAAGCATTGACTTGTACATTAAAGAGGACTCAAACATCTTTTGTTATGATATAGAGTCTCAGTCTACATTACATTATCACTGGTGTTTTAGGATGCCAAACAATTATTATAATAATGATTTCTATAATTTTCAAAAATTCCTATGACGTCAAATCCATATAGCCTATAAATGTGCTGTATAAATGAAAATTAATATTGCAAAAGTATATTTTACATTACACTATAATATAGGACAATTACAATACTTTTGTCCTAATTTCTTCACTTGCAAGAAATAAACCCTTGCGCTTTTATTTTGGAGAAAACACCAGATCACCATGCTGATCGCGTGAGCAAAGAGCGCACTTCTCTTTAAATCACGCAGCACAAACAGAATGCTTATTTAGGCTACTTAGTCTTGTGCTGTTTTATAAAGGCACAAAGCCATTTCACGGTTTCGATTTTAATTTGTTGGCAAAATATAACTCTAGAGACCTATATGTTAGGTGTAACCGGCAGAGTAGTCGCTCTCTGGTTGAAGTTTGTCCCTCTGCAGCTACGGTAGCGACCTGACGTCACCCAGCTAGCCGTGAGTGTTACATGTGTGTCCTGAGTTTCCATAGCTGTGTCCCAATGTGAAGGCTGCATCC
The DNA here is from genome assembly GCA_031834385.1 of Semotilus atromaculatus. Classification (NCBI taxonomy): domain Eukaryota; kingdom Metazoa; phylum Chordata; class Actinopteri; order Cypriniformes; family Leuciscidae; genus Semotilus; species Semotilus atromaculatus. The sequence continues at coordinate 20,163,472 of JAULUF010000040.1, forward strand.
TCCGAAGGCCGTATTTGAAGGCTGGTTGGCCGTATTTGAAGGCCGATTGCGTCACAGTGGCGCGACGAAGGCTGTCCCAATTCAAAGGCTGCATCCTCCGAAGGCCGCATTTGAAGGCCGATTGCGTCATCGCGGCGCGATGAAGGCTGTCCCAATTCAGTTCTGCATCCTCCGAAGGCCGTATTCGAAGGCCGGTTGCGTCATCGCGGCACGACGAAGGCTACCCTGATTCAAAAGCGACGCCAAATGCACCCTTCATTTCCCCGTGAAAGAAAGGATACATAAATGGATCCTACCGGATCCTACGCGGCCTATCCTACCCCATAAGTCATTGCGCTGGTGACGACAGCATTTTTATTTAAAAAAAAAAAAGGGCCGAGAGTTCGGTGGTGGACGGCAAATTCACATTTAAATGTAAAAGTATTATGTTTTCATTTACTCAAATAGCAAGAGAAAACAGAGTTAAAAGCCACAAGTTTTTTTTAAAATTATTATTATTCATCTTAACTCATTCATTGCGTGGCTTTATTTGTCATGTGGAAACGAGAAAACGAAAAAATAAATTTCTGTACATTCTTTATCATTTATTATTTTATGCAACTTTAAATGTGTAGCCTTAATAAAATAAAATTCATGGCTCTGGACATTAGTTTATTTTTGTAATGGTATCTGAGTGTTTGCAAGGTTGATACATGGCTATAGCCTACTTTAGTGTAGTTTAATGTAAAACAATGCGAAGTGTTGCTGTCCTGTGAGGGGAAAAAGTTGGCTACTTCACATTTGTACGTGAATAATTAATGAAGCTGGCTATGAAGTTCCTTACATTCTCCCCCCCCCCCCCCCCCCCCCCCCGGTTATTTTGAAAATTAAAGTAACAAAATGTAGGTCTACTTTAGAAGTAGACCTTTAGATGGCAAAATATTTTTTTGTGATTATGTGAATTAGCCTACACTGCGCAAACCAAAGTAATACTATCCACCGGATGAAGAAGGGTTGGCTCTCAGTCTCCACAGTACATAAAATATTCATTTTATTTTATTGTATTTTTCGTGTTCGCATTTATGAGGAAAAAAACAATGTTACGGACTCGAGCGCTCTGAAAGCGGCACTGAAAGATCCTTTAAAACTCAAGAGACATCAAACAGAAAGCACAAAACCTTTCTTTACCCTGAATTTCGTTTTGTATTAATTGTATCTTAATTTTAATCAATGTTTCATCAACCAATTGCCTGGATTTAATAAATAAGAATTAAATAGGCCTATAGCAGACGATAGATAAGAAACGGAGGCGCCGGCGCGTGAAATGGAACTCGTCTCATAAATGAACGAAACTCAGCATATAAGGTATCCTACTCGCCTCACATGTCTACTTTTAAACAGAACAATTCAAAACGAAAGAAAACAGACTACAGACTGCTCTCTGCTTATGTAATCCTTATGAAATGTGCATTTCTCTCTGGCGCGTTCACTACAGAAGATCGCGAGTCAGCATCGTCAACTTCATCCGACAAAGAAAACACTTGTTTATTAATAAACAATTAAAATATCTCCTTGCTCTATTTATCCATAGGCTATTCATAATCATTACTTTTGCCGGTTCTTTGTGACAGCTTTTAGGTGCTTTATTGGCAGCGCAGCTTACATGTTATGAGTCGCCACCACATCACCGCACCCACCAGAATAGGCCTGTATATATCAAATTCTGGATATATTTATATTTATAATATTTATATATATTTGTATTTATATACAGGCCATACAAATAATAATAAAAAAATAATAATAATAATAATAAAAAAAAAATAATATATATATATATAGCCTATTTGTATGTTGCCCCCTCATTTAAAGACGGGACCCCCCAAAAATAAAATTCTGGCTACGATCCCTGCTCCCATGTCCTCCAGTAAAATATAAAACAAAAAAAGGGCAATAGCCAATTCTGTCTCCATAGCTGTTTACTCAATTTTATCAAATGAATGATCAGGATGGCAGCTGTACTCTCGCACCGTTGCTTGGCGCCAGGAGCGGTAATCGGGAACACCTGGTTGCGCAATTAGGAAATCCCACGAAGGCTACATGGTGCGTCCTTCGAAGGCTGGGTAGGCTGGGTCCTTCGAAGGATGCGTCCTTCGAAGAACGCAGCCTTCACATTGGGACACAGCTTGTGTGTGTCCTGAGTTTCCCCCCGTCACTGTGTATTTGGTTTAGTCCTGTGTCTGTTTTCCCGCTCCTCGTTAGTTTTCAGTTCCTTCACCTGTGTCTAGTTCATTTGCCCCAGCTGTGTCTTGTTCCCCTATCTGTGTATGTAAACCCTGTGTTCTCCCTCACTCCTTGTCGGTTCTCGTTCGTATTAGGTGTGTTTGTATCCTCTACCCGTCTGCTCATGTTTATTGTTTTGATTTATTAAGTAAAGTATATTGTTTTTGGAAATCCTGTTCTCCTCGTTATCATCTACATACACCAACCGTAACAGAAGAACCGACCTTTAAAGAAGGAAAAAGAGGGTGTCTGCAGGACCCAAAAGAAAGCAACAAGATGGGCATCTTCCTCTACCCTCAAGATCCCACCGATCTACTCCTCAGCCTCACCCAGAATCACCGTCCGATCGAGACCTACATCCAGCCCTGCCGAGCCTGAGCTTCCCTGCAGCCCTGCCGAGCCTGAGCTTCCCTGCAGCCCTGCCGAGCCTGAGCTTCCCTGCAGCCCTGCCGAGCACGCCTGCCGAGCCAGAGCTTCACGTCACGCCTGCCGAGCCAGAGCTTCACGTCCCAGAGCCTGTCCAAGAGCCTGTGATTCCCCCCAAGAAAGTTTTGGGGGGGATATAGGCCACCCGAAGGGGCGTCTCCGCCATGGCCACCCGAAGGGGCGTCTCCGCCATGGCCACCCGAAGGGGCGTCTCCGCCATGGCCACCCGAAGGGGCGTCTCCGCCATGGCCACCCGAAGGGGCGTCTCCGCCATGGCCACCTGAGGGTCCTGCCTGCTCCGCCCTGAAGGCTTCCCGTCTGGTGTAGCCACGCCCTCGTCAGCCTCCAGGGCACCCGCCCCCCCACCCATATTTAAATTATACGGCGCGAGGACGCGCCTTTTTGGAGGGGGCGTTATGTTACATGTGTGTCCTGAGTTTCCATGTGTGTCCTGAGTTTCCCCCCGTCACTGTGTATTTGGTTTAGTCCTGTGTCTGTTTTTCCGCTCCTCGTTAGTTTTCAGTTCCTTCACCTGTGTCTAGTTAATTTGCCCCAGCTGTGTCTTGTTCCCCTATCTGTTCTCTGTGTATGTAAACCCTGTGTTCTCCCTTATTCCTTGTCGGTTCTCGTTCGTATTACGTTTGTATTAGGTGTGTTTGTATCCTCTACCCGTCTGCTCATGTTTATTGTTTTGATTTATTAAGTAAAGTATATTGTTTTTGGAAATCCTGTTCTCCTCGTTTTCATCTACATACACCAACCGTAACAGTGAGTGGCTAAACAACTCATTTGCGTAGGCCAGTCCCTATAAAACAGTCTGCACTGTTGGGCTTAGAGATTCTCTGGTGTTCAGATACATTTTCAGTCTGTTACTACTTGGGTATGTGGTTCTCCTGTGGAACGAAGGTGTTTGACTGATTGCCAGACGCTTCCGGGTAATTATGTATTACTGAAGGTCTTGGGCAAAGCACCCGTCAGGTAGCTGTACCACCATTAAGCAGCAACATCAAGAAGGATTGTGAAGACTGGCACAAAGGGCTGTTTTTCCACTGTGTCAGTTCGTTTGTCAACATTGAGGCAGATTGCTCCTGCTGCTTTGCCTTGCCTAAATTAAGTTTTATATATATATCTTTTTCTTTATTGTGGTTATTTTTCCATAGCCTCCGTCTAATGTTTTGTCTGACTGATGTGGTATTGGCTGTTCTAGTAATGTATAGTTTTACATTCTCTATCTACTCTGCTAGTGATAACTTTCTTGTCCTTTTATTCCTTTTTTCCAGAGTACTAGAGTAACTGCTCACAAGAGAGGGTCCTGGTTCCGTCCTCACGCATTGTACCACGTATTGTTGTGGTAAATTGCACTTCACAGTATTGGTTGAATCATTGGCTTGTAGTGGTTGTGCCTATGTTTGTGTGTGTGTGTGTGTGTGTGTGTGTGTGTGTGTGTGTGTGAATGCATGTGATTGTGGGCACCAGATTCCAGAGCACGGGCGGTGAACGTCATGCGTGTCCCGGACAGGTAACCTGCCTTGACCGTGAATCAGTATTTTCCAGTTAAATTGTTAATCGTATTGCCCCATGTAACAGCCAATACCAGGTCAGGTCTCTCGCTTTAGTACTGTGCCTCTAGTATGACGGTGTGGCTGTTTTAATTATACCACTGTATAATAAAGTTATTGTTTTTTTTCTACTGAAAGCACGTCTCTGTCTATTTTAGCTTTGATATATTTCTACGAACCTGCTTGCCTTAGATTAGGTTTTTAGCATTAAGGTGCAAAGTATATCCTGGTGTGAGAGGCACCAGGTGGCGTAGTCAAGAACCTTTAATACTAGATCTGGTTAAGCACCATAAAAGGTCACATAGGCTATACATTTTACATCTCATTTGTGTTGGGAAAAGAGCGAGTTCGGCAAAAGGCAGATTCGAACTCAGGTCGAACGCGTCTAAAGCTGCTATCAAGCACCTCACGCTCTACGAACTACGCCACTGTAGCTAATTAGTGGCAATCGTCTTTTTGCTGAAAAGACAGGCACTTAGTGCAAAAATACGCTCCGTTATCGGAAATGTAAAAAAATAAAATGTTCTTCCCCTCGCTTGGGCCCCAAGTGCACATGGGCCCCTGGGCCCGTGCCCATAATGCCCATTGGGCAATCCGGGCCTGTAAGACATTTATTTTCATTTATATTAATTAGTGTGTTATTGTTGCATAAATTTACATTGTAAGCTATTAGTTGAACTATTATGACTAAAATTTATAAAATCGACGGAAACATGTTGAAATATGAACTAATGACAGGTAGGCAATGTCAATGCTAAAAAAAAATACATGTAGGACACAAGGATGTTTTTGTGCTTTATAATTTAAAATGTTTCAGGTTACGACTGTAATCTATGTTCCCTGAGAACAGGGAACGGGACACTGTGTCGATGGCGCTTTGGGGAACGCCTCCGCGTGAACCGGTGTCTGAAACGCTTATCTAATCACGGCAATCGTATTGACCGAGCTCACCACCCGGCCAAACGTTGAATGAACTTTACACACACACACACACACACACACACAGGAATTCCCATTTGAAATGCCATTTAAAGACATTTCCTAAGATATATTTTGATATGTTTTATGTGTGTCTGATGGCCTACGTCCGATTGGAAGATCTGGGAATGTTTCGTAGTTCTAAAGGAACACTAATGCCTATATTATGTATTTGAGATGTAAACATGAATTCCTCTAATTGTTATATGTCGTGTGTGAGGTCGTTTTACTGCCCTTTGACTGACGCAGCCAGATATATGTATTAGGTTATGATAAAATGTGTCTTATGTTTAATCATCTTCTTAAAGAAAAATGAGAATTTAACATCCCTCATAAACCATGTAGATTTAGCTGTCAGAGCAGACAAAGCAATTCTCCCGATCACCGATCTCTCTAAGGGGATTGGCTCCTCTTCCAAAAGGAGGCAGAAACTTCAGATCCTTAAGAGGACTGAAATTCTCTTACTTCTCTTACTCCTGTCTTCTTGCTCTCGCTTCATCATGTAACCTTAGGGCGAAGGCCCGTCTTTCTTTCTTTTGTTTGTATCTAGTTTAGTTTTAAGTCTTAGATAATTCTCCGTAGTTTATTTCCACCGGGTGGAAAGAACCTAGCTTGAACTATCCCTTCGGCAAATTCATCTACAAGGGACTTTCAAACGAACCGCGTTTCGCTTTGAAAGGGGAAACACGCGCACGTGACCAAGTGACGCGCCGGACCGAGAGGCACCCACACGCTCCTTCACCAGCCATGCAAAGAGTTACCTGTGCAAGTATCCGTGTTTGATCACGCTTTTAAGATTCGTTGAAGTCTTGTTGTCTCTCAAAGGTTAACTTAAATGTCCCGGTGATTTGCTATTCTAAAGATCCTCGGATCTGTCTCTCTCTTGCATAACTGCAACTACATCTCTCTCATCTCTCTCTCTCTCTCTTTTTTTCCCAATTCTCTCTCTCTCTCCCTCTCATTTTATCTTCCTCTCTCATCCTATTTTAATTCGTGTTTGTGATGTTTTTCGTTTTGTTTGTTTCGGGTGTATACACATATTTATTCTGTGTGAATTGTAGTTCGATGTATTATTAGTCCAATTATTAAAGCCATTATATTCTTGATTGCTTCTGTCTAAAATGCTCATTTTTACAAAGTCAATGAAGTGTTTGATCCTAGCTACAAAAGCTTTTATTATTGACTACTTTGAGTAGTTTTATAAACACAGGAAAATTAATGTTCACGGCCAGAAAATTTATATTTCTTGGAGTTTAAAAGAAGGGATAACTTTGTTGAGGAGTTGATATGTTAGTCTTACGGCCGTTTGCTGGACAAACAGTTCGATAGCTAAATTAATTCCATTAAAGGTTATCTCCTATTTAATCGATCTGGAAGGAGACCATTGATATATGAATGAGGAATTATAATTCGTTGTGATTGATCATTCATATGTACAATCGATCTATTTTCAACTTCGATAATTTAACTGTATGATGCAATATATTAATCATATTCATGATTAATTATTAAAATTCTATACATATAATTTGAGCTAATTTAATGTAATACCCAATGTTGTTACAGGTTACAGTCGTAACCGGAGACGTTCCCTTACGAAAGGGATCTTGCACTGTGCAAATTATACTTTGTGTAAGGATATACTAGCGCCACCATGCTGAGGGGAGTCCATGCCAAATTACGGCTGTGACAAAAATGCCAGAAATGGCAGTTTCACTGAAATGCCTAAACATCCGGTCACATACACATAACAAACCAATCCGGTCACATACAGGCGGTCAGTGACAGTATTCCTTACAGTCACTGCCCAAGCTATAAGCCTCAAAGAGGCCTACGACACAACAAAGGCCTACAAGGCCGCTCAAGGGCTTGGAACCAACAGCTACTGTGGAATGGGTTCCTTTAAGGCAGGGGTGCCCAATCCTGCTCCTGGCGATCGACTGTCCTGCACAGTTCATCTCCAACCCTAATCAAACACACCTGAAGCAACCAATTAAGGTCTTCAGAGCACGTCAGGATCACTTGAAAATTAAAGGCAGGTGTGTTTGATTAGGGTTGGAGATGAACTGTGCAGGACAGTCGATCGCCAGGAGCAGGATTGGGCACCCCTGCTTTAAGGGAATATGGCCAGGAGGTCCGAAAAGTGTTCTGTCCAGTCACTTTCTGAGGGGGAAATTAAGTCAACCCCACATGCCACCAGGGAGGCTGAGGCTGCGTCCGAAATCGAATACTTCCCTACTATATAGTATGCGAAAAACAGTACGCGAGCAGAGTAGTATGTCCGAAATCATAGAATTCGAAAAACAGTAGGCGAAAAGTACCCGGATGACCTACTACTTCCGGCGAGATTCTGAAGTGCGCATACGATGGACACTTTACTATCCCATGATGCCACGGGAGAGGAGTTGTTGTCGTTATATTTGAAAATGGCGGAAACCGGAGACGCGGCTGTAACGTTAGCTATGGGCTGTAGAGATAAACACAGACACACATGCGTATCTCTATTGATTAATTCATGTTTATTTATCGATGGTAATATCACAAGCAAATAAATGGCTTTTTCCTTGCCAAAAATCAACATCTGTCATTGTTCATAGGGGTTGTGTGTGTTTTATGAGGTAAAATTTATTAGGTAAATAAATGTTATTTGAGAAACTCCACAAAAGGCGTGATCTGCGAGCAGCTGACCGATGCCTCCTCTTGATTGTCGGCTCGGACGACGTAAAAACGCAGATGAAAGCAGAACTAAAAACAGCACGAAGTTGGTGCAGTCAGTGGAATGGGCTCTTTAAATTTTCGCACTGTTATGACAGCGCGTATGTCACGCGACAACAACATGGCGCATGTAGTACGTCCGGACTCATTCATACTACCCGTATTCATACTATATAGAACGTACTTTTTTAACAGTCGCGAAGTACGTTCTTATTTAAATGTAGTACCTACTCACATAGTACGCGATTTCGTACGCAGCCTGAGTGTCAGTTTCCTAAATATAGTCTCTAACATTATTATCCTCACTTGTGGAGGTATACAACAGAGAGGACTGCAGATAGTGGCAGTAATCTGTAACAGACCGTATCATAGAGACGGACATCCTGGAGAGTAAAACTCAGCATAGTGCTTTCTAACCCTTGTAAACGAGCGGAGTAACTCTACTCAATCCTAGTGCTTTAAAGTCCTGTTGAGGCTGGGCACTCTTAAAAGGGACCCTAATAAGGGGAGCGCCTCCAGCTCTAAGGCTTCCGACAGGCAGTGTACTCAGCAGAAGTGCTATCTACCCTAGTGGAGGGTGACCGCAAACCCAACAAAGCAAGAGTTACAACACTGGCTGCTCTTTGGGATGGGATGGGATGGGATGGGATGGGGCAAAAGTTTATATCTCGCCACAAAAAACTCAGAAAACTCCTTATTTGAGGAGAATGTGACTTACTTTGTAAGCTTGGTAAGTCCTAATATTTAATCGATATATAATCGAGAAATTACTCGATAAATAAAAAATATGGCAAAGAGTGCCTAATAGTGGACCACAAATCCACCATCTTTAAAACTGCCCCACTACCAATGAGTGAAAATGAGAGATCTTCAGCCATAGAGGTCCTCCACCCATCATCTATAGAAAGAACTGGCGAAGAGCACAACTTATTTGTGAGTGGAGGATACGTTACCCTTAGAGGGCAAGTCAATAATGTGAGTACTTTTGAAATAATTGTTTAGTGTTTCACAGTCCTAGTCCTAAAGATTGTAGCGTGGCCACATAAGGGGAAGCATATTTATAGTAGATCGACTAATAAGAGTGATGGGTTGATCATTTTTGTTTTATATGCTTTCTTCTGTATCTGTATTTTTCCCTAATGTGTTCTAGTTGTTGTGCTGCATCTCCCGTCTCGCGAGATGTGTTCCGGGCGAGACGGGATGTCACGTGATTACACATCACCCAAACAGAAACTGAGAGGGTATTTTAAAATAAATAGGGCCGGCATACCAGCGGGAAGGCGCTTTGAATCATTCACGATACGGACACGATCGTAGTGGATTACATGTTTTTTTGCCTGGCTGTTTTTGGAGTGTGGACTGCCGATCCTTTGTGGAGTATATCCTTTCATGGGACTGTGGATTACTCATCTGGGGGACTTTAAACAGCTGGGGACACCACAGATTCTGCTCACGGATTTACCATCCTTGCCGGTGAGGCTGATCTGACTTTGCGAATAGTAACGTTACACGCTGGACTGAAAGACTTGCACACGCGCACACATGAACATTTATTCTATAGTGTGCAATTGGTTTACTGGGATTATACTGTTGTCTTATAAATACACTGTGGGTTTTCTTGCTATTCTATTTGTCTTATTTTTGTGTTTAATACTCATCCATTATTTTGATTTATTCCAACTGAACGAATGTTCTCCTTTTATAGTGTAAACACCACTGAGTTGCTTAGGGGAGTGTTACAAGATGACGTCTACAATGCGAGTAAATCATTAACATATGGGACCTCTGGGCAACATAATAATGTTATAATTAACCATTGGCTAATACATTCTTAGGTTGTACTTGCCAGTGTGTGTGTTTGAGGCTAAGTAAAAGTTTTGCATAGATATTTCCATTCGCTGAACAATGACTGAGCGTTTGAAAGTTTATTTTTTATAAATTCATCTTAATCCCTATTTGGAATAGATTAGCTTTATACACTCACCTAAAGGATTATTAGGAACACCATACTAATACTCTGTTTGACCCCCTTTCGCCTTCAGAACTGCCTTAATTCTACGTGGCATTGATTCAACAAGGTGCTGAAAGCATTCTTTAGAAATGTTGGCCCATATTGATTGGATAGCATCTTGCAGTTGATGGAGATTTGTGGGATGCACATCCAGGGCACGAAGCTCCCGTTCCACCACATCCCAAAGATGCTCTATTGGGTTGAGATCTGGTGACTGTGGGGGCCCTTTTAGTACAGTGAACTCATTGTCATGTTCAAGAAACCAATTTGTAATGATTCGAGCTTTGTGACATGGTGCATTATCCTGCTGGAAGTAGCCATCAGAGGATGGGTACATGGTGGCCATAAAGGGATGGACATGGTCAGAAACAATGCTCCGGTAGGCCGTGGCATTTAAATGATGCCCAATTGGCACTAAGGGGCCTAAAGTGTGCCAAGAAAACATCCCCCACACCATTACACCACCACCACCAGCCTGCACAGTGGTAACAAGGCATGATGGATTCATGTTCTCATTCTGTTTACGCCAAATTCTGACTCTACCATCTGAATGTCTCAACAGAAATCGAGACTCATCAGACCAGGCAACATTTTTCCAGTCTTCAGCTGTCCAATTTTGGTGAGCTCTTGCAAATTGTAGCCTCTTTTTCCTATTTGTAGTGGAGATGAGTGGTGCCCGGTGGGGTCTTCTGCTGTTGTAGCCCATCCGCCTCAAGGTTGTGCGTGTTGTGGCATCACAAATGCTTTGCTGCATACCTCAGTTGTAACGAGAGGTTATTTCAGTCAAAGTTGCTCTTCTATCAGCTTGAATCAGTCGGCCCAACCTCCTCTGACCTCTAGCATCAACAAGGCATTTTCGCCCACAGGACTGCCGCATACTGGATGTTTTTCCCTTTTCACACCATTCTTTGTAAACCCTAGAAATGGTTGTGCGTGAAAATCCCAGTAACTGATCAGATTGTGAAATACTCAGACCGGCCCGTCTGGCACCAACAACCATGCCACGCTCAAAATTGCTTAAATCACCTTTCTTTCCCATTTTGACATTCAGTTTGGAGTTCAGGAGATTGTCTTGACCAGGACCACACCCCTAAATGCATTGAAGCAACTGCCATGTGATTGGTTAATTAGATCATTGCATTAATGAGAAATTGAACTGGTGTTCCTAATAATCCTTTAGGTGAGTGTATGTATAAATATGTGTTGATTTAATAATTGCCAGAGTTTGCCTGTTAATTATTTGTACTCTTGATTTTATAGTGCCTTCTCTTTCTAAGCATTTTATGAATTATTTATGATTAGGTGTATGTGATGGTCTTGATGTAATTTTAGAAAGGGTTAATATTAGGACTCGAGGGAAAAAGCAGAACATCTATTAATCGTTTTCTGAAATGTGGTTGAATCAAAAATCAATTCTCAAAACAGGAATCAAAATTAAATGAGAGCTTGCAAATCAGAATCAAATCCTCCTCAATTTTCCTCAGAAGTTAGAAAAGTGACTACAGTGGCTCAACCTTAAGTTTATCAAGTGATGAGAATACTTTTTGTGCACAAAAAAACCCCTATAATTACGACTTTATTCAGCTATTTATTTTCTTCTGTGTGGCCTCTGTGAGTTCACGAGAGCCGAGACGCATGCGCGAGAACTGAGGAGAAGATGCTCACCATCATTTGATGGGAAAGTGTGAAAGGTAAGCCAATTATTTTGCGGCATTGGTAAGGCACTTTTACGTTTTCTCACAATTCGGACATCCAGGAAATGCACACTGTAGAACCATTTAAAACCCTACATCGAGACCCACCTGCATCATCTTCTCAGTTCTCGCACATGCGTTGTCACGCTCTCGTGAAATCAGTTAGAAGCCCACACAGAAGAAAATGAATAGTTTAATAAAGTCGTTTTATTCGTTGTCGTTTGCGCATAAAAAGTATTATTGACGCTTGATAAACTAAAGGTTGAGCCACTGTAGTCACTTTTCTAACTTTTCTGGGCCGGCAGATGAGATTACCTAGCAGCTTATGAAGGAGTGAGACAGCTCTCAGATTTCATCGAAGATATCTTCCTGTGGGGAATATGATGAATAATGATATGGGGAATAATGATAAGGACTGCTTAGTATTTTGATGACTTGCAGAGTTATTCAAGGCACTTTTTCCTCAATCAACTGAAACAAAACTATAGGCAATTTTATATTAATATTGTATAGGGCTACAGAATTATTTGATTTACCAGTGTAATGTTTGTGATTTTTATGAAGACTATTAAGAAAGAAACATTCAGAAACGGGTGCAGTTTTATAGTATTTTAATTTCTATCGGACTAGATCAAAATAGCACAAAAGTATTTTCATGCTTCTGCAGAAATAAATGACTAAACCTTTTTTAACTTGCACGTTTTAGAGATGAAAAAAATCATCCGCTGACTGACGTTACTACTTTAGTGAAGTTAAAGTAAAAAGTTTCCAGAATAAAATAATTCTCAAGTAAAGTACAGATAATCAAAAAGTATACTGAAGTACAGTACTCAAGTAAACAAACTTCGTTACAGTCCACCTCTGTCTTGCATGGCCGCTATCTTTTTCATATTCTACAGAGGAGAAAAGGCTTCATGTAAAATATTATATGTCTCCTTTGATTATGGTGTCATTGTTTTGGTAGTGAATTGGGCAAAAGACAAGAAGAGTGTGTTGGTTTCTGGTCGTTGTTTTTTTAACACACTATACAACATGCACTTTAGATGAACGTATAGCGGAGCATATAATAAAACTCAGTTTTATTACTATACAGTAGTAATGAGAGATATTTTATCCATGATCGAACTAGCATGTTAAACGTAATAATACTGATAATAACAGAATCATAAATATTTTATCGGCATGAGCACAGAATAATACTTGAATATGCTATGTCTTGCCCAAGTGTATTGTGCTCCGCCGCCTCAGTACGTGACATGACTGCCCCATACTGATCATATTTCCTGTGCCAGAGCATCTTGAACACACGTGTTTTTCCTTTCTGCACACATTCTCAAAGGCCACATCTATAGTTAAATAAACACACAGCAAAAATCTAGTGGTAAGCCTTCCCAGAAGAGTGGAGATTATTATAACAGCAATGGGGAAATAAATCTGGAATGGGACGTTCAACAAGCACATATGGGTGTGATGGTCAGGGGTGCACATACTTTTGGGTGTATAGTGTAGTGCAGAACTGATGTACTTTCAGAAACGTACCATAGTTTGGACAGTATTTAGTACCGCCCTCAGAGGTGCAGTGCATCTGAATCTGGGAACGGTCATAGGTTTCTCTTAAGATGAAGGAGGTGTCGCCTTTATGGGTGTTAAACTCGTAGGACATGAAATTCCACGTGTGATGATCATATCTGATGTAGATGTAGCGATGAACTAACTTTTTCTCCTCATAGTGTTCGCTGCTGCCAGGATTGACTCGAGTAAACTGGGGAGCAGAATTATACATCAGTTTCCATCAGAAAAGCAGTCAATAAGATGACATGCAAAGAACAGTATTACAGTGTTGTAAGACTTAATTTCGTGCTCTCAGTTATTATCTGGTTAATCAGAGGACATGCTAAATATGGAAAAAATAAGTAAGAAACAGAATTCATAAATAATCTGGTGTAGTGAATGCAAAAGTTCGTACCCCTCTGTCCTTGGTGGATAAATTCCAGGCATAAGGAGTCTGATTAACGACTGAAACCTTGGCCCCCATTATTCAGGATATTCTGTTACAGTAAAACAGTAAACACTAGTCAGTATTTAACAGTTATGCAAGGTAAGACAAAAAAACCAATAGAAATTGCATTAATTATAGCTAAATATATAATATATAATGATATATATTATCATATTTATAATATACAAATGTATTATATATTTTTAATATATAATAAAAAATTAAATAAAACACACACAAAAAAATACCTGATTTCATCAGTAGCACCTCATTGCAGAACACGAGATCCAGGGGGCGGAGTCGGATGCAGATCTAAGGGGTGGAGTTGGGTAGGTTTAGGGATCAGGGGGTGGAGCTGGGTAGGTTTAGGTATATGTAAGGTGGGAGGAGTTGGATCTGGATCCGACCCCTCCTCGTGGATTTCATGTTCTGCAGTGCGGACCAACTCGATTTCATTGCTGTGCAATACGAGGGGCGGGATAAACGGTTGTCTTTCAAATTCCCTCTGCACGCAATTGAGAATGAGGAGATGTCGTCACGACACAGCGCCCCGCCCCCAGAGACCGCGTCTCCTCCCCTTTCCGCCATTTTGGGAGGATACCCGCCAGCACCGTTCATTGTTTGTATTGGTAGTAGAGGAGGTTGTCGCACTGACTAAATATATATAGTGTAATAACTGATGCCTAAAACCAAGTAATTAACTATTTCCATATAAGTACAAGGTGGTAAAGAGTCTAACGTTAGGTCTCTGTTCCATGATTCAGCTCAGGCCCGGTTCTACGGGGTGCTTGGCACCCTCAAACAAAAGTGAAAGCACCCTCAGATTAAATTTTTATTAGTACACATGTAGCGCTAAACGAGATATTGCAGACAAAAGAAACAGATGGATTTCACACTCATACATATAATACACTAAATAAATCCATTAACGCGAATTATTTTACAGAAATTATTTTATTATGCTTTCATGTTTAATGCATTGGATTGGTTGTGTCCTTTCGCGATTGTGATACGCATAGGTGAAACGGTCTCTTTAATTGCCCACTTTGTGTGTGCGTCCCGCTCAGGAAATTCGTTAGCTGACTTTCTGAGACGGGGCTGCCTTTAGGTAGCCTAAAAATATGAATTGTCCATTTTTAATCATAGACATACGAAATTGGCTCAAGTAAGTTCAAACCTCTACATCACAACAAGACTAAATGACACCGCCTGCCGATGACAGCAGCGAACTCCGCCCTACAACTTCACTCTCACCGCATGACACCCATTCAAACACCGGCGATAAATCCCAGCAAGTGCCGCGGCCGATGGCGCCGACGCCGCCGAGAGTGACCAGCATTTGACTGTCTTAATGAGTGAGTCATTTAATCTTTAAATAAGCTGTTTCGTTTAAAAGGACTGATTCATTGTCGATTCATTGTCGTCAGAAACTAAATATCTAAAATGTAGTCAGTTTCAGTTTCAATACTTCACACATTTGCAATAAGTTACTGCTGATATTTGGGGGAAAAGGAATGTGTAACATTTCTTAACTATATCATATGATATAAATGCAAAGCACAAAAACTCGTACAGGGACATAGGCTACTCGATCATGCAGATCGCATATCGTTTAACATAACAGCAATTACAATATTGTCGTAGACAGCCCTATTTTGAGCACCCTCACTATTTTCAGAAGCACCCTCAGTGATTTGGTTCTAGAACCGGGCCTGATTCAGCTGCAGGCAGCTCGTATGGGTCAACGTTTTTAATATATTATTTCTATCCGTTGCCCCTGGTAACCGATAGCGTATCCTCCCAAAATGGTGGACGGGCTCAATTCGTCACGTGACAGCAAGCTACCGTGACGCATGTCCTCATTCTCAATAGGATAGCGCTACAACCAACCAGAGCAACGAAGAAGATGACGTCTTTTATATATTCCTTTTTTTAAATGACTCAAGTGCCGTTCTTTGTTCATGTTTTAAAGAAAAGTTTAACTTAAAATCCTCCAGAGTCGCGGCCAAAGCCGAATCGAAAGACAGCTGTTCGCCGTGCCATTCTTTGTTTTCAAGTAGCAGTGAACCGTCGCAACTCTGTCGTCATTATGTTAAGCCCGCCCGCCGACTCTATACACGATGTGATTGGCCTGACCAGAGTTTGGTTTTTCCCAAGGGTGTATCCATCGACCGGAAGTTGAAGCCGGCCGCGTGCCGCCATCTTGTAGCAGAACTTCACTTGCGTTAGCATTCCCATTGACTCCCATTCATTTTGGCGTCACTTTGACAGCGAATAACTTTACATCTGAGGCGTTTAAAGACTCCATTTGTCCATTATTTATTTCTAAAGACACACGACAATGTATAAAGGGCTCCATTACCTTCTATGTTAGTTTTTGTAAAAATAGGCTAACGATTGCGTCATAACCACTCGACGCTCTGTCGCACAGTAGAGAAATTACCGTACAGACAGGAGGAGAAGCTCACAGGCAATCAATGCATTAACTTAATATGGCGTACTGGCGTTACATTTCAAAATAAATACTATACAAATGACTTACTCCTGCTCACTCACGCCAAAGAACTCTTTGCTCAAGCTCGCCGTCTCTGCAAGATCAACGTTGGCAGTTTTCACACACAGCTACTAGAAGATTTACATCTGTCAGACAGGGTGCTCACGTCATCAAGCTTAGTTTGAGTCGGTTTGAGTCTGCGCGTCAGGAACGGAAGTGCTAAAAAATCGCTAAAAATGGGCTTCAACTGTCTCAACTGAGTTCCAATTAGATGGCTCTGTCCACTTCTTATACTGTCTATGGTTTTTCCAGCTAAAACGTCTATGGAGAGTTGCTAGACCACACTGGCTGCGAAATAATTTTTGCTGCCTCTAGGGTGCTTCTAGATTTCTAGGCTAGAGAAGTGGATGTCTGTGAGAAAAGTGAAGCAGCTCATGCAGTCTGATGCTCTTTATAAACCGTCCAGAAGGGGCTGAGCTTAGGACTTCTTAAGACACACACACACACACACACACACACGCACACACACGCACACACACACATATATATTTATATAGGTAAGATTTTGTATGTTCTGCTCACCAAGGATGCATTTATTGAATAAAAAAAATAAATAAAAAAAAACCAGTAATATTGTCAAATATGATTCCAATTTAAAAAAGCTGTTTTCTATTTGAATATATAGTAAAGTGTAATTTATTCCTGTGATAAAAGTTGAATGTTCAGCATCATTACTCCAGTCTTCAGTGTCACACGATCCTTCAGAAATCACTCTAATATAATGATTTGATGCACAAGAAACATTTCTGATTATTATTATTATCAATGTTGAAATTTTTTTTTTTCAGGATTCTTAGATAAATATATAGTTCAAAAGAACAGCATTTATCTGAAATAGAAAGTTTGTGTAACATTAAACACTACCGTTTAAAAGTTTGGGCTCAGTAAGAAAAAAAATGTTTTGGAAAGAAATTAATACTTTTATTCAGCAAGGATGCATTAAATTGATCAAAAGTGACAGTAAAGGCATTTATAGTGTTACAAAAGATTCTGTTTCAAATAAATGCTGTTCTTTTTAACTTTTTATTCATCAAAGAATCCTGGGAAGAACTTTTTTTTGCAACATTGATAATATGTTTCTTGAGCAGCAAATCATCATATTATAATGATTTCTGAAGGATCATGTGACACTGAAGACAGGAGTAATGATGCTGAAAATTCAGCTTTGATCACAATAATAAGTTAAATTTTAAAATATACTTAAAAAAAGTTATTTTAAATTGTAATAATATTTCAATATATTACTGTTTGTATTGTATTTTTAATCAAATAAATGCAGCCTTGGTAAGCACAAGAGACTTCTTAAAAAAAAAACAAAAAAAATAATAAAAAAACCTTAAAGATCCCAAAGGTTTAAATGGCAGTGTATACTTTAATGCATTAAAGGAGCTGTATGCAAGATTGTGGCCAAAACTGGTACTGCAATCACTTTCAAATTACTAACTCGAGGTTGCCAGATATGCTGCAGGACCCGATTCCGACACGTTTGTAGCTTCAGCTGTGGGAACTAGAGCAGAGCTGGCAACCCAGTTGCCGCACCACTACTGACTTCGTGATTGGTGGATCGGTGGAGGGTGGAGTATCAGACCAAAACACAACATGACAACATCAACATCAGTTGAGGGCTGCAACTTCACTTTTTAAATGACAATATCCTGGCCAGACTACTGTTGTCAGTGATATAAGTATTTGAAATGAACATGATTTCTTAATGTCTAGTGACATATCAGGGAAAATTTATGATTAACTGAAATAAATTTCTTACCTACAGCTCCTTTAATGCATGCGATACTTTTTTAAATTTTTTTTATTAAAGCAGCATCAATTTTTTCATCATTTGGCTGTTACAGTTATTAAACTATTGAAGCGTGATAACAAAAAACAAAAAATAACTAAAATCTTGCGCTGTGAATTTGTGTGTTTCTGCTTGAAAGAGGCAGAAACTCACAAAATTATATTGAAATTTCCGTTTTGTCAAGTGAAGTCATAACCACAGTCGTAAATGTGTTAAAAAGTGTTAAATGAATATAAACAGTTGTGAGAAAATAGGATGTGTCAGGTCTTAAATTGACAGCAGGCTAATAAAACCACTGCTGTTTATTAACTGCACAGATACAGAAATGATTCAATTTCTGTATATTTACCTATTAACCCTTCATGAAAATCTTAAAGCACTGTTTACAGTTGTGAAGATCGATTTTTAGTCCACTTAAAGTAAAAGTTTATTTATTTTTTAAAGGCTACGAAAATTAAAAAATGATAGCTTTCAATTATTCTGTAGTGCTGGCTAAGATTGAGAAGAAGAAAAAAACGTGTAATCGAGACATCAGTAGCATTATTGGCATCAGTAATACTGGCCTTTAAGATGCCGTTGAAAAAATATTTAAAATATACCAGCAGCCATATCACGACCATAGTTGCGACCATAGTTGCGACCATAGTTGGCTAACGATGCTTTCGGGAAACGCACCCCTGGTTAGTACCTGGATGGGAGACCTCATGAGAAAACCAGGTTGCTGTTGGAAGAGGTGTTATGAGGCCAGCAGGGGGCGCTCACCCTGTGGTCTGTGTGGGTCCTAACGCCCCAGTATAGTGACGGGACACTATACTGTCAAAGAGCACCGTCCTTCGGATGAGACGTTAAACCGAGGTCCTGACTCTCTGTGGTCATTAAAAATCCCAGGATGTCCTTTGAAAAAGAGGCCATCCTGGCCAAATTTGCCCCTTGGCCTCTTTCCATCATGGCCTCCTAATCATCCCCATTACATATACTGATTGGCTCCATCACTGTCTCATCTACACCAGTAAGCTGGTGTGTGGTGGGTATACTGGCGCAATATGGCTGCCGTTGCATCATCCAGGTGGATGCTGCACATTGGTCGTCAAACTAACACACACACGTTTCTGCCTAATTGTTGTCTTGTCCTCTTTGAGTTCTAGCGCTTTCAGATCTGTTTGTATAAACTTTGGTCTAGTTTTAATTTAATGTCGAACTAGTGTGACTACATTTTCAGTAACAAATTATTATTATTACTGTCTTTATACTATGTGAAAGTACTACAATAAAAAAACATATCGCAATTTATCACACCTAACATTAAATATTTTTATAACTTAGAAACATTTTTTGCAATTAACTAGTTTTAAATGGTCCTAAAGTACAAAAGACACTTAAAGTTGCCAGAGGAATTACTGAACTCCTGGGTTCTTGATTAATCGGTTATCATACACTATATTCTTAACAAGAACCCAGGCGTTAAATATTATCAGTGGCAACTTTAAGTATGTATTTTATACTTTAAACAATTTATAAGATAAATAAATCTTAAATGTTCCTAAGCTCATCCCCTTCTGTACTTATTTATGAGGTTATCACAAAAATTCTCAAATTGTCCTTAAGACAGTTGTATATTTCCAATTCCAACTTTCTTCCACACTTCCTCTTTGTCTGAATGATAGGGAAACACCATAATTTATAGAAAACAGGAAGGAAAAAAAGAGAAGTCTCTGAGAGAAAATCAAATAGAAAGTTCAGGGTTTTCAGGGAGTTCAGAAAGAGTTCAGTATGAGAACATGCACTAATGAAATAAAACAATTTCTTTTTTAAATGAATGTTTTGTAATAAGCGGTTTCATGCCTGTTAAGGTCTCACATCGCTTTGATTTTCAGTTCGGCTTTTTTCTTTTTAAGCAGTTTTATTCCTGTCTTTGTCTTGTTTTATAATTCAAATTTTATTCTTTAACATATACGTTTGGTATCAGATAATATTTTAAATGTATTTATACCATTGTCTGTCTGAATACTCGATTGGCTGGTTGGCTGGACGGTGTGCAATAAAACAGTTTAATGCACAAGTAGTTCAGTCAATCACCGGTACATATTAATTAATACGCTGCTTTAAATGAAGCACACACTGCAAAAAATATATATTTTTCTTACTTTTCTTATTTTTGTCTCGTTCCCAGTCCAAATATCAAAAAATTCTTTAAAAAAAAGATGCATTTACTAGATAAGTAAAATGACATAATATATGTGTGGCCTGACGAGGAATTTCTAAAGATCTAGTGTAATGACTACGCCACCTGGGAATTCTCAACCCAGGAATACCAACCTAATAGGCTGCACAGATTCTTCCCCTTATAGGACAAGAGACGTGGATGAATAAATAATTACTTTTTTTTTTTTTTAAAGGACACAAATATAATAAATAGTTCAAGACATAAGACATTACAAGCAAAATGTTCAAAAGAATACTACAGCACTGACTAATACAAATTTCACAAATAAATACAAACGAAATACACTGTCAAAAGGACAGCACTAAAAAAATGTTTTCAGACAACAGGACTGAGTGTGGCCAGGAGGGGAAGACTCGATAAGCACCACAACACTCGTGTAAATAGCACAAGTACATGCACAAAAGACCCAAAGTGACCCAAATCACCTTCACACACAGGTACACATGCACAGCACATCAAACTATAGTCCACAAAGTCAAGCCCCGTCCCTTTGCTCTTGGACACTCGACCCCTGACGAAAATAAACAGAACAACATACATAAAATGATTAATACACAATTCACAGTAAAAACACTAATACACAATAACAAACTAACTAAATAATAAACACTAGAAAGATAGCAACACAATTACCAAACAAAACACCACTCTCCTTGTAAACATACACGCACATGTACACACGCGCACACACACACAAACACACACACACACACACACACACTAAAACCACAGGGCGGCGATATTCCTCCAGTCAACCTGCACGCAAAAGCAGTAACGGTTTCTTGCTCGGCCGCAGTCAGTGGATGCAAATGACGTAAATCCTTTCGATTTAATCTCTAGTTGAGACCGCAGCAGCAAAACAGCAGCGCTCGTAATCAATGAGCGAACGTCGGGTCACCCCAGCACCGGAATCCTCCCCGCTACTCGGCAGAATATACTGCGCGCCTGAAATAACATTTAATTAAAAGACATATCATAGCGCATGACACGTATACAAATAACCTGCATACTTGGGGTGCGAGGAATCCCAGTCACGGCAGTCCAAAGTGCAAAATTGACGCACGCTGTAACATAAAACACACAGCACTTTGATTAATCCACTGCCCTATAAGGGAAGGATAGACACTACAAACAACCGCGTTCCTACCTGTGAAGAGGCTACAGACACATCCGCCATGAGAAACAGTACTCGTTCACATGCCAGAAGAGGGACCAAACTAATTTTCCCGCATGCTACTCAGCATGTGGAACCGGAAAAGCAAGGAAGAAGCTCCGTGACGTAATACAATACAAAGCCGATATATATGCTCCGCCTTTAGCGGTGATAGGCTTAATAAATAGACCCGAAGCAACCAATAGTAGCCCAAAGCCAAACATCTATACTGCCACATATGTCTGTGGTAAGCAGGGCCGAGAGCCATGGGAACACCGAGTGCCACACCGGTCTCGAGTCTCAAGGAGGAGCTCTGGAAGGATAGGAGGAGGAGTGACGACAGTGAAGGATGAGAGAGGACCAGGCCTGGGATCAACATGGGCTCATTGAAAAAACGTTCCTGTGGCAACATTTTTGCAGAATACGTACTAATACGTACATATCACTGCAGTGTCTAAAAAAAAATGACCACTAGAGGCAGTAAAACCGCTGAAAATTGTAATCGTTTTCACACACAATTATGATTACAGGGGCAGATTATGGATTAATAAAGACTTGTTTTCGATTATGTTATGACCTCAAAACACTTTTTACCATAGTGCATGATTTGTAAACTAATATATTTTGGAGTTTGCATCACTTAAACAGCTCCATATGTTTTACCAACGCATTCTCATCCCAAGGCGTAATATTCTGACACTTTGACAAAGCGTCTATATCGAACGCGCATGGAACCCTTTAGCGTCAATATAACACGCAGAGAGATGGGTAGGTTTAGGTATGGTGTAGGGTTAGGGTTAGACCGCTAGGAGGCGCCTTCTGACCCATATATTTCGGCGTCTCATATTGACGCTAAAGGGTACCATCCGCGTTCGATATAGACGCTTTGGCAAAAGCGTCATTATATTACGCCTTGGGATGAGAACGGGCTGGTTTTACTGACTTGTGAAGCTTGCTCGATGGCTCAGCTGGTACAGAATTGTACTTGTGATGCGGAGAGCTCGGGTAAGAACCCTGTGAAAGACGAGTCACGCATTTGCTTTTGTTAACACTATCTGGTAGGTTTAAGGTATAGTGTAGGTGTACGTTATTTTAAAACGGGACAGAGCACACTAATCTTTTAGCGCCACTCACTGGACATTTAAATTCAGAACTGCGGTGTACAAACTCAGACTTAATAAAATGTTGCCATATTCATTTTCATTTGTTCTGGAAAAAAAACTAAACACACTTTTAGCACCACTCACTGGACATTTTGGGTTTCGCAAAAATGTTGCCACTGGTACTTTTTTGAATGAGCCAGGGACATTTATGTTGCGTTTTATTATGTTTTTATGCTTCAGTCGTCCATGAGGGGCTGCCGCTTTACTTTTGATTAACTTTGTTAGTCTTAGTTTTTGCTTAAAACAATAATCCAGTGAACGAAGGTGTTCACAGAGACTAAACACGTGTGTCCACTCCGGTGAGCAAACAGCTGGTACCTCCAACACTAACATCTAACATAATGAGCTTTGCCCCATGTCTTTCTCTGAACATGAACTGGTATAGTGAAACCATGAGCACTTCTTTGAACTGCTGACAGTCCATTTGTGGGATCAACACACATTGGAAAGATGCAAGTGCATTGTAATATCTTTCGAATTGTCAGTATGTTTTCTGTTAATGTGGTGTTCAGTGCAGGGGATGTCGAGGACAAATTAACCACTGCAGCTGAAGTTTTAGAGGATTGAAGGGGTACATTTGATAATGAGCATATTTGTAATAGTGCGTTCACTCCGGGTCTAGTTTACCGCTTGACCACTTTGTGTTAATTCGCGTGTCAAGAGTGAAACTGACGTGCGTAAAAACAAAAGTTTGAAGCGAAATTTATGTGCGTCACGCACGTCAGATTCTTTTTACAAGATGGCTAATGTTGATCGATCATTCATTGAGAGAGTTATCGCTCTGTATTTGCTCTAGAGAGCAGAACAATGGCGTAGGGATCATCGTCGCCGTATTTGGGTCCACCAGACCCTTCGGAGGCAAACCCATTGGCGAGTTTCACCATTTAATCGCTCCAGGAGCTGCGCCTGGATGACGGCCGCTTTCAGCGGTACTTCCGCCTGTCCCGCGGCCAGTTTGATGTCCTGTTGTCCCGCATCGGAGCGAGGATCACCCTCGGCCTCATCCACCTAATCTGTCATTTATTTTTGTTTTGATGATAAATTGAGTCAGCCTCCAAAACTAATTAAACTTCAAATTCAAATCTGTCCTGTGATTTCTCTCTCTCTCACACAACACTCTCCAGACACGAACTAGTATGTTGTCATTACATAGCTTGTTTTCATATGACGTCACATCACCGCGTTGCCATGGCGCGAAATGCAGATGGAGGGCAGGAAGTGATTTGCTACATTTAGAAAGCACTATAATAGACTCAAAATGCCTATGTTTTGCGTTGTTTATGGTTGCTCAAATCGATCAAACCGAGGAGTTTTTATCGTGTACCAAAAGTTGTTGTTCATAAGGGGGAAAAATACAAGAAATTGACTGAAAAACGACGGGAAAAATGGCTTGCAAACCTACGTCTGCGGTCGGGAGGAGCTGAATCGGAAAATGCCCGTGTGTGCAGTGATCACTTCGTCAAAAGTCAGTTAATACACCTTATGTGGCTGTGTTTGTGTAACGTACCAGTTTCCGAACTTTGTAAAGTCAAAGTAATTGTTTCTTCTTTTCTTTGAGTTTGTAAGTTACCCCTGTAACTGAAGACAAACATGGCAAATATTTCAATTCAGTTGAAATATCGCTCCTCTTTATAATGTAAGGATCACGTCCAACATATGTTTAGATTTTTTTATATATATAATTCTCTTGTAATAGCATCTAAAGTAGTACAGTACGGACTTTCCTCCATCTCGTCCATTGCGCTCTTCACTTCCTGCCCTCCATCTGAATTCCGCGCGTCATCACAATCACGTGACTGAAAACCACCTATTAGAATAATAAACAGCATTCAATACAAAATGAATATGTCTCGTATATTGAAATCAAGTTTTATGTGATAAAATATTTGCTTTGTTGTGCATTACCACACCATGCAGGCATTGTCATATTACAAAATAATTTATTGAAGCATCCAGATACTTCACCACATGACAGTAGCTAGGCTCCTGATTGGTTAATGTTAAGTTAAATTTAAGAAAAAAAGTTAATGGTTAAAAAATATAGATGCATCATTGTTAAATAAAGAGAATTGAGATCAAAATGAGGGAAGCCTATTGGTTGTGAGCACACAGTGCAACCTGGGAGTAACGAGGAAGCTGATTGGTCATTGAAAATACACATGCCACACATAACCAGGTGTGTGTGATTACCAGGAGCAGAGAGATCTTTGCTAGCAGTGAAGGTGCTTCTCCTACCCAAGCTGGTGGTTTTTGGTGATTTATAAAACCAAAGGAGAAAGACTGCTGGGAAAAGCCACAATGTGGTCATCAATTTTGATATGCTACTGGTAGGACAAATACTTATTTTCTTTAGTGACCACAGATTTTGTCTATGTTTGGAGGCGTTTGTTGATGATAGCAGTTTTAGCATCTAACTGCATTGAGTTTTTATTTTACACTGCTGTTAAATTGCAGTTTAAAAATGTAAACTGTTAATATTTTAATGTTGTTTGTACTTTGAAGTGACTTATGTATTTGTTTTCTGTATAGGTTATTAAACTAACCATCTGAAATGATCATTGAGAAAAGTACATGAAGATCAAGTCTATTGAGAGATTTTCAATAAATTGCTTCGATGATGAAGAATCAGATGCTTTGAGTTATTCCATGCACCCTCTAAATTGATTGAAGCCTTTTTCAAGTTTGGGCAGACATTGAGGCAAAGAACCCTAATAACTTGACATTTAATAACCAACGCTTGTGGATAAGAAGATTAAAGGCTTCTGATGGTCAAGAATCAACGTTGAGGACAAGAATCAACGTTGTCAAGACAAGTCATCAGGAAATCAATTGAGGTGTTTTAAGACGTATCATTGTGACTTCAAGATAAGATGGCAGAAGAAGCTTTGGGGAAAACGGTGGACCAACTTACGAGAGAGAGAACCACTGCAAAGATGTGTGTTACAAAGCAAGCCAACCTTCTCATTCGAGAGTCAAGCCAAATGATTGAATCTGAACTCAGGAAGGAATTCCAGAAACTCTCTTCTAGTGCAAGAGCACTTTTTGATGCGAATGAAGGCTATAACATGGGATTGCTGGCAGAGCTGGAAGCTAAAGCAAAGAGTGATGAGAAAGTGGAGCTTGAAATACAGCAGACAGCAGATATTGAGAAGACTGTTAATGATTGTGAGACAAAGCTTGAGGAGGTGCGAAAAATTGTCCAAATTAACTTGTGGCAGAGGTATGGCCAAGAGGAATTGACTGTTGCAGTCCATGAAGCTGAGAAAGCTTGTGATCATTCTGCTTCAATACCTGTTGCTGGTGTCAATTGTGAAGGATATGAAGTTCAACTAATTCACTTAGAAAAGCTTGTGAGTAGAGCAGTCAAAACACTATCCAGCTGGGAGCGATGGATTCCTACAGGAGAGAAGAAAGACTTTGAGAGCAGAGTAAAGCAGTTGAAAGTACAAAATAATGGACTTGTTTCAAGAAACAGTGAGTTTATTACTGCACGGAATGCTGAAAGAAGTTCTCAATTTGCAGGTCCTATAGACCCAAACACAGGTCTCCAAACAGTGCCGATTACACCAGTTGTGAGAAGAGAGTTGTACACCAGAGTCACCGACAAGGTAGATAAATCTGAAAATAGATTTGAAAGGAGGCATGCATCTACAAGATCCACGAATAAAGATTCTGACGGTGGGTGTACTGTCTGTGGAGCTGTAAATCATAAGGACAAGATTTTCATCTGTAAAAAGTTTAAGGAGCTAAGGCTAGCTGAAAAGAAAGCTGCTCTGAAGAAGATTGGAGCATGTAAGAGGTGCCTTGGATGTCATGAAGGTAACGCAGACTGTAGAGACACATTCTTGTGTAAAAATAGAGATTGCAGAAAAGAAAATGCCCCAGATCATCATCATTTCCTCTGTCCAAGAAGAGAATCCACGAGTGGCACTGAGAAAAGGGGTTTAAAGGAAAGCAGGAAGGTAAATGTGCTCACAGCGGAGCAAGAGGAACTTTTAGCTGAACTTTCCCCAGAGCTTGCTGAGCGATGCAGAAATGCCTTCACCAACAAAGCTGCAACAGTTACTTCCACTGGAAAAACCCAAGTTGGACTTCTAAAGGAAAGTGGGGTACAAGAACTACCTGTCATCATGATGCTCATGGAAGTGACAGCCAATGCGGGGCAGAAGGTTGGAACTTTGGTAGATCTTGCATCAGATACCAACTATATAACCCACAAGGCTGCAGAACGGTTGAGGTTAAGGAGCGAAGATGTCACATTGATAGTGCATGGAGTTGCTGGAATGACCATCAAGGTGAAAACCAAGCGATATCTTCTTCGAGTCAGAGTCAAGACTGATGAGGACAAAGAAAGAGCACATGAACTTCTCTGTTATGGCTTGGATGAAATTGCTAAAGTGCATAAAGTCATCAAACCTAAGCAATTGCAGAGATTCTTCCCAGAAGTCAAGCTTGAAGAGTTGGTAAGACCTAAAGAGATTGAACTTCTTATTAGCCATCGAGAAGGGAGATTAGCCCCACAAAGAGTGAAGATTGTGGGGGATCTTGTCTTATGGGACAGTCCTTTGGGAAAGACAGTAGGCGGAGCACATCCAGACTTATTTGAAGAAATTGACGTAGCTGCATCTGAGTCTAAAACACATTTTGCACGCTCAATGAGAACAGCTGCAGCTAAATATGAAGAGAAAGTGGGAGGACCTGAAGTGATGACGAAGTCAGTCCAACTACTTCAAGAAACCAGTGCTGAGACAAACATTGCAGCTGTTAGCAACCGTGAATTCTTGGAATGGTGGAAGTGGGATAGCATTGGGGCAGCTTGTGAACCAATGTGTGGAGCTTGTCGCTGTGGGAACTGTCAGCCAGGTGGAAAGGAGATGACATTGGCAGAGGAAAGAGAACTCGAAATTATAAAAGAGTGTCTTACCTATGTAAAAAATTATGTTCACAGCAGTTCTCCTCATTGGCATGCAAAATATCCCCGGACTGAAAATCCAGCTTCCCTTCCCAATAATAGAAGTGGAGTAGAGGCAACTTTTCTGAGAACAGAAAAGCAGCTCAAGAGGGAGCCAGATTGGCAAGTCGCTTATACAGTTCAAATTAAAGAAATGGTGGAGCGCGGGGCAGCAATCAAGCTCACTGAAGATACGATTAATTCCTGGAATGGACCAGTATGGTATGTGAGTCACCTGATTGCACCAAATCCTCACTCAGTTACGACTCCAGTGCGCTTGGTATGGAACAGCAGTCAGAAATTAAGAGGAGTGAGTATGAATGATCTTCTTCTGAAAGGCCCAGATTTTCTTAATCCAATCAGAGCTGTCCTTCTAAGGTTTAGGAGAGGAGTTTATGCTGTCCTAGGAGATATTAGAAAGATGTATAACTCTGTATGGTTGGAGGAGCGAGAAATGCATCTGCATAGGTTCCTGTGGAGAGATGATCAGAGTGAAAAAATAGAAGAATCACCAGAGTTAACATCGGTGACCGACCAGCAGGGTGCATCGCACATTTAGCCATGCGTGAAACTGCAAGATTGACAAAGTTCTCTCATCGACATGAAGAGCGCAAAGTCATTGAAGAGGATAGTTACGTAGATGATATTCTAACTTCCCACAATAATCAGAAAAAGCTGGACAAAATATCTGAAGGTGTTGAGGAGATCCTAAGAGCTGGAGGATTTTTCTTGAAGCACTGGGTTCGGTCAGAACAAAGTTGGAAGCCTGGTGATGGTGAGGCAGAGTCAACGGGAGAAGACAGAATCCTAAAACTTCCAAACCAGTTGAGGGATAAAGACAACAAGGCCCTTGGAGTTGGGTATCTGGCAGAAGAGGATCAACTTTACATCATGACATCAATTAACTTTACCAAGCGAAAGAAGAAAATGAGGATAGGACAGAACCTCCTCAAAGAGGAGGTCAGGACCAAGACTCCTAATCCTCTGACCAGAAGAGAGCTACTGAGTCAGGTGGCAGGACTGTATGATCCGATTGGCCTGGTCACACCGGTTAAGCAAAAAGGGGCCATCCTTGTACGGAAAGCATTTCAGGAGGCAGGATGTGGAAAGTTGACCAAAGACACATGGGATATACCACTGTCAGAAAAGCTCTGTCATACCACTGTCAGTATGTTCAGCTAAGCAAGATAACGTTTCCCAGAGGCATAACACCTGGAGGCTGGAAGGGAAAACCATTGGGAATAACATTCTCTGATGGAAGCGATAAGACCTATGGAGCTGTAACATATTTCAGGTGGGAAACAGACCTGGGCGTTGAAGTAAGGCTAGTTGAATCAAAGGCCAAGTTAACTCCTTTGGATCAAAAAGGGGAAGCAGTCAAGGCTGAAATGTGTGGTGCAGTTTATGCAGCCAGACTTCGAAAGTATATTGAGAAACATTGCCAAGTGGAGATTGACCAATGGTTCCGTTTGGTGGACAGCCAAACAGTGTTGGGAGCTATTCAGCGGGCTAGCTATGGCTATCAGTCCTTCTTTGCCAATAGGATTGGAGAGATCCAGAGAACTACGCTAGTTAAGGATTGGTGGTGGATCCCAGGTGAATTAAATGTTGCAGATATGATCACAAGGGGAGGTAATCCAGAAGGCCTAAAACAAGATTCTGCATGGCAAAGAGTGCCTCTGTTCTTGAAGTGGCCAGTGGAGGATTGGCCAATTAAGTCAGCTGCTGAGATTGAAGTTTGTTAATAGCTTCTCTTGCAGCAGTTACAGAGGAAAGCATTCTCTGCAGTACTAACCAGAAGTCTGGCTAAGAATAAGCAAGACTCAGTCCTCCTGCAGAAAATTAAAGTGAGAATTCATGAGGATGGAGAGAAAGGAAGGATGTCTGACGGCATAGTAGTAAGTAAATTACTTGATGTTGAAAAATTCAGCAAATTGTCCAGACTGTTCAGAGTTACTGCTTGGGTGTATCGAGCTGTTAAGAAGTGGATGAAGATAAGAACTAAGACCTCGGGTTCATCAAAGTGGGAGGTGAAATCTTTGGAGGGAAGAGTCGATGGAGCTATCTTGACAGTAAATGAACAGGAGGATGCTCTCAAAGATCTCTTTCTAGCAGCCCAAGATGATATGGTCTTTCCTGATACTACCTTTAGTAGGTTGGCAGTGTACAAGGATGAAAATTCTGGACTGTTTGTTTGTGGAGGAAGAATTCAAATCTTCAATGAGGACAAAACTGTAGTTCCAATCTTACCATATAATGCATATGTGTCTACACTTCTGGCTCAGGAAGCTCATCAAGTAAACCATGAAGGAGTGGCTGGAACTTTGTTGAAGATGAGGAGAAAAGCTTGGGTTGTAAAAGGCCGCAGACTAGCTAAGAAGTCCGTAGACTGCTGTGTGACCTGCAGAAAGGCAAGGTCGAAGCAATGCCAACAGATTATGGGAGACCTTCCACCAGAGCGGTCAGAACCAGCTGCGCCATTTGAGTTCACAACCCTAGATTTGTTTGGACCTTATCTGGTAAAAGATGAGGTGAAGAAGAGGGTGGGACTTAAAGTTTGGGGAGTGGTCTTCTGTTGTATGGCTTCAAGAGCTATCCATACTGATATTGTCAGTGATCAATCAACAGAAGGATTTCTGCTGGCATACCAAAGATTTACAGCCTTAAGGGGACATCCAAGGAAGCTGTTGTCAGACTCAGGATCAAATTTCATAGGGGCCAAGCCTGTTCTTGAGGATCTTCACTAATTCCTAGAGCGACAGGACAGAATACAGTTAGAAATTAAAGTAGCCAAGCACGGCACGGAGTGGTCTTGGAAAATTCATCCTGCAGATTCCCCTCACTGGAATGGAGCAGCAGAAGCGGCTGTCCGTCTGGTTAAGCGGGCCCTCCTGAATCTAAGCTGTATTGGAGGTATGTCATGGGGGGAATTTCAAACTTTTCTTTACACAGCAGCCAGGACACAAAGTCGGGAAGACTGCGTGGAATACGTGAGTCCAAACTCTCTTCTCCTGGGTCGTACTGGAAAAAGAGGGGATCAAGGAAGTTTTGAATTTGAAGGTGTTGAAGATTTTATTATTTGGAAATTAAGTAATTTAGCTATAATTTAGACACCATTATTTCTCTGTGTCTTTGGAGTGACTTTGAAGGCCTAGAGGCCTAGAATGCTGAGGCAACAGAGAGTGCTATTTCAGTATGTCACATGGTACAAAAGTATTTCTCAAAATATCTATATGTATGTATGACCTTTTTTGGAAGGGTTGAAGGTATATGTGTGGAGCTGAGCACAGCTCGGGAGTGATTCTCATGCAAGTGTCACTCGGCTTTGTTCGTTGAATAAAGTCTAATTATTTTCTGTTATCAAAGATCTCTGAGACATAGTGCCGAAATGATTTAAACCACAACATTTGGCGCCCAACGTGGGGCATGGAAGGAGCTGAAGAAACCATGATGGGTGTCACCGTTGACTGGCACAAACAACAGTGGCCACTGTACTTAGAGGTGAGCAGTTTTTTGCTTTTTCTTTAAGTTTGTGCGGGTCACCGGTTGCCCAGAAATGGTAAGAAAAGCTTCTCCAAATTCAAAGAACTTAGAAAATGAAAAGGGGTCTATGATTAACAGAAATAATTGTATGTATTGTCTTTGTATGTCTAGTTTGTAATAGGAGGGGAGCTCCCAATAGTCTTTGCCAGTGTTTAGATAATCCTCTGTGGATTGTATGAACACTGGTGATATTAATTTTATGTAATGATAAGGATATCATTGATTAAGGATAATCATTTTGTTGCTTGTTAAGGATTGTTCTGATTAAGGTTAATCAGTTGTATGTTTACTGATAAGGATATCAGTTATTGATTTGTGTTTATCTTGTCAAGGTGGCCTAGATGGATGACAAATGTACTGATTAAGGATAATCGGTTTTATGTTTACTTGTTAAGGTTAACAAGGGCAATGATAATGATATCATTGTTGATCTGTGTTTCTTATTAAGGATAATCGGATAGCATGCGCACAGATGTTTAGCTTCCGGTTACCGTCTTGTTAAAGATTTGACAAGAGACTGCTCGGGTTAAGCTAAATCCTATGGAATAGGAGAGTTAGAAGTGTATCAGTGATGTATTGTTATAAAGACAGTGAGTAACACTGTAAGTAGAATATAGCTTTTGTGTGTGTGTCTGGGATCCTGTGTCTGCTTGACTGTGACTGTGGTTAAAAATAGGTGACAAGGAATGTGTGTGTGAGCTTGAGAGACAAGTAATGTATAAATGAGTATTAAAAGTAAAGGAAAACCATTATTTCAAGATATTAACTTTGAAGATTATTGTAGTATAAGTTAAAGTAATGAAATAAGTAAAAATATATATATAATAAATAAAATGTAGCCTTATAACATATATTAATAGATAAAGATAAATAGGAATGCACGTGCTTAATATATTATATCTTATATCTGAAGACGTCTAAAATTTGTATCTCATTATCCCTGAAAACAGAATGAGAAAAAAGTATCCCATTGCATATAATTAAGTGTGTGTTAAGAAGAAATGACCTGTGCAATGTGTTGAAGGTGAGCGAGATTGGGTGACCACGGTTAAACAATCTATTTTAGAATCGTAGTAAATAGGAATTGTTAATTCAAAATAAGAGGAATTCCTTGATGTTGGTTGAGGAACATTTCATTCACCATACATGCTTATTTTGAACACAGCATGCAAATATATAAGAAAGAATGAAGTCTGATTTTATGATAGGAGAAATTATTTAATTGTATTATACTCAGATAATCAAAGTTAGATTATTGCTGATATTGCAAAGAAGAAATAGCTTGCTTTTTTCTGCAACAAAGAACTTGCTTTACTAAAAATAGAATGGAGGAACTGCTGTTGTCAACCAGTGAGATTTTTATATACAAGAACTAGTATTTGTAAAAGTTTAATTTGATTCATGCAGATCTCTGAGTGTTCAAATTACAGATGGCTTCACTGACAGTGTCGAATGGAAGCAACAAGAGGGCAAAGGTCAGAGACACGACTGCAGAAAGAAGACTGCAGAGAGAAGAAGAGTGGGTGAGGGGATTTCAGCTCCCCTCCTGAAGTTGATCACTTTCTGAAAGCTCAGCATGGAGAAAGACTGATTTAATGCTGAAAAAGGTGAAATTTTCATTTGAGACTTTTCCTGAGGACAAAGAGACTTTTCCTGAGATGCACAACTGTGGCAGAATCTTTCAATGCCCAAACTGAGAAGAGGCAGAACAACAACGGAGCCTGAACACCAGGCCTTGAATGACATTATAGGCTGACGACACATGCAGAGCGACAGCCAAGAAGGTTATCTAAAAACAGAAGAACTGACATACCTCCTCAAACGGGCACCACAGGTGTGACAAACCTTATGATCACTCTAAAGACTGCTTCAAATTTAGTGCATTATTATGTTACCTTTATTCATCTTGAGTATTCACTGGTCTCAAAGCAATTATTTTATATTCTCTGCTAAACTAACCCTCTCTGCTCTTTCAGTAGGTACAAGTCCAGCCTTTTAAGAAAAAGAAAGCATACTGAAAGAGAGAAGTGTGTGCTCAAATAATGGACAAGTAATGCAGAGGCTGGATTTGGTATAGTGAGGGCTATTAGATTAAACAAAGATAGGGCTAAAAGCATGATATAATTATTATGACAAAGATAAAGAAAGACACACAATATCAAAGAATAATACTATTGTTGACAAAACAGATACACTGGTCACTCCATCTTGTTTTGGTAATTTTCTAGAGAAAGACTGGAGGGAAAATATATACTCCAAAAGTAAAAATTATTAAATCACAAACATTGTGAAGAACTGGGATAATGAGATGGAAATGTTATTGGCCATGGATCCAAGATTATGTAGAGATCTCTAAGTTTATTTTTAAAACAGCTCATGAGCAAAAACCAAATGAATAGGAAAACTCAGAACAAAAAATGAGAAAAGAAAAAATGCATTTGAAAAATTGCAATTGACAGGCCTATTACTTTAAATTACTTATTAGAATTTGTAAAAAGAAAAAAGGGTTTATAACAACGGACTTAAACTAAACCACGACCATTGACACTTCTCAATAGTGTTTGACATAGTTGTGTTGACCTGATCAGACCTTGTGGCTAAAATGATCAGTGCCGCATTTAGAGCACAACCTGCAGGAATGTATGTGCTGGCCAGTGTGTGTGAGAGTGACTGAGTATGAATGGAGTGAGAAATGGTGTTTGAAGAAACACTAAGGCAAATCAATTATTTTGCCAATACAGCTGTATTTAAAATTTTATTTGTGGGCCCACAGGGCAAATTCTGCCCAATAAAATAATGACCATGGATAAATTTGGTTAATTTCTTGGTCAAAACTGTAGTGGCAATATGAAAAGAAAATGTTAAAAAACATTGCCACATTTGCGCAAGCGCTTAACACATCTGACTTTCCTTTCAGAATATAATGGAGGAGTATCAACACATCTGATTTTCTTTTCAGCATATGGTGATGGAGCTGATTCTTTGTCAAAAGTATGTAATAATGTAACTTTTGTACAGGTGCTACCAAGAAGGACAATGGGAGAGATGAGCATATGATTGAAATTACATGTTGTTGTCACTAACAAAAATAATTAAGCTTTAATTCACAGATATTCAATATATACTGTTGTGGCAAAAACAATTTAATTAAACAAACACATCATAGTAAGAGACATGATTCCAAATTGTATAAAAGGGTATTTATTCCTTGCAAGAAATATGGACTCCGTCGCCATCACAGTCTGGCTGTGAGGTGAGTGAGACAAAGGAGCAGGAGGTTGGGGCAGCAATCTTTATACTATTCTTACGGTCACTCCTATCACCCGGGGTTTTCACACCTCTGAAGTCACTGCCCTACCACCTGCTGGGTGCCTCAAACACACCTCCAGCTGCACAAATACAACATCAGATACACAAAAGGCTCTCTACTTTGTATTCCTATTTCATTCCTGTGTTCAGCAATATTCATTAATTAGCCAATATTAAAATTTCTACAACAATTTCCCCATTTTTTTATAATTCAGATTATCAAATCAAAATAATAAAAAAAATCAATAGAACAAATTTTAAGTAACAATATTATCAGAATAACACATTAACATTAATCCACATCCATCTTAATGTCTGATTCCCGTATGCCTGATAACTCTATCTGAAAGAACATTTTGAAAGTAATACAAATAAAAAAAATTAAAAAAAATAAATAAAATAAAAATAAAAAATAAAACTTCACTTTGCCTATGATCGGGCTAAACGAGTAAGCACTGTTACCGCATTCCTGACATAAAATCAGACCCTTAGTCATCTCAGACATAAGTTACAGCGTAAAAAATAATAATAATTGAAATAAAATAAATAAAATAAAAATTAAAAATTAAAAATCCCTCATTTCAAATTTCTTTGATTATTTTCAATCCTATAAATCCGCCCTTGTGGTGACCACACATATGAAGTCCAAAAGTGGTACAATCCATAAAGACATGCGTTCTGTTGTGTGTAGTTGCATCTTCAGACGTTTCGTCCAGGCTTGTTTTAATACCAGTTTGCCAGTCTTTATTTTCCTTTCAGCCCTTCTTTATTAGGCTCTCATTACTTCATCTGTATTCTGGGTCATCGGCCCTGCTTCATGGTGGTGGCTAAGATCAGACAAAGAAGTTACTGGTCCCAAAATAAACTAATCAAAAATGTCATTTCTATCGTTTAAGGTCTGCATTATCTTTTTTAAAAACGTCTTTAAAGCCATTTAGTTTTACATTTACAATATTTACAAATACAGATTGCCCTCTGAATGGCAATGATTTCTTTTAACATCTCTGTGTCTATGATTTTCAACTGAAAAACACTGTGCTTTACTACAAATAGCTTATCATCACTTATGACACCAGCTCAGATAACAGCTTTTAGCTGACATTGAATGAGAGAGAGATAGACTGTTGAAGCATTTCAGGACTGATACACTGCATTCATAAACTTCTACACGAAAACTTTATCTACTATCTTTTAACTCTAGCCCAGCTTAAGGCATCTTTTCCATAAATTGCATGTATTTTTAATACAAGCAAAACTAATTTTTGTTTTCTTTTGCCCATACAATGACATTAGATATTGTCAAATTTCACTCAGATTTAGTCTGTCTGCTGGCATCTTCAGCCTCAGCACACACAGATTTAGATATGCAAATTGTTTTAGCCAAAACCACAAGCTTATCCTCTTAAATCAACGTATCAACTTCTAATTCTTTCTTGGTCAACCCTAACAAGCTTTTGTTTAAACAAATGCCTTTTTAACATATCCTACATCTAGCTGTTAATCTCTAAAGTAAACTACTTCTGCTTAGCCTATTTGATCTTTAGAGAACGAATAATTATTATTGAGTCTCAATAACCTTTCAATTTCATCTAAATTGTAGTTGTCCGGTTCCTCAATTATCATAGTTTAATATCTGACTTTCATGTTTTCTTTTCTAAGAGTTTACCAATCTATAATTAGCAATACTTTTAAAAGTATTTTTGCAACTCATTTCTTATCTGTAGTTTTGCACCAACAGTAAAACCAGATCCATAATACAGTGATCCTTCTGACCCCCTTCTTGGGCGTTTTACTGTCTTTCACACCTGTGAGGTCAAAAATTCTTTGTTTGTGGCTAAATCATCTCTATGTCTCTCCTGGAGATAATTACCCACCCTAAAAGTTCGAAGGCTCTTTACCATTTGTCTCACTGTGTCTGTGTCACGTTCTGTTTACTATCTGCCTTCAAATACATCCCCCATTCACTGCAACATCCCATGCAGCAATGCAACCAGAGCTACTAATGCAATCTCAGTTGCAAATTCAATTACAATAGCCAAATCATAGTAACATTAATCTATTTTTCTAACCCATATTAACACAGAATTTTCTTCAAATTTGTATCATTTTGGCACTTTCTTTGTTTTGGAGCCAGTCAAATTATTGTTTAGCTTCCCGATCGGAATCAAACTTTTACAAAAGCATAATTTGCAAATCTCTTTAAGTGAGAGCTTCAGAGCAGAGCTGCTTACAGCATTTGTTATCTCCTGTCTCACTATTATTTATCAGGACTGTTCAGTTACTCTTCATACAGTATAAAGAAATTTAACATTTCATTAACACTGGTTTGAAAGCTTATTCTTATAAAATAGTAAGTCTGCAGAATCAACTTAGTTATTATAATTATTCCTCAATTCCACTTATCTCTGCTGTTTTCACCACAAGATTGTATTGCTCACATCTCAATACCTAAATTACCCAGACAACTGTCATATCTGCCTGCACCTTCAATTATACAAAATATGGCAATCTATTCTTTAATACCCTCGTTTTCATAACATCAATACAATAAAGCACATTCATATAATTATTTCAATCACTATTTTATCATTAAAAATATAGAATTTTCCCGTTCTACTTGATAAAACGTTTCATATCACTGTTTAATCATCCTTTTCATATAGCTTTTCTACTATATTTCAACTCCTTCTCAATCCAACACTAGTAGTCTAATGTTCCTGCCTTCTTCCCCTACATGCAAAAAAAAAAAAAAACTTCTATAATCTATTTCTGCATTCTGATTCTTTTCAATTTGCTTCGTTCCAACAACTCACTTTGTGGAAAAACTCACATTTTCCTAGTATCTTCCCCAACATACAAATTCTTTCTTCTTTTCTGCCTTTCTTCAATCCAACAATCTCTGCTCACATTCTTTTCTCTTCTAAACCAATAAATCATCAACAAAACAAAAACTATTCCTGGCCACTACAATATAATATAATATACATATATTATATCACAATCTGGTCATAATATAAACTATATTATAATGAGTTGTATAAATCAAACTAACTTTTTACTGGTCTCTACGGTCTCCACTGACTGACTTGTTATCATCTCATTGATCTTTTTAGAAGGCATCTGACCCTGCAATTTCCAGCTGTGCACTCACTGTTAACTATCCAGCTGTGCACTCACTGTTAACTATCAGGGAAAGAAAAACCCCCACACTTTCTTCTACTATCTTTCTCCACATGCTAATTCGTGTTTCCTGGACACAGATGAGTTAAGAACATTGCAATGGTTTTTTTTATTCAAACACACAATAAACCAAGTTTCTTCAGTCTAAATCACGCTCATTTTACTTGCAATGCATTCTATCAGGCATCCTAAACTCTGTTCTAACTGGTGTTATTTAATCTATAGCCAATTTTCAAAATCATATTTGCCCAGTTAACAATCTTTTATCTGCTTTTCATAAGCCCCGTGTGGCTC
Source organism: Semotilus atromaculatus (assembly GCA_031834385.1). Taxonomy (NCBI): domain Eukaryota; kingdom Metazoa; phylum Chordata; class Actinopteri; order Cypriniformes; family Leuciscidae; genus Semotilus; species Semotilus atromaculatus. Next base: position 20,201,282 of record JAULUF010000040.1, read on the forward strand.
AAATTTAATCTTTGTTCATTTTTCAATCATTCATCTAAAACACTGCTAAAATTTCATCATTCGCAACATTGATAGCATTGTTTAAATCAGTATTAGGCCTACGTGTCTCTGCGTGTGTGTGTGTGTGTGTGTTATTAAAAAAAAAAAAGTTTACTTCTCTGTCTTGCGGACACGATCGCCTCTCGCTCCGACCCAAAACTCAAAACTTCAGATTCGGACACGCAGTGCTCCAATGTTTCCTCGGCACACTCTGCACTTGACACAGTCTCCGATCGCATGGTCATTCGCAACACAAACACACTGGCCACTCTCACACACGTTACTAAAAACATTTGTTACCCCTTTGTTGCGTTTCACTGACTTTTTTACAAACGCAATTCTTTTTTTATTGGACCGAATACTGGTGTGTAAAAATTATCTTGTTTAGGCCTACTATAAGATGATCCCATGTTGGCTGAATCCTCTCTCTCGGGTTTTTAATTTCAACGCGTCTTAATCTGTCAAACGTCTTCCACAGATCCGATTCTGTCACCTCGATTCGGCAAGGTTTAGCAAATATGCTCTGTAGTAATGGTTTACTCAAGGTTCAATTCAATAATAAAGCACAATTCATAAAAATACTGTTAGTAACAAATTGTATGAAATTGGTCCGACTTCCTCAGGTGCCAATTTCAGTTTTTTGTTAGCTAGTTTTTATAATTGATAATTTATTATATAGGCTATCAGCATAAAATTGGTCCGACTTCCTCAGGTGCCAATTACAAATTTTGTAAACCCATTAATCAGCCACAGCGGCTCCTTCGTCCGCTTTTACGAGCTAGTTTTAGGCATAGAATTGACTTGTAGTGACTGTTCGTTCGTGCTGGTTCACGTGTTACAATTATCGGTTATAGCATAATTCATAAAAATAAGTTAGTAACAAAAAATTGGTCCGACTTCCTCAGGTGGCACTTTTTGTCACGTGCTAGTTTTTTCAATTTCATAAAATTGGTCCGACTTCCTCAGGTGCCAATTAAAGATTTTAGTTTTTTGTTTTTTGCATAAAAATTCGTCCGACTTCCTCAGGTGCCACTTTTTGTCACGTGCCAGTTTTTTCTACAATTTATTTATTTTATTTCTAAGAGCCGGGATGCTCGTCACTACCTCAATTCACCCCTCGACAAACTTTCTCTGCCCGTACCGAAGAGATAGTTCAGCCACAATGGTTCGCCTAATAGTTATATCAAATTACACCATGCGAAAAAAAAAGAAAAAAAATTTTTTTAGGTCTCTTACCAGATGTTTTACTGCCACCGGGTTCTTTTCAGATCTCGGAGTCCCTCCTGGCCCTGAAAAATCGGGATTTGGCTCTCTCTCTCGTAATCTGTTGAGTTCTCTCTCAAACCGCCGAGGTATATGAGACCAGTAGCCTGGCACTGGGGCGATTCACTCCGTCCAAATTCGTCTCCGGGACCAGGGAGGACTGCCGTGAGATCCCACTTCTGACACCAAAATTGTTGTGGCAAAAACAATTTAATTAAACAAACACATCATAGTAAGAGACATGATTCCAAATTGTATAAAAGGGTATTTATTCCTTGCAAGAAATATGGACTCCGTCGCCATCACAGTCCGGCTGTGAGGTGAGTGAGACAAAGGAGCAGGAGGTTGGGGCAGCAATCTTTATACTATTCTTACGGTCACTCCTATCACCCGGGGTTTTCACACCTCTGAAGTCACTGCCCTACCACCTGCTGGGTGCCTCAAACACACCTCCAGCTGCACAAATACAACATCAGATACACAAAAGGCTCTCTGCTTTGTATTCCTATTTCATTCCTGTGTTCAGCAATATTCATTAATTAGCCAATATTAAAATTTCTACAACAATACAGATACTCAATTCCAGGAAGGTTTCTGGGACGAGTCTAACAAAATGAACCATTGACTGTGCTTTGTAATTTCAGAAGAGTGACATTTGAGTCCATTCCTCTCAACTTAAAATACACTAACAGACTTCAGCAACCTTTCCTAAAATTGAATGTTTAGCACTTGAATAGATTTGGTAGCAACTTAATAATAACCCCACCAGAACAAAAATTGATTGAAGAAAAATAAATCAAAGCAATGTAGAAATGATGATAAAGAGAATGATAATAATAATAATAATAATAAATGATAACAAATAATTTAAGAAATTGGTATAGCATAGTGGGAATTAAGACAATTCATGAGGGAAACATTAGAATTAAAAAGAACTTTTAAAATAAATCTTAATGGGTACTCAGATGAAATTTGTCATTATAAGGGTATACAAAATTAATTTAAGGCTACAGTTGAAATTGAAGCAAGTATTGACATCGGGTATTAACAAACATTAGATTTTAATTTAAAAGATTATGAATTGATTCAATATGCTATTGACTAATTATAAATATATCAAGTAGTGTTTATAGACTTACAGGAAGTTAATGAAACAATAATAAACAGGCCCTTCTGAATAATCTAAATGGCACCAAAGGGGGGTAAAAAATGAATATTTAACATTCACATGAAGCATAGATTATCGAACAATACTTTTGAATATTCTCAATCCAAATGCGCAATGGTATTAAACCACTGCGAAAAGGGGGGAGTTAAGGTAAGGAAATTATTATTAAAATGAAGGCAAAATTAATTAAGAATAAGGAAATTAAATTAAAATTAAGTTAAATTAAAGGCATGTTTGCAAAGTTTTTGTGAAATTTGTGGCAGAAACAAAGCTAAGAAAAGAACAGCGACAAAAATAGGCCATATGTCAGTATCAGAAGAACTATTAAAACATTTGGTAAGGGATATGTGGACATGATATAGATGGGTAAAAGCAATGAAATCAACAGAGGAGGGTCAGGAACAGAAATTAAATCTCTAACAGAGAAGTATGGGTCAGCTAAACAGAAGCATTGAAGACTAAATATAAATTGTATACGAACACAAGGAAGTTTTAATAATAATAAGTTATAAAGCTTTATGTTTGAAATGGTTGATATAAAAAAGTTGAGATTGTTAGATTTATTTAGGTATGCAGGAAAATAAATGTACAATGGATATGTAAGAGTGCGAAAAGTTAAAGAGTTCTCTTTTCTAAGTGTCTGATGAGGTTATTGAATGACTTTTATGAAGTAAATGTAACATTGCTCTGAAGCTTTCTTAGTTTGAGTGATTACATGAGACATAATTAGTTTATTCATGATAGTTAATTTAGAAATTAGTAGAAGAAAAGGTATTCAGGTAGTTTTGAACTGAAGAGCTATAATGAGAAGGAGCTGCCACACGTGAGATTAAAAAAAAAGGTATTTATTGTTTAAATTTGGTAATAAAGTAGACAGAATTTGAAATGTAAAACTTTATAACGAAGCATATTGAGATTTAATGGATAGAAGGTGCACTAAAATGTTATGTTTATTCATAAATTAAAAAATGGACTAATAGATTGATTTTTGAATTTAAGAATTTATCCAGTCCTATTCTGAATTAAAAGTCATAAGGATCACGCAAAACAAAAACGCAAAATGAATCAACTACGACTATAATCAGCAGAGATTTATTATAATGCTTTGCCTGCATTATGAAGAAAACAATTATGTGAAAAAAGTAGAATGACTTATATTTAGAGATTGGTGTTGCACTTTTACGAAATAATACTGTGCAAAGAGGAAAAATTTAGCAAATACGATCGAGATAAAAAAGCTTAAAGAAAAAGTTAAGGAAAACTTGATTTAAGTTTGAAGGATTATGAGTCATGGTTTTGAGTTGCAATATCGAAAGAGGGTTATTATTCTGTTGTGTACTTCGCATATTGAGATTGCTAATTGTCAAAAAACACGGTTAACCGAATGGAAATGCGGAAAAAAGATAATGAAAACTAATTTGAGAGGGCAGAGAGAATGAAGGGCACTATATGTCACTTTGAGTGATTTATGGCCCTTCAATAAAAGGTTCCCACGGGTGGGGGCCGTGGGGGATCCCACTTCCGGTCTGACCATCTGGAGCGTGGGAATTTCCCACGCTAGCCACGCCCCCCCCACCCCTCCCACTTCCGGAGAGGTACGGAACCCCTCCCATCCGACCCGGTTCCGGAACCCCTCCCATCCGACCGGTACCGGACTATGCACCTGCTGTACACCTGTTACGGGCACCTGTCTTGTTCAATGTAAAACTGTTCAAAAAAATGGAAAAAACATTCAAAACAATACATTTTCAATCTTTTTAAGAAGGATGACAGAAAACAGATAGGTTTAGTGTTTTTTATTAAAGAAAGGGTTTTCACGTTTACATTTGAAATCTTTTTACTTTCACACATTTGTAAAAATAGTTAAATAGGATTTTCTCAAATTGCATCAAGCAAATAGTTATATTTTCCATCATACACTTAAAAAAGTTGTACTTTTCACATAACACAGTGCTTAAAACCATTAAGACCGTTTATATCATTAAGAACAGTACAGGTATTTACCTTCACACATTATTTTGTAAAATGTTCCATTTTACATAAACCAACTGTTTTAAAAAGTTTTTTCTTAAAGTTATCAAAATGTTTTAGTATGAAAACATCTAAAACAACATGTATTAAAATTATATCATGCAAATAGATCTAATTACTATATTTGAAGAAGTATTTTTTCACAATTACCTAGTGTTTAAAGCCATTAAGACCAGTACAGGTATTTACCTTAACACATTATTTTGTAAAATGTTCCATTTTATATAAACCAACTGTTTTAAAAGGTGTTTTCTTAAAGTTATCAAAATGTTTTAGTATGAAAACACCTAAAACAACACGTATTAAAATGATATCAAGCAAATAGTAGGCTACTATTTTCTAACATACATTTAAAAAAGTTGTACTTTTCACATAACACGTACTGATTAAAACCATTAAATCAATTTATATCATTAAAACACAGTACAGGTCTTTACCTTTACACATTATTTAGTAAAATGTTCCATTTTACATAAGACAACTGTTTTCAATCACAATAATAACTAAAACAGCCTGTATTAAAATTATATCAAGTAAATAGTTATGTTTTCTTAATAAACCATCCTAAACCGCATGTATTAAAATTATATCAGACAAATAGGTCTATTTTCTATCATACATTTCACATTACACGTATAGTGCTTAAAACTATTAACCCCATTTATATAATATCATTAGTGTTCATACACTTAAAACATTAATGAAAAAGTTTAAAGAGTGTTTTCTTAAAGTTATCAAAATGTTTTAGTATTAAAACATCTAAAACACCATTTTAAAAATGTTAAAAGGTCAATGTTCAGTCATTTACAGAAAAGTATACAAGTTAAGTGTTTTTTCATTACAAAAAGATACATTTACACATTATTTAAAAGTATTAAAATGTTGTATAAAGTTAAAATACACACATCTTTAGCGTTTTTACAGATTTTGTAAAATGTTAAAATGCATTTTCTAAAATGGAAACATCAAACAAATATTAAAGCATATCAAAACGTTGTGTTAAAAATCACAATATTAAAAATACATACATTTAAAAACTGACTTACGTTTTTTACATCCACGTTTTGTTATCCTGTTTAAAGATTTAATCCAACACCGTCGATATATCCAAAAGGTATAGATCCGTCTCCAAAGATTTATCCGGCAATAAATATATATTCAACAGCAGCAGTTTATCCAGAAGGTATAGATCCATCTCCAAAAGGTATATCAAACTCCGAAACTTTAGAAATTTTTATTCCAAAAGTCCTCGTGAGGAGCTCCGCGAAACACGTCCGAACACTCCAGAGGTCTGACCGGAAAAAGAGAGACTGGAATTGTGTTCAGAGCCAGACACAGACTCCTCCCATGACACACCCACGCCAGGTGTTGAAGAGGCGTGAGAAAAATTAACAACAGATCCCCACGCTCAGGATCATCGTGAAATAGCGACCGTTCGGCTCAGCTGTCTGACAGAAATGACTGTCTTGAACACAGCACGCGGACCCATGTTGGCTCCACCCATTCACGCCCCTCACAGGTGACGTGCGCATGGGAAAAGATGGCAAAGATTTCCCACGCGTCACGCACACACATAATGAAAGAAGAGACGCCTCCCCCAGCGCTCTGTTTAAAACCCTGTCTAAGCACAGTGACTGTGAACCGTCTGACAGAGTTTGAAACACCTCCGATGCCTGCACGAAAACATAGCATGGATTTTGTGGTGTTGTTTAAATTCAGAGGAATGAGATAACGGTGAGGAATCATGAAAAATATAAAATAATATTAATTGTAGGCTATTATAATGTATCTATATAATAATTAATATAACCATTACTGTTTTTCCTAGTCAAATTACACGAAAGAAATTTAAAGATATTTCTGGATTCACAGCTGTTCTGAGCCATGAAACACTTCGATGGATTTTTGAGGATTATCAACATTCGGCGTTTGGATTATCAACATTCAGCGCGAGGAATATTAGTATAAGCCTCAAACATTTCATGGATCTTTGGGGAATATCAGCATTCAACGCAAGGAATATTATCCTGAACCACGGCACATTTTGCTGGATCTTTGTGGAATATCACTGTGTTGTTCAGCGTGTGGAATATTATCCTGAAGGACTACACTCTGCTGGATATTTGTGGAATATCAACGCGTTGTTCAACGATTCTGAAACACGACACATTTCGTTGGATCTTTGAGGAATATCCGCACGTTTGTTCAGCAAGAGGACTAGTCTGAATCACGGCACATTTCGTTGGATCTTTGAGGAATATCCGCACGTTTGTTCAGCAAGGGGAATATTATCCCGAATCACGAACTCTTATCATTTCAACAGATTCTAGAAATCGTGAGGAGTGCGAGACGTTATTGCACAACTTCTAACCATGCTGAATAGTCGAAACCTGCACTAGTCTATTCTACGAAATACAGAGCTTTTCAGGAGCAACCGGATGTGAACAGAGAACTTCGTAACATTCTTTTAAACACAGGAGGAGAATCGAGAAATACGGACAACATCTAATAATGGTAACAAACTCTTTTTAAATGAAAGTTTGAATGTTATCCAGATTATTAATGGAAAGACGTGAAACATTCATGAGAAGTTATGTTACTTCTCATAATTACTGATTTATTTTTAGTCATTTGATTGTTATTATTTTTATTCATTTTATTTCATATTTTATTGTTATTTTACGGTCTTCCTAACTTTTCACAAGTTATGAATATGTGTTATGAATATTGTAGGCTACACTATTTTTATTTCTGTTACGTTTTGCTGTTGTTATTTGTATTAATGCTATGGGCTGTTGTTATCCATAGTCATTAAACCTCTTCAGTGTCACTGGCCCCACCGGTGGGACCCAAAACCATCACCTATTTAAATTCGGTAATATCCTATACTAAACCTAAACTAATCGTGACAAACTACATATCATTTGAAAGCTTACAATGTCTAGTTTTCATATTTGATGATTACTTTTTATTTGTTTGATTGTTATTATTTTTTATTAATTTGACTGTTATTGTTATTTGTATTACTGCTAAGGGGGTTGTTATTTGGTTTGTTGTTAACCGTACACATTAGCCAACATTCATATTGTTTATGAATGGTAGTGGTGTTGGAGTATTCGTTTATAGTCTACTAGTAACACATAAAAAAAATGTCTTCTAAAAGATCTTACACTGATACACAGTCAGACTCAAATGAAGACGTAGAACACATAAGATCAAGACGTCACAGTACTAATGAACAATTACGTCTTTTAATACGTGAACAACTAAGGATGCTAAACACTAGTGAACTATCCACATCCGAAAGATTACAAAATAGTATAGCCGAACAACGAACATGGTTAGAAGCGCCTGTGTGTGATGATGATGATGAAAACGCACAATCCGGTAATGGGTTTTCGAATTATAATCAGCAACTACCTAATATGGGACTTAGTCAGGATGAAATTCATACGTTGACGACTGAAGGAGGGCACGTAGGCGACTTTGTAATAACTCCTCGACCACGTTTCAACGGACTAGAAATCCATAGGACACTGAATCTCCATGAAATAGATACAAACGATTTGGCAGATTTTAATAATCGTCTACACAATATTTTAAATGAGATTGTACATTTTTCTCAACTGACGGCCGGCGATACGGGCTATGTGAATATAGCACTAACTGGTGACAGCTTACCTACGTCTATAAATGCTGTATTAACACCTGAGAGCAATCATGATGCATCATTATTCATTGATCAAATTGAACGCGCTGCACAAAGCAACAGAGACGTGTCAACAGACAACTCTTTATCTCTAAGAGTTTCGGTAGCTATGGACAGACAAGCAGGTGCACGTAGGAAAATCACAGACATTGCCATAAGTGATACTATTAAACGAAATAAAATGAATTTATTTTGTCCAACGAATTTGAACGACAACATGTGCCTTAGTTATTGTCTGGCATATTTTTTGAATCCAACATTCACAGATCAAGAGTTGCAAAAACCAGCAAAAGACATACACACAGCGTGTGGTTTTACACCGAATGATAAAATAGGGTTTCATGATCTGGACATTTTCGAAAGAAATCTAAATTTAAAAATTGTAGTTTTTCACAGGGACAGCTCAGGGAAACTGCAGGTCTACAAAAACACGGATGATATACATCCAAAGACCGTGCATTTATTTATCCACGAAGAACATTACTATCTGATCAAAAACTTGAAAGGTTTCATAGGCACAAGTTATGTCTGCCAATTTTGTCTCCATGGTTTCAATGATAGGAGACTCCATAAATGCAAATATGTTTGTAATATTTGTAACACCTCCGAATGCCGCACACACACAACATCCGATAGACAATGTCCAGACTGCCTCAGATACTGCAGAAACGCCTTCTGCTACGAGACACATAAACAAGAGCGTACATCTACTGAGAAATCGCAGTGTGACACTTTAAAATATTGCACTAAATGTCAACGATTATATAGGGTTGCAAGATCTGGTGATAAAATCAAACCACACAAGTGCTCTCCAGAGTGCTGTGTACATTGCAATGAGATTCTGACAAACGAAGGTAGTCACGAATGTTACATCCAACCTCTAAAGTCTGAAACAAATGATGAAAAATACATTTATTATGACTTTGAGACAATGTATCAGAATGATAAACATGTGGCTAATTTTGTATGTGCAATGACTCAGACAGGTGAGACGTTTGAAGCTGGAGGAACAGATTGTGTGGCACGTCTGATTAAACACTTCAGACGTCCAAAATACAGTGATTACACATTCATAGCGCATAACGCTTCGGGATTTGATTCCTACATTCTGTTAGAGTATCTTAGCAACGAAGGAATAAGTCCAAAGATTATTATGCAGGGATGTAGAATACTACATATGTATGACACAGCGTTTAGACAGCGTTTTATAGACAGTTTTCAATTTCTCCCTTTTTCACTAGCCAAGGTACCGGCCGCGTTAAACCTAAGCGTGAGCGAAAAGGGGTTTTTCCCACACCATTTTAACAGATTGGAGAATGCAAATTATGTGGGTCCCTATCCGGCAAAAGAATTTTACGGTTATGAGACAATGAGCGAAACCGCTCGTGTCAGATTTGACTCATGGTACACGGATGTATTGAATGATGTCTTTGACTTCAAAAAGGAGCTCGCTTTTTACTGCAGGAATGACGTGATTATTCTACGTCAGGCATGTATAAAATATCGCGAAGAATTCATCGAGTGTACAAACATTGATCCGTTTAAATCTGTGACATTGGCTGGAACATGCATGAAAGTATTCAAAACGAATTTTTTGAGTCGAGATACAGTAGCACTTACACATAGTCACGCGTATGTTAATCAACACAAAACATACTCATCTGTGTCTATACAGTGGTTAGAATATATTAAAAATAGCCAAAACATTGATGTACAGCACGCCTTAAACCATGGAGAGCAGTCCTTCGGTCCTTATCATGTTGATGGGTATTATGAGTCTGGTGACGGGGAAAAAACAGCCTTGGAGTTCTTAGGTTGTTTTTACCACGGACATGATTGTCGATTTAAACCAGAAGAAATTCAACCTTTATCAAAAGTATCTTTTGGTACTCTCAGAAGGCAGTCGGATGAAAAGATAGAAACACTTCGTAAAGTGTATTCCTTACGAGTGCACACTATCTGGGAATGCGAATGGGATCACGCGAAACAAACAAATCATGATGTCATTCAGTTTATGGAATCTTACGAAGCGCCTGAGAGACTCAGACCGCGGGATGCATTATTTGGTGGACGCACGAATGCATATAAGTTGTACCACAAAACAGCTGATGATGAACGAGTGGATTATTATGATTTCACTTCGCTATACCCGTACGTACAGTCGAGTAAGACCTATCCTATCGGGCATCCAAAAATCATTTTTAAGGATTTTGAACCGGTGGAGAATTATTTTGGTCTCATCAAAGTGACAGTGTTACCACCACGTAAGCTATTTCATCCTGTTTTGCCTTACCGTTGTGGGGGTAAACTAATGTTCCCTTTGTGCAGGACTTGTGCAGAGAATCAGATTCAGGACCCTCAATGTAGCCATACTGATGTCGACAGATGTATCACTGCTACATGGGTCAGCGTTGAATTACATCGGGCCATTCAACACGGGTATCATGTGATGAAAATACATGAGGTCTGGCATTTTTCACAGTCGACTGATACACTGTTTACCGATTATGTCAAAACATTCCTAAAATCCAAACAGGAAGCGTCAGGGTTCCCCTCGCATGTAGTGACAGATGCTGACAAACAGTCTTATGTCAATGATTATCTGGATAAGCAAGGTATTCAGCTAGACATCACTAAAATAATGCATAATTCGGCAAAAAGATCCATAAGTAAGCTAATTTTGAAAACTTTATGGGGGCGCTTCTCCTTGCGCACCCATTTGCCCACCACAGAGCTTTTGACAGAGCCTGAAGAATTCACACAATGTCTTTTTGGTGGTGCTGGACGGATTATAAAACACTTTTCGTTTGTATCTGATTCAGTGGCATTGATTCAGTGGTCATATGCAGAACGTGACCCGTGCCCGACACGGGACGTTAATGTTTTTATTGGTGCTTTCACCACAGCTTACGCACGGCTCGAGCTGTATAATCTTTTGGACAAATTAGGCGAACGCGTGATTTATGCCGATACAGACAGCTCGATATTTGTATCAAAAAACGGTGACTGGATTCCTGAGACAGGCCCTTATCTCGGTCAACTCACGAGCGAATTAGAGTCGGGCGACAGCATTCTTGAGTTCTCTTCGTCGGGTCCTAAATCTTATGGGTATCGAACGGCAAAAGGCTATACGTGTCTCAAAGCGAAGGGTATTACACTCAATGCAGAGAATGCACAAATAGTCACATTGCATAGTTTAATAGGGTTAGTGCGTGCATATGTGGAATCACGTGACACGATGCAACTGTTCCCCCGCACAGAGACCATTACACGTAATAAGAGGAGGTTCACATTGCACAATAGATCAATCGTGAAAAGTTTCAGACTTGTGTACAATAAGCGAGTACTCCAACCAGATTATACTACCTTACCTTACGGGTTTTAACAATTGCTTTGAAAATGTGTGAAACAGATGTTTTTGACTGCAGACTGCAACATCCTTTTTCAGCTGTTATTAGCGGTCCAAGCAATAGTGGGAAGACTTTTTTTGTAAAGACTCTAATGTATAATTCAGACAAAATGTGTTCTGTGAAGTTTGATAATTATGTGTACATTTATACATGTTGGCAACCTTTATATGATGAACTGTTACATGCTTTTGATATTAAATTCATTGAAAACATCCCAAAGAAATTGGATGATGATTCATTATTCCCTCCTGGTAAAAGATCCCTATTAATTTTGGATGACGTTATGGGTCAAGCTGCGTCCAATTCTGAAGTCGAGAAGATTTTTACCCAATATGTACATCATAAAAATATGAGCTGTTTGCTACTGATACAGAATCTATTTTTCCAGGGTAAATCTACCAGAACAATAGGGCTAAACGCAAATTATTTAATAATATTTAAAAACCCCCGAGATAAGCAACAGATAGGTGTTTTGGGTCGTCAGATGTTTCCCGGTAATACAAAGTTTTTTATTGAAGCGTACCAGGACGCAACTAGTCTTCCTTTCAACTATCTGCTTATAGATTATAAAACACAGACGCCTGAAAGATTTCGACTCAGAACGGATTTACTGTCTGACTATCCTGTGGTCTACGTCCAGAAAGGAGTTTAAAATGAGTTCGAGACTTTCCAGAAATCTGTACCTTTTAAAGTTATTATACAAGAGCTCACCCAAACAACGAAAGGTTATTCTGCATTCAGCCCCTGACGAGCTCATACTGGCTCTATGTGAAGTGGCCCTCAATATTCTTCATGGTAAGATCCCTCTAACTGCGAAACAGCTCGGATCTTTAAAAAGGAGAAAGACTGAAATAAAATACGTTGCTAATAAAAAGATCAATATTGCAAGAAAAAGACATATGATTAACCAAAAAGGGGGTTTTCTACTACCTCTTCTAAGTGTAGCATTACCGTTCATAACTAGCCTGATAACTAGAAACTGAATCTGAAGAGAAAAAAATGCAGCATACTGAAAAATTATATCTTGTGCCGAAGCATCAATTGGACAGACTAAGGAATGCACCGTCGCGTGAAAATATCCATACGTCTGTGGAGGAAAACCTGGATTCATCTATAAGAGAGATATTACAGAGACATGACCTGGACACACATGAAAAAGCAAAACTATACACCCACATGTTACAGAGATTTCTGTCTGTGTCAAAGCATAACGATGTGGAGAGCAACACTTTAACGCTTACAGTGCCGAGTCAGGAGGGTGCAAATGAAGAGGCACCTGTCACCTCTCATAGTGTAGGTGATAGGACTGACACCGACGCTGAAGATGTAATCGTATCAGAGGTGCTAAACAACGTGTCTCGGAGAAGCTTGAAAAATGTAAAATACATTTTGGATAAAATGTCTAAGGCCAAGCAGCTGTCTTCATGGACAGACACTGGAGAATTTGTTTATAAAGGGAAAATCATTGCTGGATCTCATATGCTTGACCTGCTGAAAAGCGTAACAATGCCTCAAATGATACGCGACGAACGTAGGCCAACAGGTTGGAGTGAATTTCTGGATGCGTTTTCCTCTTTAAACATACCTTACTCAACTATAAGTAACCATCATGTTAAACGCTTGATTGATTCACTTAAAAGAAAAACAGACTCGGATGGTTTTGGAGATGTACCGACAAAGTCTTTGAAAAAACGAAGACGTCGTAACACGACACCGCACATCCCTTCAGACACTCCTGATACAGATGTATTTAAATCGCCTGCATTAGACACTAAACAATGGTTACATTTTTAACAATTATTTGTATCGGTATAATTGGGAATGTTTATCTGTTTTACAAATATTATTGGATGTAAATTTGTGTATATCATAATTATGTAACTGTATTTTTAAGCTGTATACTAATGTCTGATGTCAATAAAGAAAATAAAACGTTTAATCTGTTTTACAAGTTTGTTTATTCATCACACACATAAACAATACATCATACCTCACATTAATACGTCTGAAATGTTTTACCAGACTGTACACACTGAATGCATTTAAATGTTTTACCGTTACAGAGACTAGGCTTCAATTTTTTCACAAAAAGAGAGACCATGATGTCATTTTTTAACAAATCATTATGGTACATTTTTATAACATTCTCATATTCATAACCTCTTGATATATAATACAGAAAAAACACACAATGTTGTCCACAGGTATCAGAAGCATAATCTTGAACTTGTTTGTCTGAGTACTGAACAACTGTAGAATTGTTTTTTAGAAAGTTATGAAAAGATGCAGGAAAACGATGTGCATCTGGCGCGTTACCAAAGCTGTCAAAAAAAACAGCCGACGCCATCTCGACGTATGTATACGGCGATCCAGTGTTCCCCCGGTTCGTCTGAAGCTTGTGTATTCGAAATTAGCATGCATGGTATATCCTTTAAAGGGTCTTTGGGTAGGTAATCGCTCGGTAGTACACCTAAAAAATTTGTGTTACAGGAAATTTTATCCATCAACCCCGTCAGTTGCACAGTGTTCATTTCAGTAGTGCTCTGCGAACACCTGTCTCCGATTTGATATCTCTATAATTGAGTCAAAGACTGAATATATTAAAATATTAACTGGATGTGCGAGGGGTACTCTGAAACGTACTTCTAATCTAATATTTCCTGATCTAATCAGCGATACGTGTTGACCGCATTCCTCGTCGGGTGTCAGGTTAAACGCATAGAGAGTGTATCCTTGTAGGAAATCTTCGCGATCTATAACCATAGACTGATTCTTTAGATGACGGCCTGTGGCTGTCACTAGCTGATAAAACTCTCTCACGGCAGACCCGTTATTATATTCCGGTTGAAAAGGACGCGATGGGATCTGATGGCCATCACAGGTCAGAGTCAGGTATTCAAGGTCAAAGTGCTTAAAGGCAAAAGGATTTTTGTCATAAGCACCAGAAAAGGCTGTGTTTTCCGTCATGGCCAAAATGATAGATTTCGGTAGCGTCCCGAGGAAGAGATTTTCATGGTTAGATACGCGTGCCCCTGCTGGTACGGAGAAATTTTTCACACAGACTCTATCTATGGGGTATTTAGCAGTGGTCGAGAGAAGAGCTTGTGCATGTCCCAAGCGCACTGCAGGGGATACAGTGACTCTTTTCACAAAAAGCGAAGCCGATAGTATATTAAGCTTATAATCAACGGCATCATTACGCATCAGACAGAACGCGTCTTTCGCACGAGTTAAACGAATCCGTATATCCACTCCGTTCAATAATAATTTCGATTGAAAGAAGATGTCACTGTGAATTGGAGCTAGTAGCTCAACAACACTACTGGCGTTTGTGAACGCTGCTCTCTTTGTTAACCCGGCGTTTGCCCCTCCAGGATCCGAAGCATCTATGTGGGCTGAAGAATCTTTGTAAAATAAACCTGCTGAAAAGTTACTTTCGAGAGTGTCTTTTCCATAATTAATGAGAGCTTCGATGATACACCTGTAGGGGTGTGTATTGGAACTTTGAGACACTAGACGGTCGCCTAAAGAGACGTCGACCTGAGAGAATATCGTCGATCCCGGAAAATTAATTAACCCTGTTGGAGCTCCATCAGGAATGTCAGTTCCATCAGGAAGAGTTATTTTGACGCGGGTATATAGCAGAGTGTTATTCAGATCCGTGTAATCTTCACCAGTCCCCGCAATAAAGAATTCGATGGGGGACGCATCTGTTAAAGCTGACACAGGGCTTATCTCCACATACGTATTTTTTTCAATAGCCGTTTGTGTCAAAGGGAGTGTAAACAGATCCAGCTCTGATTTAATGCACTCGTCAGACATACAGTGTAACAGAGACATGCTTTAGAAAATAGTAATACCTCGTCTTTTTAAATTTGTAGATCTTTTCACCCGTTTCGTGCGAGTTCTTCGCTTGCTTTTTGTAACTGAGCGTGTTTTACTAGAGCGTCTAGTCTTCTTTACAGCAAGGACACGCCCCCTTCTCATACGGGTACCTGGTGGTTTACGTGACATCACCATCATGCCATGGCCTTCCTGTCCATTTTCATCATGATTATATGACCTTGTTAGAGCGCTGGTGACAACATCACTCATTATGTTTTTAGCGGCTGACTTTAGATGTGGTTTTGCTATACTGAACCCCCTTCTAAAAAAAGGCAGAGCCATTCGAAAAAGACCTTTAAAAAGTCCACCGATCCCTGAAGCAAAACCGGACCCGTACATAACTCCGCCCCCTGCGTAGCCTGGAAGCCCGTTACCGGCCTGAGCCCGGTAGTATGATATGTAGCGTTCGGGATCCGCTTTGTACGGGGTGAGATAAGCCATTTTAAAACGGTTGATGTTTCACAGGTCTAAAATGTAGTTTGGTAACAACCTTTCCGTAGGTGAAACGCACGTCCTGGTTTAAATCGTCTTTTACATCAATAGAGATTTCTGCGATGCTGCTCTTATTAACCCGTACGTAATGAGCTTTGTCGTATCTGACACTGACTGTATTGTTAGTTTCACCATCTATATATACAGTTGCTAATAAAGGTACATATGCATCACCAACTGATTGATAGTCGATTATATCCGTGTATACATATAGTGTGTAGAATCCGGCTCTTATATCAGCCTGGAATGGAGCATATGTGATGTGTGCGTCTTGATGTTCATCCGAACTGTTTACAGTTTCTATAGAAATTCCTGGTTTTAAACCTAGGATGATCGCTAGTTTGCCATAAAATGTCAGCGAAGTCCCGTGAGGGGCTTTCAGAAATACCTTATTCTTTATACGGTCGTAGGCGAGACGTACCCTCTGGGGTAGAGTGACATTTATATCCCTGAGCAAAATGGGAACATCCTCAAAATACCCACATTTTAACGTATTCCGACTCGTTGATAATTTTAGAGCATTCTGAAACGTATCACCCCTTACATCATGCAGTTCGTAGTTATTCTGTAGTAGACGTTGTTCACAAACAATAATAAAAACAGCGTCATCCTCATTAAATGTATACCATGTCAATGGATATTCAAATTCGACCAATGCCACCTCCCACAGACCTTTTAAATTTATACTTCTAGCCAATCTAGTTCTGTAATTAGATATATTGTTATCAGGGTAGATGTTCATCGATGCGTTGCATGGAAGCGTGACGTAGAATCCTTCCTCAGCCATGGTTATTATTTAATGACACCTGTCATGAATTCTCTACGGCTTTAACGGACCCTGCAGATGCACCACCTGCTTTTCAGCTATCCAACTGTTGAATTTGGAGGGCCAACCCCACCATTTGACTAGAACGTACGTGACTTTTCCACGTTTTTGTTTATGCAGAATCTTCTCAATCTTAAATGTTTTATCATCACTAACAATAATTTTTTGTAGTTCTTCCTCATAAAAACACCCGTCGATAATTTCACCATCGTAGTCTTGTAATCGGTATACGGGTGGGGTACGTGGAATGCATGCGGTTATGGTGAAGTATTCCTCCGTATAATTCTGCTCATACCCCTTAGTAAATATACCTCAGACTTTAGAGACTCTCACAACGTCCCCTACAGAGTATTTAAAGACGGGTGTCTCTTTACGTATTTTTCCGTATAAATTATTAAACACTACCGCCTCATTTTCTTTATGTACGTCCAGCGGGCGCATTTTGATGGATTTGTGATAACTACAATTATAACCCTCTGTCAGGTCTTGCAGTATATCACAGTAGCGTTTGGAGTTTACAGCCGTTAAAAACTTCCACATTCGTCCTTTTAGAGTTCTATTAAACCTCTCGACTACACACGCTTTTAAATCGGTTGCTGTGGCAAAATGATGTATGCCATATTTTTTCATCAGCAGTTGAAAATGTTTATTGAAAAACTCTGTCCCCTTATCTGTTTGTAATTTTATCGGTACACGTCCTTCTTTCAGGATAGATTCGAAAGCTTTAGTCACTTCCGGGCCCGTCTTATTTTTCAATGCACGTGTCCATGAGTACTTGCTGAATAAATCAATAACTGTAAGAATAAATTTAATATTATCGTTCTCTTTTGAGTATGCGGTCATATCGACCAAGTCAGCCTGGAATTGGTGATCCTTACCGTATACAACTACACGGTTCCGTTTATAATTTATTGGTGCAGTCTTGTGTAACGTATATACATCCTGTTTGGACAACCATTCGTTAATATCCTTATCATTTAATTTTACGCTGTATTCCTGTAACACAGCCTGTTTTAATCTGTCCTTACCGCCAAAAGCTCCGGGGCTTGAGGGATTATAGTAAATTCTTTTCATTAGCTCTGACATGTTACTACCTCTGTCACTCTTCATAAAATAATGACCAGTTGTCTTGATGTCACACAGATTTTTATTTCAGATATCTACATGGATCATCCAAACATCAAAATAAATTTTACACACATTTCAAAATTTTTCTCCAGCATGTATTCAACTAAAATATCAATCATTTTACAGACATCGGGATATTCATTCCTTGACAATTTACAAACATCAGTTACATACGTACAAAGACATAATATATTTCCTATTCTAAGAGATTCCATGCATTCAGGCATCAGTTCAAGAATGTTGTTGATAGTTGTACAAGGTGTGTGTTTGACGGACATGTTTATCATATTATTCCATTCATTTGACATTCCCCTTACAGTGTTCATCTGATTCGATAATTTTGTCAGACGTTTATCAGCCATAGTCACGGTATCATCTGGTGCATGATTATCATCGATAATCTTGTACAGCAAGTTTGATATTTCACGTTTTACACATGATCTAAATAAATGTTTGGCAATCCAGGAGGTGCAGCGGTCCCACATTTTCACACGAGGACAGGTTCAGTGTCTTCAGCATCAACAAGTTTCCAGTTGTCAACTGCGTTGTATACGATCTGTTCACAGGTTTCATCGACTAGTTTCTGTCTGATAGATGCCAGCTGTTCCACTATGTACATTTCATCTTTGAGTTCAAACAAAATCGTCTCGATAGATCCCTGGATTGTTTGGAGATGCGGTGTGACTCCACACAGGTTCAAAGCCTGAGCTAAGATGGTTTTCAGCTCAGGTTTGAGGAGTTTCAGACTGATCTCGTCAAAACAACCGTAAAAATAATATGGAGTAGGCTCAAACAGGCACGAATGTCTTGTTTGGGATGGATGGTCTACGGTACATCCAATGCAATCCTTTTTCATCTGCTTATCAATCAAGTATTCCAGTATGACAGTAACGACTGCTTTAATAATCCTGTGCCCTGTATCACCTAGGCACCCGTCCAGCTCGTCACTGGACGTGACGTCAGGGGTCTCAGCTGCAACAGTAGCAGCAGCAGCAACACAACCACCAACCCCGTAGCTCGTGAGGAAGGCAAGATTGTGAAATCCTAGTTCCATACAAAATTGATTTAACCAATCGATGCTTTGGTGGGGATATCCATTCATTGCATCTGATAATCCTTTTGTAGCAGATCCGGAAGGGGAGAATGGTGGGATGATATCCTCTTGAGACATGTTGAGTGTTTTGAGACAGCATGGCTGTGTGGGAGGGTATTAATGGTTGTAGAATGTGGGAGGAGCTACAAGAATGCCCCTCCTACTGTCCTGTGTGAAGCGTGGGAACTCTTTGTCGTCTTTTCCCACGCCTCTTCATCATCTGGTGTGGGAGTGGTCTAGGGGTGGAGCCTACGTCTGGCTACAGTGCAGACCTCACAGATGTCAGTCTAACTTTTGGGATGTAAGAGTGTAGACGTGTTTCGTGGAGCTCCTCACAAGGACTTTTGGAATTAAAATCTCTAAAGTTTCGGAGTTTGATATACCTTTGGAGATGGATTAATACCTTTGGATAACCCTCTGATGTCGGATATATCTTTGGTGATGGATTAAATCTTTAAACTGGATCTATACCTTTTGGATAAACCGCTGATGTTGGATATATCTTTGGTGATGGATTAAATCTTTAAACTGGATAACTTTTGTTCTTCTTTCAACAACAAAACGTGGATGTAAAAACGTGAGTCAGTTTTTTAAAATGTATATGTTTTTAATATTGTGATTTTTAACAAAGTTTTGATATGCTTTAATATTTGTTTGATGTTTTAATTTTAGAAAATGTATGATAGAAAATAGATCTATTGTTTGATATAAAATTGTTTTAGGTGTTTTAGATGTTTTAATGCTAAAACATTTTGATAACTTTTAGAAATGCAGTTTAAACTTCCTCATTAATGTTTTAAGTGTATGAACACTAATGACATACGTATTTTAACTTTATATGTAATTGTACATCATTGTACGTAAAAAGTACATCATCAAATGTGGTCCGTGGGATAATTTTCCCACGATCACATGACCTCTCCGGAAGTGGGAGGGATGGGGGGCGTGGCTAGCGTGGGAAATTCCCACGCTCCAGATGGTCAGACCGGAAGTGGGCTCCCCCATGGCCTCCACCCGTGGGAACCTTTTATTGAAGGGCCATAAATCACTCAAAGTGACATATAGTGCCCTTCATTCTCTCTCTGAGGGCAACCAAATTGATATTTCAAACATTGGATGTTGATTCAAGTACCTCAAGAAGGAGGACGAAGATGATGATGATGATGAGCCAGACCCTGGGTGTCTGGGTCGAAGGAAGTGAAAAAGTCTACACTGCAAAGAACACTTTTAATAGTATAATGGATATTTATGTTTGACATATTCTACATAACTGTGATAATAACCGACAAAGCTGAACCAATTTCATCCTCGCACTTGTAACAATGTTTAAATTGTTGTTTGATTAGGGAGCAGAGAATCTTTTACTTTTTCCATTGAAAGGAAAGCTAAACAACTGAAAGAAAGAAAAATGTATGGAGAAAGATGTTTGGTTCTCTTGCTCCTCCGGAGTATGGTGGCATAATCCAGTCATTGTAAAGGATGGGTGACTTGTTTGAGTCACTAGATAGCATAACTGAGGGGGCTGGATTTTGAAACTACACTCTGGAAAAGGATAGTGAATGTGGGGCTTAGATAAGCCCCAGAGGAGGGAATGTTGAAGATTTTATTATTTGGAAATTAAGTAATTTAGCTATAATTTAGACACCATTATTTCTCTGTCTTTGGGGTGACTTTGAAGGCCTAAAGGCCTAGAGTGCTGAGGCAACAGAGAGTGCTATTTCAGTATGTCACATGGTACAAAAGTATTTCTCAAAATATCTATATGTATGTATGACCTTTTTTGGAAGGGTTGAAGGTATATGTGTGGAGCTGAGCACAGCTCGGGAGTGATTCTCATGCAAGTGTCACTCGGCTTTGTTCGTTGAATAAAGTCTAATTATTTTCTGTTATCAAAGATCTCTGAGACATCATTGTCCCGAAATGATTTAAACCACAACAAAGGCTATCCATACAAAAGGCTAAGAATCATCCAGGAATTCTGGAGAAGTTGGTGTCAGCTGGCAGGTCCTAACCTCTTTGTAAGAAACAAGTGGCAGACTAAAGAGCGGAATGTTGCCGTGGGAGATGTGGTATGGGTGGCTGTCCAGAATGCTCTAAGAGGTCAGTACAAGATGGCCAGAGTCGTCAATATAAATGCAGACAAGAAAGGAACCGTAAGAGATGTAATGGTCAGAGTATTCCCCAGCTATCCTGTCTCGATTGGTAAACCAAACCTAGCAGGAACAGCCAGGAATGTCAAACCAGCAAAAAAAGCTTTGTGACAAGATCCCAGCTACGATTCTGCATAGGGATGTGAGACGCTTGGTGGTTCTGATTCCCATTGAGGAACAGTAAAGAGAGATTTCAGCCAAGAAGTGTGTGACCTCCTTGGGTCAGTTGACCTGGGGTGTATTCCAGAAAGCAGGTTATGTGACATACTGGGGTATGTTTAAGAGTAAGTAAGCGGATAACCTCAACTTTCGGTTCCAAAAACGGAGGTAACTTTCAGGGTATGTTAGTAGTCATAGCAACTCACTCTCTGAACTTAACCTGCTCCGGTGCAGGTTATGTTCCAGGGTTTGTTTGTTTCAGAGAGGTGACGGAGCATGGCGTGCCCTTTTGAAGACGATCCAGTGGATGAAGCACAGATAATACAAAATCTTTTCCGCCGTGAGAGGGTGATACGACCACGTATCGATGTTTTCGTATCCAAATGAATATTTGCGGGAGCGTTAACGTTTTTCAAAAGAATCGTTAATTTATTTAACGAAGATTTTGAAACCATACATAGCACACACATAGCGGATTAGTGACACATCCCTTTTATTTAGCGCTTAACACGGAGCACATTTTGTGCATTGCCCTTCGCTTTGTTTGCGACGGGGAGTTTTTTGTAGGCGATGCAGAGCATGTGGGAAAGGCAACTGTGTGTAGGGCTGTTAGTACAGTATGCATTGCACTCAAACGGTTCCTTCACACTTTTGTGCAGTTCCCTGGCCATAAACCACAGAGGGCCATTGAGGAATTCCACAGAGTGGCGGGTTTGTCCGTTCTATGATATTCTATGACAGACCGTTTACTTAATCTATCCATACTGTACAGTCACAATCATTTTAAATGTTTCTAATTATATAACTTTCAATTTCAGGGTTCCCAAATGTGATTGGGTGCATTGATGGAACCCACATTCCCATTAAAGCTCCTTCAGTCAATGAAGCAGACTATGTTAATAAGAAGTCAATCCATAGCATCAATGTGCAGGTGACAATAGATTTTTGGGTGCTAAAAATTTGGGTGATTAAACCAATAAATCACCCTCATTACTGGTCCCCACTAACTAGGTAATATGTGATGCAACCCACCTCATCACTAATGTTGAAGCCAAATGGCAGGGTCTGTACATGATGCCAGAATGTTTAGGGAGTCATCATTGTGCCACAAATTTCAACAGGGTATGTTTTGCCTTACACAATGTTTTTTTTATTTTTTTTAATGCAGTTATACACTTTAACTACCTAGGACACTTCAATGGTTACTTTCTGGGGGACAGAGGGTACCCTTGTCTGCCCTATGATGACACCCTACCCTGAACCCCCCAGGGTAGGGTGGTTTTTTTTCTCCTCCATTTGAAGCTATATAAGGTCCATCTCCATGTCACTTTTTCTGATTTGCTTTTGAAGGTAGACCTTATACAGGTCTTTGGCAGGCAACTAGAAAGACAGAATAATTAAACAAGACTGAAAAAGTCTGTAATACAAACACAGACCAAATATTTAAATGAGAATGGAGAACTGCAGAACATTTCTTACACTGCTAAGATTCTGTGTGGAGGTAGATGGACCCTCAGCTGTATTAAAATCTCCTGCCATATTCTGTAAAATGACAATGACAATTTATTTATTCTCTTATGTAAAAAAGGGGGAATGCATTCTATGCATCTCTATGGGCCTCCCCACATTTTCTGTTTCTGTCACAGCAGAAGTGGTCTCTTCATCGTCATCCTACAGTGAAAATAAGGAAGGATGCTTGGTCTAGCAAGAAGAAACCTAAAGACAATAATCACTTATAACTGTGACAGAGTGTGGTGTTGCAGGAGGATCCAACAATACAATGTGGCCATCAGCAACTGCAAGATAATTAAACCAATAAGATAATCATGCATATTCAATGCTCAATGTATATTCTTAAACAAATACAACTAATAAAGAAGGACATTAGGAACATCTAAGAGTACTAGTAATAAGATTACAGTATACAGCATATGCAGTCAAAGCAGCATGCACACTGCACAAGTGAATCAATGACTGTAAAATGCATTCAAAATGCCTTTTTAAAATGGTGACAGTGTTGATGATTTTCTTTATTAAAACACTGACAAAAACAATGAAAACATCAATAAATCATAAGTATTAATATGGTACACCTACATTTTACTAAGCCACTTGTCTTTGTAGCTGAGTCTGACGAACTGCCCCCTGGAATCCAATCGACCACAGGTCGTCCTTTATTCAGGGACAGTGCCAGCTCCTCAGCTGGGGTGAGGGTTAGTAGTTTATTAAGGGACAGTGCCAGCTCCTCAGCTGGGGTGAGGGTTAGTAGTTTATTAAGGGACAGTGCCAGCTCCTCAGCTGGGGTGAGGGTTAGTAGTTTATTAAGGGACAGTGCCAGCTCCTCAGCTGGGGTGAGGGTTAGTAGTTTATTAAGGGACAGTGCCAGCTCCTCAGCTGGGGTGAGGGTTAAGGGACAGTTCCAGCTCCTCAGCTGGGGTGAGGGTTAGTAGTTTATTAAGGGACAGTGCCAGCTCCTCAGCTGGGGTGAGGGTTAAGGGACAGTGCCAGCTCCTCAGCTGGGGTGAGGGTTAGTAGTTTATTAAGGGACAGTGCCAGCTCCTCAGCTGGGGTGAGGGTTAGCAGTTTATTAAGGGACAGTGCCAGCTCCTCAGCTGGGGTGAGGGTTAAGGGACAGTGCCAGCTCCTCAGCTGGGGTGAGGGTTAAGGGACAGTTCCAGCTCCTCAGCTGGGGTGAGGGTTAGTAGTTTATTAAGGGACAGTGCCAGCTCCTCAGCTGGGGTGAGGGTTAGTAGTTTATTAAGGGACAGTGCCAGCTCCTCAGCTGGGGTGAGGGTTAAGGGACAGTTCCAGCTCCTCAGCTGGGGTGAGGGTTAAGGGACAGTGCCAGCTCCTCAGCTGGGGTGAGGGTTAGTAGTTTATTAAGGGACAGTGCCAGCTCCTCAGCTGGGGTGAGGGTTAAGGGACAGTTCCAGCTCCTCAGCTGGGGTGAGGGTTAGTAGTTTATTAAGGGACAGTGCCAGCTCCTCAGCTGGGGTGAGGGTTAGTAGTTTATTAAGGGACAGTGCCAGCTACTCAGCTGGGGTGAGGGTTAGTAGTTTATTAAGGGACAGTGCCAGCTCCTCAGCTGGGGTGAGGGTTAAGGGACAGTTCCAGCTCCTCAGCTGGGGTGAGGGGAGGTGGAGGTGGACCCCCACCTGTTTCACAGGCCTCAGCCTTCTTTCTATTGGCTATATAGAAAACTAAATTACATTAAATACTAAATTACATGGCGTCAGTAACAAGTTTAGTAAGTTTAGAAAATATTACCTTGCTGGAGAATGTTTTTGTTTCATTTTGACTTGGCTCACACTTCTTCTGGCTCCAGAAGGATTACACCTTATAAGAAGAAGAAGCTAACATATAACTAGCCAATTATGTGCATTACTACTGTAATATTAAGAAATGTATGGAGGCCAACAAGTAAATAGGCTACTTGTCTATTTTTACATGCCCCAAAGAATTTTTGCCTAATGAAAGGGGAAAATAGCCCATTTATAATTTTCTAAACTCATGCATTTACTCTGTCCGATATTTTTTGCCAAGGCAACTCTCTTTCTTTTGCTGATGCAGCAGTATTGCTTTTTTTAGTTATAACGGGCTTATAGTCTTCATAAGCAAGCATTAAAACCTCCAACTCAGTTTCACCGAAGTATGTAGCTCGCTTTTTTTCTCCCTTGGTTTCCATGGTGACTCCTTAAATCGGCGATCCATTGAAAATGTGTTTATGTACTCGCCATGCGCGCGCATTAACTCTAGGTTACCAATAGGAGGTTGATTAAACTAACTCCTCACGGGTGTTTTGGAACCGACAAACCCAGAGTAAGCAAGTTTGGGGTTAATCAACCAAGAGTTCAAGGTTTATCTGACGGTAAGTTAACCTTGCTTTCTGGAATACACCCCAGGAGCTCAAGTGGGAGGTGTTAAGTTAAATTTAAGAAAAAAAGTTAATGGTTAAAAAGTATAGATGCATCATTGTTAAATAAAGAGAATTGAGATCAAAATGAGGGAAGCCTATTGGTTGTGAGCACACAGTGCAACCTGGGAGTAACGAGGAAGCTGATTGGTCATTGAAAATGCACATGCCACACATAACCAGGTGTGTGTGATTTTGTCTATGTTTGGAGGCGTTTGTTGATGATAGCAGTTTTAGCATCTAACTGCATTGAGTTTTTATTTTACACTGCTGTTAAATTGCTATGTAAACTGTTAACATTTTAATGTTGTTTGTACTTTGAAGTGACTTATGTATTTGTTTTCTGTATAGGTTATTAAACTAACCATCTGAAATGATCATTGAGAAAAGTACATGAAGATCAAGTCTATTGAGAGATTTTCAATAAATTGCTTCGATGATGAAGAATCAGATGCTTTGAGTTATTCCATGCACCCTCTAAATTGATTGAAGCCTTTTTCAAGTTTGGGCAGACATTGAGGCAAAGAACCCTAATAACTTGACAGTTAACGCGGCGCGAATTGACGCCAAAGTTCAGATTTTTCAACTCGGGTGGCAGACGCGAATTCGCGTCAAACGCGTGAATGCACAAATAGCACTAATTAAAACATTTGCGCGTAACGCGGCAGACGCTCAATTCGTGCGAACTTGACGTTCGAATGAGGCGTATTCGCGTCTAGCGCACCGCACTCTACGCCTCATTCGCGCCGCAAGAATTTTTTACGCGCGTAACGCATCTTTGCATTGACTTAACATTGAAATCACTCGCGCCAGACACTCTATTCGCGTCCGGTGTGAACGCACCATAAGGGTGCGGATCCACTTGTCCATGCGACACTTCTGTCATGCCGCACTCCGCTTTATTCCTATGGGTGACGTCACGCGACTTTAGCGCGCTCGCAAAAGTATCCCGGGAAGGCGGCGCTTCATTTGGAAAAATGCCGCGCGTCAAAAAGCTGGCCAATGCCTATCTTTATGCAAATTAATTCCGTTGAACGCGGCGCGACTATACAATAGAAGTAGAGCATGTGGAGACGGGGGGAAGTCTCTTGCGGGTCCTTTGTTCTAGACTGGCCCCTGGTTCAAAACCGCTGGTTCAAAACCACGCCCATAGCAGTAAACTTGAGGAACGCCCATCAACATACAAATGAGGGGAGGCGTCGCAACACTACACTTCAGTCGTGTCGCAAAAGTGGATCTCTACCGTCAGTGAGCTTCCATAACGCATCTCCTGAGAACAGTTTTGCTGCAATTTGGACAATGCTAATGAGCCTCAATTCTGCAGGGTAAATGGCAGAGACATATTATTTTGTCCTGTAGATAAAGCACAGTATGAAAAACTATACCAATGCATCAATATAAAACCCATACAACTACAGTAGTCAACATTTGAAGTGGATCAAAACCTTTCATCAAAGTTGTCCTAAAACCACAATACCCGTTCTTGTCTTAGGACAACTTTGATAACCTTTTTGATTTACTTCAAATGTTGACTACTGTATTAAAAACCCATCAATATATAACCCAATCAGATTTGCATAATAAGGTAAAATTTATTGAAGTGTACATAAGATTGTAAGCATAAATTAAATTTGCATGCACAAGAAAAGATTTGTAAAGGTGTAAATTACGTTTCAAGCTTAAGAAGAAAAAAAGATTTAAAACATTTACTGTTTAAACTTTTGCAAGTCTGTGAACAGCAATTTGCAAGTGAAAACAACAGTTTAGAGAACTGTAAAACCAATCTGTATGTGCAAATGTCTAAATGTAGGGCAACAAGGTATCAAGATTCACATTTATAAAGATTCTTGTGCACTTTCCAATTTTATTAACGCTTACAATCTTATGCACACTTCCACAATTTACCCTGTGCCTGCAAATATTGTTGACTTCATCATCATCATCATCAACTATTTTTTAGTCTTTATATAGTGGTTTTCTCAGCAAAAAAAAAATTCAGAGCAGTACCATCTAATGTTTATTTGAAGGAAAAATAGAAAAATATGTGAAAATAAGTAGGAAAAAATAAATATGTAGGAATGTGCTTGTGCTACAATTACAGTACAATAGTGTAATGCACCTACATTGGAAAACAACTGCTATTTTTAATTGGCCTTCCCAGTGTAGCTTTATTTTTTCAGGGTGGTTGGCTTCAGGGAAGGGCATAAACTGCCGTGATAGTGATAAAAAGTGCAACATGATGTGCACTGTGGTACCAGGGTGTTTCAGAAACTAAAATGATTGATTGGTGCATGATGTATCTGTAATGAAACCAATGATAATATTGATATTAGAACTGTGTTAAACTGAGACGCAAGGTCGAAACATGACAGAATACTGCATGTATTTTACAATACGTTTCATAATACGTATTTTACTAAAAATGTTTTCACCCTAAAAAGAAAAACACTACAGGGACGGTAAACTACAGTGGTTTCAACGTGCTTGTTAGGCCTAATATATTTGTATATCAGAGATTAAAAGTCGTGTAAATTAACGTAAATCATATATTGAAAAAGCACATATATATATGTATATACTTACAGCAACCATTTTTGAACGACATTGGGAGCGGTTCTCAATCTGACACGTGCCACACTATGCGTCTGTGGTGGCGGTTTTATGATATACATTGATCTTTAGAAAAGTCAGATGATTCAAAGAATGTCACATGTGTGTCTCTCACTTGTAGTAAGAGAAGATTCTGTTTATGTACCTGGGGAGGCAGAAGGGGGAGACACTCCAGAGAACAGACGAACAAGGACCTCTGACCTAGATGTCAGAAGGCCATTTGGTGCAGGGGGAGGCTTAGTGGGCCAACTAGTGACGTCTATGGAAAACTACTGGGAGGAAGGCTCTGGGAGCAAGAAGGCCTTGAAACTAAGATAAAAGCTAGTTCAGTCTGTCTGGAGGTGTGTCACTCTTCTGCACAGGGTAACAACTGTGTATTAGACTGCTCCTATTCTTGCAAGAATAAATACTTCTATTTCTATAATTTGACTATGAGTGTCTCTTACGCAGTGATGTTTGTTTAATGAATTTTCGCCACAACAGTTTTGGTGTCAGAAGGGAGATTCCTTGGACGTGCCTCCTGGACCTGAGATCGGACGGTGTTTGGCCACCTGGAATGAGTAAGTTCCAGCTCTACCTCGTAAACTTGAGAGAGAGGGGCCGACCGATATCAGGGCCGGGAGAATCGACCACTGGAATCTAAAGAACCCGCAAGTGGCATGAAACAACGTCTCTGGTAAGGTAATTAAATTCAGTTTAATTGGGGGGAAGAGTGAAATTGAACCATATTGGCTGAGGGCTGTTTCTGTGGTACGTAATCTGGATTGATTAAGATCTACGGACAGATCAAGAGATTTCAAACAGATGCGGGAGAGAATTATCTAAGATTGATTAAGATCTACGGACAGATCGAGAGATTTCAAACAGATAAGAGAACCTGAAAATTAGTTGTTCCATCACGGAGCAAATTGTTTTTAGGTACCGAGGCTAATTAAGGGGAACCAGAAAATAATTTTTGGTAAACCATAATTAGGAGGGCACTAACAGTGCAACCCGACCAATTTGGGTTAAAAGAAAAGAATCGGATTTGCTGGGGACGCCCAACAGATTAAAGAAAACGCGCGTTGAAGAGAAATCCACAGAAAACAGAGAAGCAGCAGTATGGGGATGTCTCAAAAGCAAGCTTGCGAAATTTGGTACACCGGTGTACTACCAAATGAGAAAACATTATGGTCAGAAATGTATGATATTGAGCGCCACAAGTTGTTGTATCTGTGTTCAACATGTGTGTAAAAAATGTGAACAGATAATGGATTGTTGGCTTGAAGATAAAAAGTCGAACTGCCAGGAGAAATAAGGTTTTTACTTCTTTATCCAGTAAATGGATGCATGACATTAGATGTCTATATAACTTAAATTTATATGATAAGGATTGAAGTAGCAAGCAGCAATAAGGCTGTCTGTGTGAAATAGAGGGAACTGTAAGTGAGAGACTTAGATGCGACAGAGAGAAAAGAATGGGAAGGATTTCTGATAAAATTTATGGAACTATTTTATTAGCGCCTGTTAAGTCAAATTAAGTTGTGTGAGATATGTTTGTGTGGGGATTGTGCAAACAATCATGTACTGGTTAGATAATGAAGGAACTGGCATGTAGAGAAAAGAAAGGAGAGGATACAGAAGGAACTGGCATGTAGGGAAAGATTGAGAAGAAATATAGTAGAAAACTATATGTGATGAAAAGAAAATTTCTGACAGAATTTATGGAAGTCAAATTAACTGTTTAAATGATATGAAAAGTTTCAGAGTAAAAATAAGGCATTGTATGATTGACAGGGATTAACATGATATGAAGAATGTTTTAAGCAAAATGGGGAACAATTCTATATTTTGATAAAATAATGATTGAAATGATGATATATCTGCTTTATTTTATTAATGTTAAGAAAATAAGGGTATTGAAGCAAGAAGCTATAATGGTTGTCTGTGTAATTTACGGACTGAGTAATATAATCTGTGTTGGAGAAACAGTAGAGATAAGACTGAGACAATAATGATAATATTAAGTTGAATCTGCAGACTAACCATGTGATGGAAGGAAAAAGGCTTCAAACCAGTTTTAATGAAAATAATGATGTACAAATTGTAAGGTAAAGACAGAAAACAAATTCGAATATTTTGAGCATTTCCATGCAGCTTATGAGAATTAATGTTCTGCCAATAATAATGATGAAGATTATGATTTGGCTATTGTGATTGAATCTGCCACTGGTGGATGGTCAAAAGAATACAGAGAACTGATTATCAGTGGCTCTGTTTACATTCCTGGTTGGGACACACTGCTACAATGGTGTGCAGTAAGTTGGAGCCGTTTGCAAGCTCACAGTGATCAAACTAGGCAAGGTGTCTGTGGCTGTAGTTGAGGCTGACACGAACCCACCAGGTGACAAAGTGTTTTAATTTTGATCAGCAGGGCCATTTAACACGTAACTGTAAATGCCCACCGAGAAGGTGTTTAAAAATTTGATAAAGTGACAAAAATTTGAGGTATTAATGTGGGTTTGAAAGATCAGTGTTTAAATGACGATATTAAAGTTTTCGTCTGAGAAAGAACAGGAGATAAAAATAAGGTCATAAGATTGAAGACTTAAGGAATTCCTTTTAAAGGAAAGATCTAAAGCACCGGTTGTTGTAACGTGAATGGATAAGTACCGGTTGATGTAAAATTACAGATAATGACTAAAAAGAAATTTGAGTTGCAAAATATGGAAGTAACTAAAAGGATTATTGTGTTTTAATGAAACACTTTAAAGAGTTGTACGAAAGTTAGTGTGGATCCTAATAGCAGATTGATAAACTCCTAGAGAAAACATTGAAGTCAAGTGTTAAAACTATGGTAATTGAGAACCTAACAACTAAAATTGAGATGAAATTTGAAACGTTACTAAGAACTAGAATAATTATTATTCTTTCTTTAAGATAAAATAATTCAGAAGCAGTGTTATAGGATTAACAGTTGCTAAATGTGTAGAAAGGCATTTGATTAAACAAAAGCCTGTTAGTGTTGACCATGAAAAGAACAGAGCTGATGTTTTGGGTTTTAAAAGATAAGCTTGTGATTTGGCTGAAACAGTTTGCTTATCTGGATCTGGTGTGTGTGTGACTGAAAGTGCCAGTGCGACAGAGACTCAATTTGAGTGGAAATTTGTAATGTCTAAATTCCCTGATATATGGGCACAAGACAATAAAAATTACATTTGAACACGCATGTAATTTCTGGCAAAGATGCCTTAAGCTGGGATAGAGTTAAAAGAATGGTAGGTAAAGTATGATGTTTGATGTTTATGAAAGTACAGTGTACCAGTTCTGAATGCCTCAGAGTCTCTCTCTCATTCAATATAAAAGCTGTTATCTGAGCCTGTGTCATAAGTGATAATAAGCTATTTATAGTAAAGCACAGTGTTTCAGTTGAAAATCATAGACACAGAGATGTTAAAAGAAATCATTGCCATGCAGAGGGCAATTTGTATTTGTAAATGTTTTAAAAGTAAAACTGAATGACTTTAAAGAAGTCTTTAAAATAGTAATACAGACCTTAACCGATAGTGACATTTTGATTAGCTTATTTTAGGACCAGTGACTTCTTTGTCTCATTTAGTCTCCACCATTCAGGACCGATGACTCCGGCTACAGATGAAGTACACTGAATGTACGGTTGTGATCTAAATTCACTGAGCATAATCTAAGCAGCTAGGTTTCTGCTTTTAAGAATGGATTTAAGTGATTAAATACGGTTGTTATTAACCTGTCTCCCTGTGTGAACACTATTAGGCAATAGGAATGGCTCTGGTGACTCTTGAATGTGCCTTTCCTAAGCTCCAGGAAACAGCTGAGTTCTGTTGAAATAACTGATTGTGTGATGGGAAAGAGCGGTCACCAGTGTGTACGAGTGGCTACTCAATGACGGGATGATCTTCCTGGCCAGGGGACAGCCCAACGCAGGGGGTCACGAACACTGGGCATCTCCGGATGGAGGTGTTATATGTGAGAAAGGTATGAGAGTTGAGCGCTGATTACTGGAGGCCACCGGGGTCAGCAGAGCATTGAGAGGTGAGTTACGGCAGTCTGACCCAGAAAATGTGAGTTTCCTCTATACCACTCATGAGAAAACCGCATTCACTGCATGGCTTGTTTTCAATTGTGACAAGTGTCTGCAACTATGCCAGGGGACAACACCCTGATGGAAATTATAGATAAAGAGCTAATGGGAAATGTGCTTTCAAGAGGGTATTGTCATTATGTGTTGGGGAGACAGTAACAAAACTTATTAGTTTATATCAGGAACATGATGTTGGTTGCCTTATGGGCAAGGAAAATTATAGAAGGGTTGATTTTGAACTAATATGTCTATAAGATGGTTTTAACTCCTGAAGGTCATTAGACATGGTGGTGACTAAAGATTAAGACAGTTTTTGTAGAGTTTGGTGAACTATTAAGGGTTCTAGACTATGATTAATTAAGTTTCAGTCTTAGGAGGCTGTTGAAGAGATTATTTGTATAGTGAGAGAGACTGCTGGAGGAAGGGATTGGTACTCTGTCTGTCTTTATGGTATCAGGCCTGGGAAGGCAAGCTTAAACAAAATAATGATAATGAACCAAAACAACCCAGCTGACTTTTCTAAAAAAAAAATTAAATGAATAATGAACAGACGTGCTTTGAAACTGGTTAAGAGTAAAGTTTAAGTAAAGTTAGGTAAAGGCTACAGGAAAAATGTAAAGTTTAAAATCTTATTTAAAATTTAAATCCTTTTGACGATGATATAAGGAAAGGCGAACATTGAGAATGAGCAGTTAAGATATGTGTGTCCAGTATGAGTGTGTGTGTGATGGTGACAGCACTTTAGGTCTTGTATGTGTTAGTTTGGGGTACTAATATTCCGCCTGAATAGTGTGGATATTGTGTCATTAACCTCTGGAATGAGTGTTTTATCATTACAGATGGGTTAAGGCAAATGACAAATATTAAAGAAGCCGATAATTCTAAGTGGATCCGATGAAAAGATGATACAGAAAATAGGACGAGCTTTAAGTTGATTGGTCATCAAGCTCTGTCTGGTAATAATTACTTTTGTCTTTTATGATGTTGATTTGAATTACGTTCTGGATCAGTTTACGTATTTGGGTAAATTGGAATTGTGGAGTTGTAGATCACAATCTGGCATGGGCTGAGATAAATGAAAATGTTGTAGATTTGATGGGAACACAAAGTGACCTATTGGCTAAGTCAACATGAAATTATCAAGAGAGCCCCTCACATTCATGATTATTGTAAGCAAAGGAGGAGAATGTTATTTGACTGACATTGACCAAGTCTGTACACCACGACCTGACTTGATAGAAACAATTGATGACTTTGAAAATGTTTGTAGATGACTGAATTAAGAGACCAAACAACAGGCCTGAAAAGCAGGATCCGCGGTGAGACTGAGGGCCGTTGCCCTTTAAATACTTCGATAAGAAGATGAGATTGAGATTGAGGCTTTAAGTGAGGAATGTAATATTTTTGTTTCAGAGGCAGAGAAAGATGTCTGGAGGAAATTTGTCTGAAGGACAACGTTTGGGTTAGTGTTGATGGGGAAACTTTATAAAAAACACTATGTTAAATGTTATATTAAATTGATGCTCGAGTTGTGTCGTGCATCAAGAGGGAGATGGTATACCAATTGCCAAATATGGTTTATTAAGGGGTTCACATTTGCTGAATAAATGTAGGGAGAACACTAGGGGTAATTGGATAAAAGCTCTGAAAGAAGCCATTTTCCTGCCTAACAAAATTGATGTCTGTGAGTGTGCCGCACACACCAATAACAAAGATTGTTTCAACAGGAAATTTTCCTTTACAGAGGATTGAGTTTGTTTACTTTTTGCCCTGTTTACTTTTGATACAGGGCAATATATGCCGAGTAAAATAATGGCTATGGATGAAATTGGCTAACTATCCTGGCCTGGGTTATTATTATGGCTGAAAGAAAAGGTGCCACACCTGCGCAGCACATAACCTAAAGTTTTCCTTTTGCAGAATGTCAGGATGGCTGGAATCAAAGAGGTTAAAATAAATCATTGCCATTTTGAGGGCAACTTGATCTGATTATGTTCCAAATGTATAAATATTGTATTGTTGATATGAGCACAGGGGGGGGGGGAGTGTTTTTCAGGGGAAAAGGACCCTGAGTGCTATTATGGTAGCAAGTGCTAATATGTTAGTGATAATATGTTTCAGTAAAATGAGAAGAAACAGAGTTGAATTGGCTAAATGTAAACAAATGGTGAACGTTCCACAGGTCACACCAAAAGGGACGGCCGGCTAGACAAGCGGTCAGTAACAAAAAAAATACTTAGGTTTTTCATTCAAAGGTGAGAATAGCCAGGAAATGGCTCTCTCCTCAAACAAGGTTGTGAGGTTGGAGATGTGACACCTAAGTCAAAGCATCTTAAGCTTCACTAATCAACCTCAGATACCCCAAAACGCCGACGCCAACGTGAAGCATAAAGTGGGGGAAAAAGGACGTGCTAGTAACGTAACCTCCTCCACCAACGTGGGAAGCCCAGGGCTACGGCTCGCAAAGAGCTACACCTGGCGAAGACGGAACGTCGATGGGGCAACGGTCAACACACCTGGAGGAGGATGGGGTAAAACTAACGGTTTAAGTTTAGCAGAGGAGTGTTTTTGTGATGACTTTGATGATTTTATTTGATTGAATCAAAATATGTATTGGTATAGATCTAATGATTTGATTGATTAGTGCAAATGTTTTCAGGAAAAGTAGAAAATCTATTAATTATGGTTTTAAGATTTAAAAGTTAACAGAATATGGCTAGAAAATATTTTGGTGGATTAATGGTATGTGTTATTCTGATAATTTTGTTATTCATGGGAATATGAGAAAACTGGAGTGTCTGTTCAATTGGTGAAAATGACAGTCTATCCGAATGATGATGATGATGAACAAAATTATGCAGACAATTCAAATAGCGATTACAATGAAATGTATTAATTGTTGGGGTATGTTTTTCCTTCCTTTTTCTTCTTATGAATGCTTTGAATTTGGAATGAAGGATTTTTTATACTTTGTATTTTATAACCAGTGAATTGATGGTTTTGGTTTTCTAACTAATCTGTACACTATTTCTTATTTAACTGAGATGACTGAGGGTTCGATCTAGGTCGAGAGTGCAATAACAGTGTTTATTCATTTAGCCCGGTTTCAGATAAATTCTTTACTTGCTTGCTAATATTCGAGGGACTATCCTTACAAAAAACAGCCTAAGCTTTTTCCCTTTTCTAAATAATGCTTCACAAATGTTTAAGAAGAGTATAAGTGATGATACGACTTAAAATTTGTCTTTTTGTTTATTATTGTGATTATGAGTAATCTGAATGATAAAAAAGTGAGGAGTTGTGGTGGCGGTTTTATGATATTCATTGATCTTTAGAAAAGTCAGATGATTCAAAGAATGTCACATGTGTGTCTCTCACTTGTAGTAAGAGAAGATTCTGTTTATGTACCTGGGGAGGCAGAAGGGGGAGACACTCCAGAGAACAGACGAACAAGGACCTCTGACCTAGATGTCAGAAGGCCATTTGGTGCAGGGGGAGGCTTAGTGGGCCAACTAGTGACGTCTATGGAAAACTACTGGGAGGAAGGCTCTGGGAGCAAGAAGGCCTTGAAACTAAGATAAAAGCTAGTTCAGTCTGTCTGGAGGTGTGTCACTCTTCTGCACAGGGTAACAACTGTGTATTAGACTGCTCCTATTCTTGCAAGAATAAATACTTCTATTTCTATAATTTGACTATGAGTGTCTCTTACGCAGTGATGTTTGTTTAATGAATTTTCGCCACAACACGTCGATTGTAAGTGACGTCAAGTGCAAGTCTCAGAGATACACTGGTTGATGATCACACGTTGACCTGATTGGTTACAAGGTAGTTTGTGACGTCAGAAACACCAGCAATTTCACACCGTGTTTTTGAGACTGTCTTTGGTTCACTGCAGTTTTAAGCAGAAAATACTCAGCAATGCTGTCGACTTATGAATTTGCACATGGTTTGTCTTAAAAGCATATTAAAAACACCACATAGACATATAGACAACATTAAAAACTTGATTTTCACCACAGGGGTCTTTATCTACTATGTACTTACATCAAAGTACTTTTGCTGCTATTAAGGTGGAATACAGGTATGTTAGGGCCAGGTTTGGTGGTTTGAGGCTATCATTTTGCGCACTCAGAAACAGGAGCACAGAAATGTGTCAATGCTGCCTTACTAATTTTATTAGTTAAATAGCTTTACTACTAAATAAATTATATTCCTCAGCAATGAGGGAGTTAAATCACTGGTTTTGAAGTAATTCAATTTACAGCTTTGTTGTTTGTAGAGAGAGATGCTGAACTGAGGTACGTGATCTCACTTCTCATTCATTTAAAGAAATCCTATAATTCATTCATTCAAATAAATGTAATCTTTCTGCACTGCTTCATCTCGGTGTCTGATGTAAAGTGGGCAGAATGCTAGATCTGAGTCGTAAATGACGATAATAACTGTCATTTTTACCCCTTCTGGTCCAAATATTGTGCTACAAACATCAATAGCAGCTTTAAATTGTTTATGCTGGCAAATAAACATGGTATAAGCGAGATAATCCACAGCTAGCTGCGCATTAAACCATTTTGAATGCACTCTGCTTCGTATCTAATATTTCTTTGCCTGTATGTTGTGCATTATAATAGTTTAATCCACAGCTAGCCGTTGATTATCCCTTATTTTACACATTTAAACCGATGTAAACACCCTGAGATAAGCCTTAGATGATTCACTCTGATGCAGACTCTGGGTGAATCTCAGGTTTCTAGGTCGAGGATGAGGAAGCTGTGAAGCAACTCATAATAGTTTTCTGCTGCAGTTTAGGTTTACTGGCTGCATTCATATTTTTATTGTACCATACCAATGTCCAGTACACAATATTGAAGCAACACTGTTCCTGGAAGCCTGTCGATAAAGGAGTGGTAGATGGACGATAAATACAGATAAAATTTAAAAACAAAACTCCTATATATCACTAAAATTAAACAGGAAGTCGCTTACAGATTCTCAGTCACACTTGTAAACAACATGAAGCCTTCACTTTTGGGTCAATAATTTGTCAATTCAATTGGCAATGAGAACCTCAGACGGGAACCAAAACTCAGGAAGTGCAAATGAAAATTACAGAAGTGTAAATAAAAACGGTGCATTTTTACTTCAAGATCAGCAAAAGAAAGGGAAAATGGTTACCAAAGCAGTGTATTTAAAAACTAAGTAAAAAAATGTCCCTGTGATTTCTTTTTTTCTAGTTGCAAAAAGTGTTTATTAATTTTTCAATGTATATGTTATTATTTTCTTGAAAAGGTACATTCAGTTTTATTGGCAAAATCAAAAAGTCTAGACAAGTATGAAGTATTCAAATATTTTAACAAAAAAAGGAAAGAAATAATATTTCAGATGAAACATTTATGGTTTTAGGGGGCTTTCACACTGGCAGTTTAGTTCGGAACGGGGCACGGTTCGCATGAAAAATCGGTAATGTGAACGCTGTCATGTGGACCCGGGTGCGCACTGGGTACCGAACCCGAGACTACCTGGAGGAGGTGGTCTGAGTTCCCGAACCCGAGACTACCTGGAAGGGGTGGTCTGAGTTCCCGAACCCGAGACTACCTGGAAGGGGTGGTCTGAGTTCCCGAACCCGAGACTACCTGGAAGGGGTGGTCTGAGTTCCCGAACCCGAGACTACCTGGAAGGGGTGGTCTGAGTTCGGTTGCTCCCGAACCGTGGCGCGGCTCGCGTGAATGTGCAAGCAACACGGACTCGGGTGCGCACTTGTTCAGAAGGTTAAGTGACCTGCGCATGCATTTTAGCTGATTGTGATGTATTTAGTTAAATAAAACACATGTAAGGGATGATAGTGTTGATGATTTACCTTGGATATGAGTGAGAGTAAGCCTGCAGTGTATTCGCACTGTGGAATCAGGGCAACAAATTAATGGAAATCCACTGTCTCCTCAAAAGAGTTTGTTTGCAAGCAGCAAAAAGCCACCTTATGCGACACACACACACACGCAGTTGCGCATAATAGTATCAAATTAATAAAAAAACACAATATATTGACCCACGTTCTGTTTTCTATCATGCGCCGTGCACGTTTGCGATGATGTAAGA
Organism: Semotilus atromaculatus; assembly: GCA_031834385.1. Lineage (NCBI taxonomy): Eukaryota > Metazoa > Chordata > Actinopteri > Cypriniformes > Leuciscidae > Semotilus > Semotilus atromaculatus. The sequence goes on from JAULUF010000040.1 coordinate 20,239,353, forward strand.
TGCACTCAAACGCACCCGAGTTCATATAGATAGATTAGATAGAATCAAGTTGCAAACGGGGACATTCTAAAAACGGGGACACGCTTAACGTGAAAAACGCTTTAACTGGAAGTTTTCTCAATTTTATTGGCGCTCTCACTTATATTGTTTGTTGGTGTTTTGTCTTTAAATGCACAGAATTGTTTGGTGTAGTATACAGCCATGTTTTCACAAATGTCTGCTTTCAGGTGATGGTCAAAGTAGCAGAGGAATCCTTCTGAACATCCTTTTGCGAAGGCATCATAGTGGGCATCAAACTCATCTGGACAGGAGGAATCAATGAGCTGCTTAACATGGTCTTTTAGGAGCTTCACATCATCCCTTTTCTCCCCATGTGTCTTAACCCAATATTCCACATCTCATAAGACGTGGCTGTGGCTGTGGCAGAACACTACACTTATATTGGTAAAATATATTTTCTTATAACGGTTTTCTATGGGAGGAAAATGCTTAACGTGTAATTAAACGCTTTTGTGTTCATACTCTGGGCTCTTAAAATTTTCTGTTTATAGTATAGTTTATTAATATGATATTTACAGAGTTTGGTCTTTTAATGTCACTGTCTTAGTACATTAATCCACATTAAGCGGTTTTCACGTTAAAGCAGCATTATGTTACTTTTGAACTTTTGCTCTCGGGGTCCCCCTACAGTTCGGAAACAGTATTGTCTTCTACTACTGTCTGAAATCTGTCATGGTTACACCAGGGGATACACATGTGCATTTGTTGACAAGCCGATCCCCCCGAACTCTGAAGGAGTTCTCAGACTGAGAGGAGTTGGGCCGACTACCAGCGTTGCGTGTGAAATGTCATCATCCAGGTACATTGGCATATATTTCAGTATGCAGTGCTTAATTTGTAAAGTGGGAGGTCCCGGAGCGCAGAGGGGGGGTGGATCCGGCGACTCAAAACGGGGGTTGGAGGTAACGGAACAAAAAAAAAAATGACACTGCCTAGTAGGTCTCTGACTAAAAAAAACTAAACAACGCTGTGTGTAGGCCTACATCAGGGCAATGTTTATTTTAATTTCATAACATGCACTGCATGGGTGCAAAACGTAAAAAAAATAATAATTAAAATACACTGCAACAATCGTTTTCACAAGCAGCAATTATCCATCGAACAATTAAATTAACAACAAAACAAAAAAACACTGGATGAGACAAACATTTCATCATGTGACCACATAAACAGCAACAGGCTACTTGTGGGAATTAAATATACACATATGATAGAAATTAAACCATATAGGCTATATATTGCAATGATGACCAGCATGGAATAATTGTGATTTCATCCTACCGTCATTATAGCCTATTTGTCCAAAACGGCCCATACAGCATCCATAGAGCCCCGGGCCTCCATTCCCCTGCTTCTTTCTCTACACCTAGTGTCCAGTGCAGTTCTATGTCCTTTTGCAATCCATGACCTCACGTATGGAAAGGGGTTGAACCGGGTAAGCGGCGGGCCGACAAGGCAAAGGAAGAGTAGGGAGGAGATGGTAGAGGGGAGAAGAGATGCCCTGTTTGCTGTACAGATTAAGTTCATTTGGGAAAATCCCCTCTCACACTCAGCACTTGAGATGGGGACAGTGTTGACCGCAGCGAAGAGGTAATTCAGTTCATCTGCGATTAATGTCCCATTATTGTCACGGTATTCCCTGAATGCCCTGATGACATTTCGCGGGCTATCGATGCAAAACTGCTGGCAGAGCGTCTCAACTTCACTCTCCCCGAACAGCGCGTCAACATCCTGTGGCCAATATTGTGGATAAAGCACTTTTAAATCCTCAATTAGCTTGTTGTATCCTGTTTGGTCTTTCCCCTGTGATAACATGCGTTTCTCCAGATTTCTTGCCAGGCTCCCAAAAAACATCCTCTGGTCCAGGGTTTTGTCAGTGAGCCGACCTGCATGCAGCGGTACACCCTGAAATGAGTTTTCCTCGACCCCGCGCTGGCTCAATAGGCTGTATCGACCGGGCCGCTCAGACATAGCCTCGAACACCCTGATCTGTCGGCAAATGGCTTTATGCGCCATTATGATATTGCATTCTTGTTTTTGGAGCTCGAGAGACAGCTCTGACAGTTCTTGCAGCGCGTCATACATGAGTCCTAAATTGTAAACAAATGCATGGGATGAAAGGCGCTTTGCCATGCCATTGTAGCTTTCCCGAGTTGCGCTCTCGCGGGCAGAATCCTCCGCTGCGTGCGTAAAATGTCTGTGGAGGGCAGGATAACTTCTCCACACAGCTTCGACTGTTCTGAGACTAGATGCCACCCATCTGTTGTCTAACACCCGACCAATTTTACACAATTGAATGTTCAAACCGTCAGCACACTCTTTGAGCTCCACTCGGTTTTTGTTTGATGTGCTGTACAGTGCGTAAAGTTTATCCATGAGGATTTTGAAATGATTTATAGCCCCCATTTCTTTCATCACATCACCAACTGCAAGCTCAAGTCGATGCGCAGAGCAGTGCCACACCATGATGTTTGGGAAGCGGGTTTTAAGTCGAGTTGCCACCCCACTCTTGCGTCCGAGCATCACTGACGCACCGTCACATGTGAGACCGACCAGTGTTTTTGAGAGGAATGCCTCGTCTAAGTTTGCGTGATCTAAGGCATCCAACAGTTTTCGGACAATGCCTTCTGCGCCAAAATCATCTAACTCCACAAGATCAAAGAATATGTTCTCGGGCGATTTCATCTCTGGCAACTGCATTCGTAAATACACGATTAATGCGCTCTTTTTATTTAAGCCTGTGGCCTCATCCAACATGAGTCCGATTTTTGGAGCACAAGTGACAATCCTCTCAAGCACTTTTTTTTTCATGTCAGTTGCAATATGCTGTTGTATATGAGAACATGCCACGTTAGAGTGGAGAATCCTCCCCATATCCACACCATTCATTTCCTGACAGTCTATTTCATGTTCAAAGCCGTGAGCTGGCCTGTGACGCTTGGCCTCCTTGTAAGCGGTGCGAAAAATTCTGCCAGTCGTTTGCACCTGGTCGTTTTGGATATTGATTACTGCGTTTACCAATATAATTTCGTTTGCTCTATCACAAATATTTAATGCCATTACATGTGCTTTAGTACTCCCATGCTCAAAAACTTTTTTCCTTAAGGCTCTTTGCTTTTTTCTTAAATCGGGCGCAGATGATGTCACTGAGCCCGAGATTCATTCTTTTGCCAGTTTCACACCTGCAGTTTTTTCCGGACCGAGTGATCCCACTTTTTTACAAATGGCACAGCCCAGTCCAGTTTTGTCCATTAAAAGCCATGGATAACTCTTTTTTTTTTCTGTAAACTGAGCTTCCGTCCATATTTTCCCGTGAGTGTTCCCGACAAATGTACCTGCTGCGTCGCCATCACAATCTCTCGCAGATTCAAAGTGCCCATCAGCCGTCTCGTCGTCATCTTCATCTCCTTGCTTGTGTGGGTCATCATCATCCCCGCTAATCACAGGTGCAAAATTAGCAGCATTAATGGTAGGCGTACTACTGTGTTCACCGTGGTCTGCACATTCTTGATCGGTGGAAACGATTTTTGCTTGTTTGGGATCTGACTGGCCAGCGTATTTGAAAAAGTTAAGTAAACTTTGCTGTCTTTTTGACATTTTTACCCTAAAACGAGGCTAACAACAATCTCAGCACAAGAAGCGCGCATAGCATGTGTCACTTGAAGTGCCGCGCCGCCCCTCCCCCCTCTGTCTTACCCTGAAAAAAAATCACGTCAAACCGCATCGAAAATGCAAACACAAGATTTTTGTGGGACTTCAATGGGGAATAAAGACTAACAAGACAGATAACAACATTGAACACTACACAAACAGTAATTTTATTTTTTTCATTTAGGCGATTCATTTTCCATAGTGACACAGGAGGTGCCGGATCCAATAAAAAAGGTTCCGGATCCAACGTCGGAGGTGCCGGAACATGTTCCGGCGTGTTCCGGCTTAAATTAAGCCCTGTCAGTATGTCATATGAATATAGTTTCATGGGCTTTATTTTTTTCAAAAGCCAAAAGATCGCGTAGCTCACGTTTACAAGCCAGCGTCTTTATAGTAGCCTATTATTGGCTACTGATTTACATAATGGAAATGCTAATTCAATTCAATGTTTGTGTGGTAGGTAATAGCTATCTTCAATATTATAATATCAAACTACCATAGATGAATCTGAAAAATCGATTTGCATTCCCAGATGGCACAAGTCTATTTGATGTGATGTTTACATCTGGAAGACGTATTTTTAAGAGTGTTTGCTCATCTGCAATACGTCTAAAGGACGTTTCCTGTCAGATGTCAAATAGACGTTTAGAAGATGTCTTTAAGATGTAATGATTTAGAATGCATGTTAAACTGACATCTTCTAAACGTCTATTTGACATCTGACAGGAAACGTCCTATAGACGTATTGCAGATGAGCAAACACTCTTAAAAATACGTCTTCCAGATGTAAACATCACATTAAATAGACTTGTGCTATCTAGGTTATTGCCTGAGGCAAGACATTTTCACCAGAAAAATAAATAAACAAACATGACTATCAGCCTGCAGACATTAGGATAGTTACCCTGAACGATTATTTTGTCCGTCTAATCATGCATTATTTACTTGCAAGAATGTAATGTAGCCCCTACCAAACTTGTACACGCCGTTTAGACATAGGCTTACTTATGATTTTTTTTTGACGGCCAGCATCGGTCGGGCACGCAGCCCTCCTCCTCCTTTAGCTCACGCCAGCGAGCAAAGCTGGATCAATATTGATCCTCGTCCAGTCTTTTATTTTGTCACTCTCCCTTTTTCTCTTTCTACTGTCCTCCGACAAAACCTTTGGCTTCTTGGTTTTACTTGCTGATTCGGCCGTGACAACAACAGACAGAGGTAAAAAAAATAAATAAACGTCTTGGGCTCTAACGTCAGAATTTGAGGAAGTGGGGGGTGGTGGGGGAAGTGATGTATGCCGTAAAGCAGTCAAATTTTGTAGTTCTTTTTGTGGTCGGGTTCCTACCTGCACCCCGAAGTTACAAAGTGCCAGTAAAAGCCATACAGACACTTTCAGGCTATGGCAGACCTGTCATTCAACCTGTTGTAAGTCGATGTACCATGTCAAGGGTTTTGGAAAAATATTATAAAGGTTGAAAAGGCTACATAGTGCTGCTTTAAGCGTTTTAGAGTGTCCCAGCAAACGAGCCCAATGTGAAAGCACCCTTAAAGATGCAGGACAAAAAGTTTTTAACCAAGTACCAAGAACGCAGTAACAATGTTTACTCATTTAGCTCGGCTTCCAGAGAGTAAATATGTGCTTGTTTTGTAATTAATTAGTTTGCTCATTTAAGCTCATTAAATTAAAAAAATTTACTTTTAACTTAAAAAGCACTTGGCTCCTTCATATCTTCTAGATCTTATTCATATACATACTCATTCCTGTATTTTAAGATCGGCTTCTGCACTTAACACTTGTTCTTCCACGGACTTGGACAACTTATGGGGTCACAAGCTTTTGGTTATGCGGCTCCTCATTTATGGAACTCACTTCCTGTAGAAGTTTGCAACAGTTCTAGTCTTTCGGTCTTTAAATCACGTCTTAAAACGTATCTGGCTGGTTAGGCAGGCTTTCATGTGATTTAATGTTTTTTTGCAATACTGGTTTTATTGTTTAATGTGATGACTTAATGGATTTTGTAAGGCGTCCTTGAGTGCCATGAAAGGCGCCTATAAATAAAATGTATTATTATTTTTAATCTATGACTGTGCTACCAGTGCTCTGTGTGGATATAGTTTACATGTTCTGCTCCAGTGAATTTATGGCAAAACTCTTTTGCCTATGTTATATCTATTTGTGCTTGCAGGGGTTGTTTATTATTTTCAGAGTCATGGGACCATGCCAAAGGAAGAGTCTCCAGTAGAGGTCAACAGCTCAGAGAATCATTTTACTCATCTTACTTATTTTTCTACAGCCTTTGGAAGTGTGGAGAATGTCTGTCTTCAGTACAGACTTGAACTTCAACTCCTGGTCTATATTGAGCATATTGCTCTCTTTATGGGTTCTAATTCACCTATAGTAACATTCCAAGAACATAAAAATGTTCTATATTCTGTTCTACATCCGCACATTATATTAACTCTTTCCCTGCCAGCATTTGTTTTGATCATTTTCACATTCAATCAACCTTCCCTTTTGTTCGTTTGATCACCTCCTGGAACGTTAAAGGGTGGAATTCTCATTAAAATAAAATTCTTATCAGGGCTGGACATTAAGTGTAATCGGTCTGCAGCTGATCACTGTTATGTTTCTCTCTCTCTCTCTGTGTTGTGCACAAGAAGGACCAGGACACTGTTACTGCGGTTTACCAAAATGGGATGTTTATTAACATCACGCCCAGCAAGGACTTCTCACCATCTGTGGATCAGCATCAATAAAGATGATAAATCACTTGTGGGCATTTTATGAAAACACTCACCTCTCCCCAGCGTGTGCAATGGGAACTCCACTGCCCCTTTTCCACCAGCGTGAATCTGCTGCTAGTTCAGAGCTACAGCTTTTGCCGGTGTTACGGTTTATCTGGTGACCGTGTTAACTGGTGACCAACTTCCTGTTCAGGTCATCCGCTGCAGATGTGAGCAGATTCGTCGATTCTGAAAGCACAAACTGACACGATATTAAGCTGTCTAATAAACGCAGACTTGCTCGTTACATGCCTTTCGTATTCTTGTAAAGATGATAAAGTATTGCTATGATCTAAAAAAAAAGTCTTTTTTCAACGGGTTTCGAACGTGCGCAGAAAAGAGATCTCTCTGTGAGAACACCGTGATAAACATGTTGAGCTATCTCACTATACTACCTGTTACTTGCAGAACGTTGGAGTTAATTCACGATTTCATTCTCGGCGTCACTTTATGCAGCTGTCCGAATCAAAACAACGTGCCTGTGTGACCTCTGTGTGTTTCCTATTACAAAAACTCACCATGGCGTTATTTTAGAAAATGTATACTACATGGTTTATGATTTCAAAGCACATTACATGAACTCAGTGGTCAGACAATGGTACATAATTGTGGCTACTACAGTTATATAACAACTGCTATGCTGCCGTGCAAAGGCAAAAGACCTTAACTTCAATTTTGTCAAAAATGAGTTATTGCCATATTTGGAACAATGGACATCAGTTTTATCATGTGGAGAAATATCTTGCGTCAATTTTGTTCTTTTCTGCTAAAAATAAGATGTTGTTTTTGCCATAACTTCCAAAAGCAGAGGGAAAGCAAAGGCAGAAGCCCTTAACATCAGTTACGGTCTTTTAGCTTTGTTCCGCTGCACTTTAGAACGCTGTAATTAAGTTACGGTGGAGTTAAGGACCAGCAACTTGTTTGCCGCGCTGAAGTTACGGTGTTATGCATATGTGTAATTTAAGCACTTTTGCCACACGCATTAATTTAAATACACCTCCTCTGGCGAGGAGAAACATTACCACGCACACAAACCAACCCAGCAGATATAACTTAGATCGCAGCTTACCTTTTCTATTTTTTTTAAACATGGTCAAAATCCATGGAAAACAACATCCAATGAGAAGACATCCATTGTTTAAATCCATCATGTGCCGGCTGGCTAGCCTACTTCTATCAAAGTGCAAAGTTGTCCGGAGGTTGACAATCAATTTTAAGTGTTGCTGACGTCCGGTCGAACCAACCACTATGAAATTGTCCCGGTTAAACAGTTAAAATGCTGACAGCTAAACGGCGTAAAAGTGTGACTGTATTGTAGAGGATTCCAACAGCGCGACATACAAGTCTGCCGTTAAAGCTATGAGCTAAAACAAACTAGCTAGCACTGTCGTGAAAAACAACACAGATGTGAATAAATGTTGCGTTTTCTTAAAACTGATCAAACTCGTGGTGCATTCATAGTTAATGTAAAATAACCCTATCTCATCTGTTTTTGTCGTTTAACATATATTTAAAGCTTTCAAAAAAATAGTGAGAATTATTCAATATAAATTATTTTGAATAATTTATGTTTTATAAGTCAAACTAACATTTAATGTAGGCTACAAATTGCACCAGTAGGCTATTAAATGTTACTAAAAATAAGAACAGGGGGTACAAATTGTTTCATATGAGTTATTAGCCTACACTGGTAACACTTTACAATAAGGTTCATTAGTTAACATTAGTTAATGTATTAACTAACATGAACTAACAATGAACAAAACATTTGTTACAGTATTTATTAATCTTTGTTAATTAGTTAATAAAAATACAGCTGTTCATTGTTCATGTTAGTTCACAGTGCATTAACAAACAAATACAACCTTTGAGTTTAATAATGTATTAGTAAATGTTGAAATTAATATTAACTGAGATTAATAAATGCTGTATTGTTAGAATACTAAATACATTTTCCATTCTGTCCAGGAAAATGTATTATTACAGAGTTTTTTCATTTATTCTGGAAAACATACACACAATGTGATCAGATATAAGCACATTCCAATATGTTTTGTCAGGAAAGGGTGAATGGTATTTGAGAAAAGGCGTCTACATATTACTGGCATAGCCTAATCAAACCTTTTAAATGTAAGAAACATTTGTGGAAGGTCACTTTAACGGTACCTCTTAAAGTGTTATTTTACTTAAATTAAGTACAACGATAAAGTTTAAAATGATCCAGTACAGATAATAGCCTTCTCATTATTTTTTGTAATATTCTATTAATGTAATATTAAGTCTTACTAGACAGAACTCACTAAATTTTATTTTAAGGCTATCATTGTTATAATAGAAATGTTTGTATAGAGTGAAAAAAGTCAAAATGGTCAATAAATTAGAAGTTAAGGTATTTTGCCTTTGTATGACCTATTATTGTTTTGCAGATAATGCAAAGGCAGAATACAGTAACTTCCGAATAAGGGTCAAAGGTCAAGTTTGAGCTCAGTTTTTTTTTTTTTTAGATAAATATATTCATTATGACAACTACTTGGCAAAATTTCAGTGTCCTACCTATCATACAATTGGCTGGACAACAAAAAAACTTTAAAGTCATTTTTCTCAGTTTCACACTCTGGTGAGTTAAGGTCTTTTGCCTTTGTAGGGCAGTATGGTTAAACTGGTTATTAATGAAAACATGGTTCTGTGTCATCTAAGGGTGTAACGGTACACAAAAATCACGGTTCGGCACGTACCTCGGTTTTAAAGTCACGGTTCGGTACGTTTTCGATACAGCTAAAAGAAAGAAAACCCAGAGAAATATCCTATTTATTAAAAGAAAAAATATTTTTAAATAAGTGTGAGTTTTCCTACATCTTGAAACTTTCAGGTTTATAAATGGGGGTAATTTTTGAAGGATGAATAAATAATGTTTTGGTCATCACATTAAAAATAACATTTAAATATATATTTATTTATATAATATTTATATAATATTTGAGTTTTGAAGTGCTGGAAAAAGATGTGTGAAGTACTTGAAAGCATTTCACTATTCCAACCAAACTGGTTACAGTTAGTGTGTTACTATATTAAATCCATGGTGAATGTTGCTGATCTGTGGACTTAAAGCCTATAACTAGTTCATTCAAGGCACAATGTTTCTCCTGGTTTCCACGTCAGCGCTGTTTGATCTAATAGAGATCTACGGTTAATAACAGAGACATGTGAACGCTTCTCACTAGATCTCGCAGCGATTACTTAAGTGGCGAATTCAAATGCTTTCTTTACTGGATCTCTTAGCGATGTGTAGTAACCATAGACTGTAAAAAGGTAGTAACAGTGTCGCTTGATCGAGATCGGCTCGCGCTGCACAGATGTTGCTGGTCCGAACCAGGGTTCGAAATGACTTAGGTCTCCTGGGGGGCCCCCTAAAATGTATGTAATTATTAAATGATAAAAAAATTCTACCGAAGACTATACCTTGCTACACTATATACTGTAGGAAAAATTATATTGGACCAATGTCAGAGTTTTTCCGGCAAATGAGGCGGAGGTGGTAAATTCATAACACTAGGGGGGTCCGGGGGCATGCCCCCCCCCCCCCAAGGAGAAAATTTGTTACATTTTAAAGATAAATTCATTAATCTGGTGCACTTTGAGACACTCAAATCTGCTGTTAAAAATAAATAATAATCCACCCGCCAACCACCCATATTCTTTGATTTAGATATCTGCATCTGATCATCACATTACAATTATTCAATTAAGCATGATAATATATTACACTGAAGTAGGCTGATTTAAAAGAAACATTTATTTAAATTAAAAGTTCTTCTTTTGGCAAAATTACATTTCCTTTATAGCCTAAACAGAGGCTTTACTCCCTTTAAACTTAAATTGTCAATGTTTTATTTTTGAAAACACTCTTATCGGAATAATTTTTTGTACCTTTTATAAAGTGCATTTTTCCCCTAATTTTATTTAATGTATGCTCTAAATTTCATTTCAAATTCTAACTTTTTATTAATACATTCAATTAAAATAATAAGACACTAGGCTGTTACCAATCAAATTAAATAATTTACATTGAAAAATTATAACTGTATTAAATTAGATTATTTTAAATATTTTTTGAATACAAATAAGGAATTTTGAAAAGAATGATACTTTCAGGCGGCCGTCTTAATGAGCGAATCATTGAGTCATTAATTTAAACGATTCGTTCAAACGGCTGATTTATTCAGAATAATGGGTAATTGAATCTTTGACTCGAGCGATTATTTCAAAACGCTGAATCATTCAGTAATGAATCAGGATGAGTGTTGCTCTGAGATGCGCTATGGTTCTGTTGTTTGGAACTTTTTTCGCTGCTGAAACAGAACAAAAACAGTCATTGCGTCTAAAAATGTAAGTAACTTAATTTGTCATTAAGTAACTTAATGCAAGTAACTATTTGTCTATTGAACTTATGAAATTTAAATTGTGATGGCATTCAGGAAAACAGCACTCTGGTCGTGTGTAGCCTATATATTGTTTCTTAACTATAAATTAATGTTATAAATAACTGCGCAAGCCTCAACAGCGCAACTTTGTTACCGTCCGTACATTAGCGGGAGCAGCAGCACAACAACAATCTGTGACTCTGTTTAGGAACCTAGGAACTCTCTCGGCTAATAGCTGCCCTGATTGCTACCTCGCGCTAGGAAATAAATTAATTACTGTTATAAATATAAAACGTCACTAAAGACCTATAATTTTTACAATTATTTTTTGTTAAAATATATTTGTCGGGGACCCCCCAAAATCCAAAAATAAATTCTTATGGGGGGTCCCTAATGACTTATGGGGGGTCCGGGACCCCCCCAGACCCCCCTCATTTTGAACCCTGGTCCGAACTGATGTACGGTCCGTGAAGCACAATATAATGAGTATATAAACATACTTTCGTTTCGTTTCGTTTCGTTCCGCTTTCATTACGTTTTCCATTTGATGTTGCGCAATGTTGTGGTGGTCGCGCCAGCGCAGATTTTGTCGGCAGGAAAAATGGTCCAAGGAATCGTTCGGTTTGTATGCGTACCGAACCGGAAGCCTCGAACCGAACCGGTTCAATACGAATACATGTACCGTTACACCCCTAGTGTCGTCAGATACTAGCTGATGTCTCAGGTGATGAATATAATAACGTTATTATGTTGGCTTGTGAGAGCCAACTTACTGAAATCCTATTTAAACTGATTAGTGGTGCTTGCCAAAGGCAAGGCAACACTAGTTATCCGTCATTCTTATTATTCCACACAAAGTTTGGCGCGTAACTCGTCACGCACCGTTTGTCACAGACCCTTGAGTGAGACGTCAAATCGACCGGCTCATTGAGGAGAGGTGTGCTAAATCTTTTGTAATCGATCGGGTGTACGATGTTTGCACAGCGTACGAAAAAGCGTCCAAAAAGGTCCCATTGACTTAACAGTGTGTAATTTTCGGAAATTCAAATCTCAACCGACATTTTCACACACACAGACACAAAGGGCCTGACACCCCTGCAGTCTCTCCCTCTCTCACTCCCTCAGAGGAATTATATTATCAAGCAGCCAATAAGTAATGGCCTAACATTATGGCGGCATAATAATGTCAAATATCATGAGAAGATTTGAGATCCGCGTGAGAGGAAATGAGATCTGTGCTAGCGCATATTACTTTAGCACGCAGAATTTCTCTGGTTAATCTTTTTGGCAGTAGGTGGGCGGATCCAGTCGGCATCATTTCACTACACATGATTGGTTACAGTTCCTGTCCTCTGTGATTGGCTGTCATAAGAAGAAGAAGCAGGGGTCTCTGGTCTATACCAGTTGGTGGCGGTAATGCACCATTTCGCTGTGTGCCAACCACCAATAAAATCCTATGAAGAAGAAAAAGAAGCGGCGGCGGCAGTAGCAGCAGCAGTAGAGCCAGGACAGGACAGTGGCATGGCTGACCATCAGGAGGTAAGTTACGTAATGTTATGTCTTACAATGCATAATATTCTGTGCATATTGGGTATAACACAGCTTATCATTTCCTTAGCTTGACATTCAGTTAAATATTTTACTAGCTTACCTTACATTGCCGCCGCTCTCTGCCGGCAGCATGTTGTAGACTTGACGTAAGCTAACGTTAGCTTTCTTGTTGTTTATGTCTGTATAACAGGCACAGTTACAAAACGCTGCCAGGTGTGTGGTTGCCTTGTTAAGGAGTGCCCTGGATAATGAAGCTGAACCATCTTCACTAAACCGTAAATTGTGCTGTTAACATTGTTTAAGATTATTTAGCTGTGTGTCATTCCTTAATATACTGTTTTATTGTTTACAATGGCTGCACAGTAAGTAGCAAGAAAACAAAACATATCAACATGGCCACTGAAACCTTTACAAACCTTATTATTTTCAGGTCATGTGACTATTTATCATGTCCAGTCGTAATTTTAACTGTTTCACAGTCCAGCTGGCTTCTCACTTTGTTGAATTGCTCAATAAAGTTAATTCTTCTGTGACCTGAAACTTCGACACTTCGACCAGACTTTGAAGATTTGAACCAGACATTGAAGGCCTGAACCAAAGATCTTGAATTTGCCACAACACTAACCGTTTTGAATCTAGCTATGGCAAGCAGATCGTTTTGAACACTGGCTGAAGATGTTTTTTTTTAAATAATTATTTTGGATTATTTTTAACTTAAAAAAAGTTACGGACAGCAGCTTTAAGTCTAAAAGTGTGTAATTGAATTAAAAAACATATTACTATAAATGTCATTCTTACATTTATTTTAAAAAAAAATCATTTAAAAATCCATAATTTTGAGGCATTGTGAGCCAAATTTAAGACTTTAAGATGCTTCTCTGAATAGTAAATTGTTATCAAACAAAAAGTCACATTGCAGAAAACAATTCTACATACTTGAAATTCTCCTTATGGTACTCAGTGATTGAGTAATTGGGGGTTTTCCTTGTACTCCCTCCCTGAAATAAGTTGGCGTCAACATCTGCCATCATTTCTATAATTGAAAGAAAATGTGGATTAATAACATGAAAGATCTCAAATAAAGCACAGTATATTATAATGTGCTGCCAACATCATGTAAAGCCCAGAAGCTGTTTGACCATGAAGGTAGCATGAAACCAGATAACACCCACACTATAGTACATTTTCATTATTTATGATGAGGAAAACATACCTGTTAAGAATTCTTTCCGGAGAGCCCCATTGTCAATTCCTTATTCACCAATGAAAGACACAAAAAGTGGATTTTTTGGGGAAGACTTCTTTTGACGCCTCCACTGCCCCATGCCCCTGGTAAACATGTCCTCTCTTGTGACAGAAATGTTGAAAACTGCTGTAGTGTCAACTCGTCCCTCAAGCGTATGGATGGCTTTGGCCAGACTAGAAGGAAAAAATTTAATATATATATATATATATATATATATAGACCTCAAGGAAACCAGCAAATCAGTGATACGCAAGTTTAGATGGGTGATTCTCTGAGATGGGTGCCTTTTGGGTCATACCTTTTTTTTTTTTATACCTCAAATAGTTATATTTCTGATCATTTCATGTGATAGTGGGTTAGTCAAACCTTTAAGAAAATGCATTTTCCCACCTCAGGCATGAAATTCTAATCGATATTGAGTGTTTTTTCTTACTGAAAGTTGTTTTGAAGTTCAACCCCGTCACAGACCACTTGGACCCTGTTTAAATATGATTTTAAAAGATTTTCAAGTAAATTCTTGTAGAACCTTTTCAATGAGATGTCCCTTGTTTGATATCATTTATTGCATGTAGAATTTTATTTTTAAATACTTACCATTTGAATACCAAATCAGGTCATGAAAACTGTATCTAACATTGGTCTTCATATCTTATCACAAAATATGCATTAACATTAGGATTTAATCAGGCTTTCATATTTTTTCAGACTGTCCTGTAAATTCTACACTGTGACAATCAGCGGCTGGAGTGCCCGCATGAGCCACTGGAGGGCACTCTCTTCCTGCGTTATGTTCCACCATGGACTCATTATGTTTAATTAGGGTTTCATCAGTCTCACCTGTGCACCCTCAGCTACCCTTTATCTGGACTGTTCTGTTCTGTGCCCATTTGTGAAGTATTGTTTTACCCAAACTCTGTCTCAGTTTGTTCCTCGTTTCTCTGTGTTTGGACTTGTTCTTCTGTGTTTGAACTTGGACTCTGATATCGTTTTGTGAACCTTTGCTGCCTGCCTCTGACCATTGCGTGTTTGACTACGATTCTGGATTGCCCTTGACATCTTTTAAGTTTTTGTCTGCTTGTTCTCAGTTTGTCATCTCCTTTAATAAATATCTGCGAATGGATCCGACAGCCTCTGTCCGTACGTTACATACACACAGCAAAACAAACATTGACCTAATTTGTCTTCTTATCACGAAAATATTAATAAAAACTATCAAATAACAGTGTTGAACTCAGCATAACGGGGTTGAAAATGATAACAGGGTTGAAGTGATGATCATTATTTCAATATACTATAGTATGGATTTCTTACCTATAAAATGAATATCACATTCAATAACATTTTATTTTATTAAAGTTGCCAAAAACAAACAAACAAACGTTTTAGTAAGTATTTAACATTAAATCAAAAGCATTAAGCATTAATTAATCACAAACATCAATCGACCTTTCCATTTGGTCCATTTAAAAAATCCCTTTAAACAGCATAGGCTATGGAAAACGTACTCGGTTACCTAAGGTAACCTCGGTTCTCTCTAGAAGAGGGAATGAGTATTGCGTTAGTTGCTTACGCTATGGGTAAAGTCATCTTTTCTCGAGAAATGAAGCCAAAAAAACGATCGTTAATTTTTGTATTTATTTTCAACACAGTGCAGCGGCTAGAAGACCTAGAGCAGGCTGTCTAGCGTGCACATTGGCTGCCCTGCGGCAACTACAGCAGCCTACTAGTGAGCCTGGCGTGAAGTCACGCCCTATGAGTCTACGCGTCACAGCCAGCCAGAATGGGCGTGGTTTAGCGTGTATAAGCACGGCTCGAAGGCTGCTTCACTGGTTTTCATCGACTGAAGCGAAAGTCGCTCGTGGCGCCAGCACGGCAGGTTATGCAATACTCGCTCCCTCTTCTAGAGAGAACCAAGGTTACGTTAGGTAACGGAGTACGTTCTCTTACGAGAGGTTCTCTCGTATTGCGTAAGTTGCTTACGCTACGGGGACCCCTTGTCAACGCCGTGCGCGCCAGGCATCCACTCCATGAGTCCCAGGGAATCCGGGGGAACACTGATGTTGTACATAAGCACATGTACATAAGCACCCATGTGAAATGCAGAGCGGCGCCGCCAGTCTGCATACGACATATTAGCCCATATTAGCGCAGCTCAACCAGGAGAGCGAAGTCACGTGAGAGTAGTCTGCGCACAGAATTTGCGGGCAGAACATACACACCGTTACAAAATGAAACAAAAAGCTGCTCTGAGCACCTGAAATGGGCGGAGTGCGTAATGTAAGCCCTCAGTGGGGAGTGAAGGGAGTGCCAATCACCTTCGAAACATAGTCATGCCTAGGTTTGAGGATGATCTTAGAGTCATTCGGTCCAAACTCGAGATAGCCAGATATTATACTCTTTTTGAGATTTCTCTGGGTCGCCGTAAAAACAGCGGTTGTGTGCAGGCGAGCGGGTAATGTTACCGGCTCGTTGGCTGCCAAATAGTCTGCTGCAGTAGCCTTTTCTGAGGGGACTGACAGGATGTGATGCTTTGACAGCGGTCTGGCCGCGGCGGGACTCAACCGTCTTTTCCTCCCAGTCGACGTTAGGAGGACTTCGCTTGCTCGGGTTTCAACGTAACCTTTGGCCGAGGTCCCCGCGGGGGAGGCGGCCTGTGGTGGCTGGACGAGCGTGATCCAGGGTGGCCGCCCTCTTGCCGCTGCGAAGCAGGAGGTGCAGGAGGCTTGTCACGTGAGCGGCCTGCAGCGGAGCTAGAGCGTCGAGGCAGGAAGAGGTTCATGGCCTGCGAGGTCTTTTGTACTTCGGAGAAGCGGTCGACGATCCCGTTCACCGCTGGGCCGAAGAAACCAGTAGGGGAGAGCGGTGCGTTGAGAAAGGCGGCGTGCTCGGATTCCCTCATGTCCGCTAGCGTCAGCCAGAGGTGTCTTTCTGTGATGGTGAGCAAAGCCATACATCTGCCTATCGCCTGGGCTGCAGATTTGGTAGCGCGGAGGGAGAGATCATTGCGATGTCTGAAAATATTGAAAATAAAATAGCATAATCGATTATTTCTGACAGTTCACATCACAATACTGAAGTCTACAATTGAGTAATCTACTAAGAAGTGTCTGTCACAACAATTCAACCCTGTTATAATGTAAAATGTGACAGGGTTGAAGTTTTTGGCTAACAGTAGCTAACTTAGCTAAGACAGTAGCACCACATGGCATTTAGGACATCATAAAATTGTAATGTTTTGCAAACCTGTTATTTAATTCTTCTTAAACCGTTGTTTACTATCATTTAGTCATACAACAGAGTTGAAATGTTGAGCCTGACAATCTTAATCTGACAGTGAAAAACATGAAATATAGGTAAGAAAAGATACTGTCACTTGCCTTTCTTTGCAACATGTTCTTCAAGAGACTTGTGTGATGTCACTTCCTGGATGTGATGCCACAGGGATTGATCCATTATTTTTATAGGGGGGTAAATAGTATGGTGTGACGGGGTTGAAAACAAACTGGAGGACGTGTATAAATATTGCAATTTCATATATAATTAATTAAAAATTGTATATATATGTATATTTTAGTTAAAGTAGACCAACATATGATTATATTAGCAGCAACATTTTGGTATTAATTGCACTTATTATTTGTTTGATATTCAATGAAAATGTAATGATGGTTAGTGAGGACATGCAAACATGCTTGTTGTCTACTACTTAGTCAACCCATTATATTAAATAAAAAAAATTTAAAAAGCAATTGTGCTGCATTATAATGCAAAGGCACCTGGTTCTATTAATTGACAGCGTTAAAATCCATTTTGTGATTTCCTTCAATTGAAAATCTTTGAAGCAAGTTTGGGGGACTTGAAGGGCACCCAATTCAGAGAATCACCCACCTGTTAGACTGTTTTTCTCACCCTTTCAGTTCTGCACCAGCATGTTTTTCGTTGTTGTCCAATTGAATGGTGTGCGTCTCTTGCTCTGTACTGTAAGCAAAGATTTAAGGTGACGTGCCTTCATTAGTGAAATCCTTGTGAAAATTATGACTAACAATGTTTAACACCATGCAAGAATAAATTAAATGAATAAAGAATGTGTTAGATGTGCATAATAGAAGAAAACCTTTCTCCACAGGTGCTGGCATGTACTTCAACAAAATACTCAGGAAACAACTCAGAGCACAAAGTCAAATCATTGTTGAAGGTACAGAAACTCTCTCATCATACTCATTACAATTGTGAAAAGAGTCATCAGCTTCTCACTTTGTGACAAATGTCAGTGTGCACTAGTACAAAATGTCATCAATGGTGAAAATGAAAGCGCTGGTCTGCTGGAATTGAAGGAATTTAAAAGGGGTGCAGTTTTCCGTCCATCTGATGAGGTTTTCACACAGGAAAAAAATAAAATAAAGGGTATCTTGGCAGCAAGAGTCAGAGTAAGAAGGCAAAGAAGACCCAACAGATTTCTGCACCGAAGGTCATAACAGCTAGGCGACTCCCAAGCACCTTACTCGTTGCCATGGATGTAATTGGCATCTCCATTCCCAGTCCACCGTCAGCAGCCCCCAACCTCCTCTTCCTTCAGCAGTCATCACCTGCAGCCGTCACCAGCACCTGTCACTACCAGCAGCAGCCTCCACTTACTTCAACAGCTGCCGCCAGCTGCCACCCCCACGCCAGCAGCAACCACTAGTTGCAGCCACCATCACCAGCCATTTCCGTTCACCACCCGCAGCAGCTGCGTCACCATCGCCAGCCTTGGTTGACATGAGGCTAAAAAAAAAAGTGTTTATTTTGTTAAAAATTCTTGTTAAAAAAATCTTCTTTCCCATTTTGGATGCCTGCTTGATTCACTGCTGTAGAGTAGCCTGTCAAGTAGTCTACTATTTGTTTTAAGACTACTGAATAATACCTTGAATAATATTTTTGAAGAACAATCATTAAACTATTGTGAATATTACAATACAAAGTTTCCTCACAGTAAATGAGTATCTGAGATGGGCTCTGATACAAATTAAGTACAGCCAACACGTCACATAATGAAAAGTTAGTAGGCTATATCCCCAAAAATTTTATTAAAGGTGCTCTATGGAACTTTTCTTCTACAATGAATCCTTTTTTATTGCCTGTGTGTGAAGGGGTTGTAATCACACATTACAATTATCCACTTGTCGGGTTTTGCTATTACCTCTGAAGGCCAGTATTCATATTTATATGTGAAGTCTCCTGATCGGATTTACAGCGAAATCCATCGGAAGTGACGTGCATGCGCGCTCCCGAGCCTCTCGCCTTATACAGTCTATGCGACCGACGGCACTTCAGCTAACGACATGAAGTCTGATAACACCCCAAAACGACCTGCCTTCAGCACAACACAAACTCCAAAAAAATATAAAAAACAAAAAAAAGTTTTATCTGCTGAAGCTCGTCAAGCCAAACGTGATTCTGATCGCCTCAGGACAAAAACACGGATCAACATCGGCAGAGCTTTTGAATTGTGGAGAGACCTCCGCTTTGTTTTAGGTATAAAAACAGATCCTGAGTTGGCTTTCCTCCTTTTGGACAGGTAAGCTAACATTACTTCAAAGCATGTGAAATATATTGTGATTTTGTGCTTTAGTTGGCTCAAGTTAGATTAGTTCGCCGTCAATGCAGTTAACGTTATTATGGTACGAGCATGGAGCATTAGTTCAACGTCAAGATGTTAAAAGTAGCCTATTATTGTAAAGTGGCAGTGGGAGTTTACATGAGTTTCCAACATGTTGTGTGATGCTTTCGCCGTTGCGTTGAAAGTCTCCGTGTGGCCGGTAGTGAATGCTCGCTCTTGAGATCGCGCACGCACACGAGCACGAGCGCTCTTGTTGCAAACTGTAACATCACCGCTAGAGGTGTTGTGGTTACAATCTTTTCGGGTCAATGATTTCTCAGGGATCCATGATAACAGAAAATAATTAGACTTTATTCAATTGAACAAAGCCGAGGGCCTCTTGCCAGAGACCACTCCCGAGCTCTGCTCAGCTTCTCACATATATGCCATCGACCCTTCCAAAAAAGGTCATACATACATATAGATATTTTGAGAAATACTTTTGTACCATGTGACATACTGAAATAACACTCTCTGTTGTCTCAGCCTTCTCCTCTTCCAAAGTCACTCCAGCATTTTAGGCCTTGCAGGCTTTCAAAGTCACCCCAAAGACAGAGAAATAATGGTGTCTAAATTATAGCTAAATTACTTAATTTCCAAATAATAAAATCTTCAACATTCCCTCCTCTGGGGCTTATCTAAGCCCCACATTCACTATCCTTTTCCAGAGTGTAGTTTCAAAATCCAGCCCCCTCAGTTATGCTATCTAGTGACTAAATAAAGTCACCCATCCTTTACAATGACTGGATTATGCCACCATACTCCGGAGGAGCACAAGAACCAAACATCTTTCTCCATACATTTTTCTTTCTTTCAGTTGTTTTGCTTTTCTTTCAATGGAAAAAGTAAAAGATTCTCTGCTCCCTAATCAAACAACAAAACATTGTTACAAGTGCGAGGATGAAATTGGTTCAGCATTGTCAGTTATTATCACAGTTATGTAGAATATGTCAAACATAAATATCCATTATACAATTAAAAGTGTTCTTGCGGTGTAACTTAGTCTTTTTCCCGCTTCGACCCAGACACTTTACGTGTCGTAGAGGGTCACCACTGGGGAGAGGGCAGGCCAGTACATACACCCAGGGTCTGGCTCATCATCATCTTCTTCGTCCTCCTTCTTGAGGTACTTGAATCAACATCCAATGTTTGAAATATCAATTTGGTTGCCCTCTCAAATTAGTTTTCATTATTCTAAAATTGTTTAGCACTTCCTATTTGCTTAACCAGGGTTTTGACAATTAGCAACCTCAAAATGCAAAGTACACAACAGAATAATAACCCACTCTTAATATTGCAACTCAAAACCATGACTCATAATCCTTCAAACTTAAATCAAGTTTTCTTTAACTTTTTCTTTAAGCTTTTTTTTTTTTATCTCAATCGTATTTGCTCAATTTTTCCTCTTTGCACAGTATTATTTATTTGGTAAAAGTGCAACACCAATCTCTAAATATAAGTCTTTCTACTTTTTCATGTAATTGTTTGCTTCATAATGCAGGCAAAGCATTACAGTAAATCTCTGCTGATTATAGTCGTAATTTATTCTTTTCGCATTTTTGTCTTACGTGATCCTTATGACTTTTAATTCAAAATAGGACCGGATAAATTCTTAAATTCAAAAATCAATCTATTCAGTCTTTTTTAGTTGATGAATAAACATAACATTGTAGTGCACCTTCTATTCATTAAATCCCAATATGCTTCGTTATAAAGTTTTACATTCCAAATTCTGTCTACTCTATTACCAAATTTAAACAATAAATACCATTTTTTAAAATGTTTAATCTCACATGTTGCAGCTCCTCATAGCTCCTCAGTTCAACCCTAACTGAATACCTTTTCTTCCACTAATTTCTAAATGAACAATCATGAATAAACTTAATTATGTCACATGTAATCACTCAAACTAAGAAAGCTTCAGAGCAATGTTACATTTACTTCATAAAAGTCATTCAATAACCTCATCAGACACTTAGAAAAGAGAACTCTTTAACTTTTCTTATAACTTTTTTGCACTATTTTACATATTCATTGTACGTATATTTTTCCTGCATACCTAAATAAAACGTTTTTATCTCACCTATTTCAAACATAAAGCTTTATAACGTATTATTATTGAAACTTCCTTGTATTCGTATACAATTTATATTAGTCGTCAATGCTTCTGTTTAGCTGATCATTTTATCTGACCTTATTTTTGATAGACTTCCAATCTAAGTTAGAGATTTAATTTCTGTTCCTGACCCTCCTCTGTTGATTTCATTGCTTTTATATAATTAATTTTAATCCTCAATATCTCTGGAATAAATGCTTAAATGCTTCTACAATTAATTTTAATTTTAATTTTCATTCTTATTCATTCCCTCCTTGCGCATTGTGAAACTATGCGCATCTGGAATGAAAATGTTCAATAGTGTTGGTGCAACAATTTGTCCTTAATGTGAACACCAAATATCTGTTTGGACCCTCCTCTGGTACCATATAAACTGTTCATAAGGGCCTGTTTGTTATTAAATTAATAACTTCCAACTGAAGTTGTCATTCTATTAACACTATTTGATATATATTTATAATTAGTCAATAGCACATTGAATCAATTCATAATCTTATAAATCAAAATCTAATGTTTGTTAATACCCGATGTTAATACTTGCTTCAATTTCAACTGTAACCTGAAATTTATTTTGTATACCCTTTTATTGCCCAATTACATCTGAGGACCCATTAAGATTTATTTTAAAAGTTCTTTTTTAGTTTTAATTTTTCTTTCATGAATTGTCTTAATTCCCACTATGCTATATCAATTTCTTAAATTAATCGTTATCATGTATTAGTATTATTATTATTATTCTCGTTATCATCATTTCTACATTGCTTTGATTTATTTTTCTTCAATCAATTTTTTTCTGTTGGGGTTATTATTAAGTTGCTACCAAATCTATTCAAGGGCTAAACATTCAATTTTAGCAAAGGTTTGGTTGATGTTGACTTCTTTGATCTTTTACTCATCTCTGTTGAGTCTCTTCTTTGCACAGCTCTTCTCATTTCTGCTTTTCTGGTCAAGTTTGTTTTCTTTTTCCATTCATGTTTTGATCATACTGTTGGCTCTCTTGTCATCTTTACATCTTTTACCAGGTGATGCTGGTGATCCCTCACTCCCTGTTGTGGGGGGGGGGGGGGGGGGGGGTGCTGAAGTCTGTTGGTGTATTTTAAGTTGAGAGGAATGGACTCAAATGTCACTCTTCTGAAATTACAAAGCATAGTCAATGGTTCATTTTGTTAGACTCGTCCCCGAAACCTTCCTGGAATTGAGCTGCTGCTATCTGTGAATTAAAGCTTCATAAGTTCTGTTAGTGACAACAACATGTAATTTCAATCATATGCTCATCTCTCCCATTGTCCTTCTTGGTGTTCCCTGTAGAAAGGTTATGTGGGCTGAGTGGTGTCCTTTATGCTTTCATTAACAGCAGGACTTTATATTCCTATTCATTTTCCATACGGTTTGGCTTTTTATCATCATAATTGCAATTTCTTTAAATTTTTTTCATAATAACTTTCCTATGTACTTTTACAATTAGTCAATTGAACTCAATTATCTCTCTGTCTTGAGTTCCACTATCAGCACTATTTATTAGGCATCTTGGATAACACTCAACCCACTTTGCAACAAAACAAAAGTTACATTATTTCATACTTTTGACAAAGAATAAGCTCCATCACCATATGCTGAAAAGAAAATCAGATGTTTTATACTTCATTATATTCTGAAAGGAAAGTGATGTGTTATGAGCTGTGCAAATGTGGCAATGTTTTTTATTGCCACTATGGTTCCAACCAGGAAATTAACCAAATTTATCCATGGTCATTATTTTATTGGGCAGAATTTGCCCTGTGGGCCCACAAATTGAATTTTTAATACAACTGTATTGGCAAAATAATTGATTTGCCTTAGTGTTTCTTCACCATCTCTCACTCCATTCACACTCAGTCACTCTCACACACACTGGCCAGCACATACATTCTTGCAGGTTGTGCTCTAAATGCGGCACTGATCATTTTAGCCTCAAGGTCTGATCAGGTCAACACAACTATGTCACACACTTTTGAGAAGTGTCAATGGTCGCAAGGTTCTGTTTAAGTCTGCTGTTATAAACCCTTTTTCTTTTTACAAATTCTAATAAGTAATTTAGAGTAATAGGCCTGTCAATTGTAACTTTTCAAATGCATTTTTTCTTTTCTCATTTTTCCTATACTTTTTGGTTTTTGCTCATGAGCTGTTTTAAAAATAAACTTGGAGATCTCTGCATAATCTTGGATCCATGGCCAATAACATTTCCATCTCATTATCCCAGTAATTTTTCTTCAATCTATCTCTAGAAAATTACCAAAACAAGATGGAGTGACCAATGTCTTTGTTTTCAACAATATTATCATTCTTTGACATTGTGTGTCTTTCTTTATCTTTGTCATATAATCATTAAGTTGGCTTGGAAAAGCCAACTTACTGAAATCCTATTTAAACTTATTAAGTTGGCTTGGAAAAGCCAACTTACTGAAATCCTATTTAAACTTATTAAGTTGGCTTGAGAAAGCCAACTTACTGAAATCCTATTTAAACTTATTATTATTCTTCTTCTTCTTATTTTTCTTACCCAAAAAATTCTGACTCTAACTCGTCCTAGAGCTTTAACTCTACAAACTCCAAACTCGGGTCAGACCTTCAGACTGTTCTGACTCGGCGTGCTATATCTTTTCAAACTGATTTGACTTTCAGATTTCTTAAAAATTAATATGAAAAATCATAAAAATCCC
This sequence comes from Semotilus atromaculatus, assembly GCA_031834385.1. Taxonomy (NCBI): domain Eukaryota; kingdom Metazoa; phylum Chordata; class Actinopteri; order Cypriniformes; family Leuciscidae; genus Semotilus; species Semotilus atromaculatus. The sequence goes on from JAULUF010000040.1 coordinate 20,263,516, forward strand.
ATTGACTTTCATTGCAACAGTTCAAATTGAGCCAAGACTACGGTGGCCCAGCAGTGGACACCAAATAAACTCAAATCTAAACTCCCTGAAGCCCTAGACTCAATTAAACTACCATTCTATATGTACTAATAAACTTATTATCTATCTATCTATCTATCTATCTATCTATCTATCTATCTATCTATCTATCTATCTATCTATCCATCTATCTCTTTCAACTATCTATCTCTCTTTCTATCTATACATCTCTTTCTTTCTTTCTTTCTAACTAATCTATTTTTTCTTTCATTCTAACTAATCTATCTTTTTTCTTTCTAACTAATCTATCTTTCTTTCTAACTGATCTATCTTTTTTCTTTCTAACTACTCTATCTTTCTTTCATTCTAACTAATCTATCTTTCTTTCTAACTAATCTATCTTTCTTTCTTTCTAACTACTCTATCTTTCTTTCATTCTAACTAATCTATCTTTCTTTCTAACTAATCTATCTTTCTTTCTAACTAATCTATCTTTCTTTCTAACTAATCTATCTTTCTTTCTAACTAATCTTTCTTTCTTTCTAACTACTCTATCTTTCTTTCATTCTAACTAATCTATCTTTCTTTCTAACTAATCTATCTTTCTTTCTAACTAATCTATATATCTTTCTTTCTAACTTATCTATCTTTCTTTCTAACTAATCTATCTTTCTTTCTTTCTAACTACTCTATCTTTCTTTCATTCTAACTAATCTATCTTTCTTTCTAACTAATCTAACTTTCTTTCTAACTAACTAATCTATCTTTCTTTCTTTCTAACAAATCTATTTATCTTTCTTTCTAACTAATCTATCTATCTATCTATCTTTCTTTCTAATCTATCTTTCTTTCTTTCTAACTAATCGAACTTTCTTTCTAACTAATCTATCTTTCTTTCTTTCTAACTACTCTATCTTTCTTTCATTCTAACTAATCTATCTTTCTTTCTAACTAATCTATCTATCTTTCTTTCTAACTAATCTATCTTTCTTTCTTTCTTTCTTGCTAATCTTTTTTCTTTCTTTCTTTCTTACTAATCTATCTTTCTTTCTTTCTTACTAATCTTTTTTTCTTTCTTTCTTTCTTACTAATCTATCTTTCTTTCTTTCTTACTAATCTATCTTTCTTTCATTCTTACTAATCTTTTTTTCTTTCTTTCTTTCTTACTAATCTATCTTTCTTTCTTTCTTACTAATCTATCTTTCTTTCATTCTTACTAATCTTTTTTTCTTTCTTTCTGTCTTACTAATCTATCTTTCTTTATTTCTTACTAATCTTTTTTTCTATCTTTCTTTCTTACTAATCTATCTTTCTTTCTTACTAATCTTTTTTTCTTTCTTTCTTTCTAACTAATCTATCTTTCTTTCTTTCTTACTAATCTTTTTTTCTTTCTTTCTTTCTTACTAATCTATCTTTCTTTCTTTCTTACTAATCTTTTTTTCTTTCTTTCTTACTAATCTTTTTTCTTTCTTTCTTTCTAACTAATCTATCTTTCTTTCTTATTAATCTTTTTTTCTTTCTTTCTTTCTTTCTTTCTTACTAATCTTTTTTTTCTTTCTTTCTAACTAATCTATCTTTCTTTCTTTCTTTCTTTCTTGCTAATCTTTTTTCTTTCTTTCTTTCTTACTAATCTATCTTTCTTTCTTTCTTACTAATCTTTTTTTCTTTCTTTCTTACTAATCTTTTTTCTTTCTTTCTTTCTAACTAATCTATCTTTCTTTCTTACTAATCTTTTTTTCTTTCTTTCTTTCTTTCTTACTAATCTTTTTTTTCTTTCTTTCTAACTAATCTATCTTTCTTTCTTTCTTTCTTTCTTGCTAATCTTTTTTCTTTCTTTCTTTCTTACTAATCTATCTTTCTTTCTTTCTTACTAATCTTTTTTCTTTCTTTCTAACTAATCTATCTTTCTTTCTTACTAATCTTTTTTTCTTTCTTTCTTACTAATCTTTTTTTTCTTTCTTTCTAACTAATCTATCTTTCTTTCTTTCTTTCTTGCTAATCTTTCTTTCTTTCTTTCTTTCTTACTAATCTATCTTTCTTTCTTTCTTACTAATCTTTTTTTCTTTCTTTCTTACTAATCTTTTTTCTTTCTTTCTTTCTAACTAATCTATCTTTCTTTCTAACTAATCTATCTTTCTTTCTAACTAATCTATCTTTCTTTCTAACTAATCTTTCTTTCTTTCTAACTACTCTATCTTTCTTTCATTCTAACTAATCTATCTTTCTTTCTAACTAATCTATCTTTCTTTCTAACTAATCTATATATCTTTCTTTCTAACTTATCTATCTTTCTTTCTAACTAATCTATCTTTCTTTCTTTCTAACTACTCTATCTTTCTTTCATTCTAACTAATCTATCTTTCTTTCTAACTAATCTAACTTTCTTTCTAACTAACTAATCTATCTTTCTTTCTTTCTTTCTAACAAATCTATTTATCTTTCTTTCTAACTAATCTATCTATCTATCTATCTTTCTTTCTAATCTATCTTTCTTTCTTTCTAACTAATCGAACTTTCTTTCTAACTAATCTATCTTTCTTTCTTTCTAACTACTCTATCTTTCTTTCATTCTAACTAATCTATCTTTCTTTCTAACTAATCTATCTATCTTTCTTTCTAACTAATCTATCTTTCTTTCTTTCTTTCTTGCTAATCTTTTTTCTTTCTTTCTTTCTTACTAATCTATCTTTCTTTCTTTCTTACTAATCTTTTTTTCTTTCTTTCTTTCTTACTAATCTATCTTTCTTTCTTTCTTACTAATCTATCTTTCTTTCATTCTTACTAATCTTTTTTTCTTTCTTTCTTTCTTACTAATCTATCTTTCTTTCTTTCTTACTAATCTATCTTTCTTTCATTCTTACTAATCTTTTTTTCTTTCTTTCTGTCTTACTAATCTATCTTTCTTTCTTTCTTACTAATCTTTTTTTCTATCTTTCTTTCTTACTAATCTATCTTTCTTTCTTTCTTACTAATCTTTTTTTCTTTCTTTCTTTCTTACTAATCTATCTTTCTTTCTTTCTTACTAATCTTTTTTTCTTTCTTTCTTACTAATCTTTTTTCTTTCTTTCTTTCTAACTAATCTATCTTTCTTTCTTACTAATCTTTTTTTCTTTCTTTCTTTCTTTCTTACTAATCTTTTTATTCTTTCTTTCTAACTAATCTATCTTTCTTTCTTTCTTTCATTCTTGCTAATCTTTTTTTCTTTCTTTCTTTCTTACTAATCTATCTTTCTTTCTTTCTTACTAATCTTTTTTTCTTTCTTTCTTACTAATCTTTTTTCTTTCTTTCTTTCTAACTAATCTATCGTTCTTTCTTACTAATCTTTTTTTCTTTCTTTCTTTCTTTCTTTCTTACTAATCTTTTTTTTCTTTCTTTCTAACTAATCTATCTTTCTTTCTTTCTTTCTTGCTAATCTTTTTTCTTTCTTTCTTTCTTACTAATCTATCTTTCTTTCTTTCTTACTAATCTTTTTTCTTTCTTTCTAACTAATCTATCTTTCTTTCTTACTAATCTTTTTTTCTTTCTTTCTTTCTTTCTTACTAATCTTTTTTTCTTTCTTTCTAACTAATCTATCTTTCTTTCTTTCTTTCTTGCTAATCTTTTTTTCTTTCTTTCTTTCTTACTAATCTATCTTTCTTTCTTTCTTACTAATCTTTTTTTCTTTCTTTCTTACTAATCTTTTTTCTTTCTTTCTTTCTAACTAATCTATCTTTCTTTCTTACTAATCTTTTTTTCTTTCTTTCTTACTAATCTTTTTTCTTTCTTTCTAACTAATCTATCTTTCTTTCTTTCTTACTAATCTTTTTCTTTCTTTCTTTCTTACTAATCTTTCTTTCTTACTAATCTATCTTTCTTTCTTTCTAACTAATCTATCTTTCTTTCTTTCTTACTAATCTATCTTTCTTTCTTACTAATCTTTTTTCTCTCTTTCTAACTAATCTATCTATCTTTCTTACTAATCAATCTTTCTCTTACTAATGTATCTTTTTTTCTTTCTTACTAATCTATCTTTCTTTCCTTCTTTCTTTCTAACTAATCTATCTTTCTTTCTTACTAATCTTTTTTTATTTTTTTATTTCTAACTAATCTATCTTTCTTTCTCTTTCTTACTAATCTATCTTTCTTTCTTTCTTACTATTTTTTTTTCTTTCTTTCTTTCTTACTAATCTATCTTTCTTTCTTTCTTACTAATCTATCTTTCTTTCTTTCTAACTAATCTATCTTTCTTTCTTACTAATCTTTTTTTATTTTTTTATTTCTAACTAATCTATCTTTCTTTCTTTCTTTCTTTCTTTCTTTCTAACTAATCTATCTTTCTTTCTTTCTTACTAATCTTTTTTTCTTTCTTTCTTTCTAACTAATCTATCTTTCTTTCTTTCTTACTGAACTATAAACTAATTAAACTTTAAACTAATTTAAACTTTAAACTTCTTCAAACTTATTGGTCCAAACTTTCACAAGCCAACTTAAAGTTTGTCTCGACGAACTTTTTCTAGTTATTATTCTTCTTCTTCTTCTTCTTCTTATTTTTCTTACCCAAAAAATTCTGACTCTAACTCGTCCTAGAGCTTTAACTCTACAAACTCCAAACTCGGGTCAGACCTTCAGACTGTTCTGACTCGGTGTGCTATATCTTTTCAAACTGATTTGACTTTCAGATTTCTTAAAAATTAATATTAAAAATCATAAAAATCCCATTGACTTTCATTGCAACAGTTCAAATTGAGCCAAGACTACGGTGGCCCAGCAGTGGACACCAAATAAACTCAAATCTAAACTCCCTGAAGCCCTAGATTCAATTAAACTACCATTCTATATGTACTAATGAACTTTATCTATCTATCTATCTATCTATCTATCTATCTATCTATCTATCTATCTTTCTAACTTATCTTTCTTTCTTTCTAACTAATCTTTCTTTCTTTCTACCTAATCTTTCTTTATTTCTTTCTTTCTTACTAATCTATCTTTCTTTCAAACTAATCTTTCTTTCTTTCAAACTAATCTTTCTTTCTTTCTAACTAATATTTCTTTCTTGCTAACTGATCTATCTTTCTTTCTTTCTAACTAATCTTTCTTTCTTTCTAACTAATCTATCTTTCTTCTTTCTAACTAATCTATCTTTCTTTCTAACTAATCTACCTTACTTTCTTTCTAACTAATCTATCTTTCTTTCTAACTAATCTATCTATCTTTCTTTCTTTCTAACTACTCTATCTTTCTTTCATTCTAACTTTTCTTTCTTTCTAACTAATCTATCTATCTTTCTAACTAATCTCTTTCTTTCTAACCAATCTTTCATTATTTCTTTCTTACTTTCTTTTATTCTTTCTTTCTAACTAATCTATCTTTTTTCTTTCTAACTAATCTTTCTTTCTTTCTAACTAATCTATCTATCTTTCTTTCTTTCTAACTAATCTATCTATCTTTCTTTCATTCTAACTAATCTTTTCTTTCTTTCTAACTAATCTCTATCTTTCAAACTAATCTATCTTTCTTTCTAACCAATTTTTCTTTCTTTCTTTCTTTCTTTCTTTTTTTCTTTCTAACTAATCTATCTATCTTTCTTTCTAACTAATCTTTCTTTCTTTCTAACTAATCTTTCTTTCTTTCTAACTAATCTATCTTTCTTTCTTTCTAAATAATCTATCTTTCTTTCTAACTAATCTATCTATCTATCTTTCTTTCTAACTAATCTATCTATCTATCTTTCTTTCTAACTAATCTATCTATCTTTCTTTCTAACTACTTTATCTTTATTTCTAACTAATCTATCGTTCTTTATTCCTTTCTTTCTTTCTTACTAATCTATCTTTCTTTCTTTCTAACCAATCTATCATTCTTTCTTTCTTTCTAACTAATCTTTCTTTCTTTCTAACTAATCTATCTATCTTTCTTTCTAACTAATCTATCTTTCTTTCTTTCTAACTAATCTATCTTTTTTTCTAACTAATCTATCTATCTTTCTTTCTAACTAATATATCTTTCTTTCTTTCTAACTAATCTATCTTTCTTTCTTTCTAACTAATCTATCTATCTATCTATCTATCTATCTATCTATCTATCTATCTATCTATCTATCTATCTTTCTTTCTAACTAATCTATCTCTTTCTTTCTAACTAACTAGTCTTTCTAACTAATCTATCTTTCTTTCTTTCTTTCTTTCTAACTAATCTGTTTCTTTCTTTCTAACTAATCCATCTTTCTTTATATCTTTCTTACTAACTAATCTATCTTTCTTTCTAACCAATCTTTCTTTCTTTCTTTCTTTTTTCATTCTTTCTAACTAATCTATCTTTCTTTCTTTCTTTCTAACTAATCTATCTTTCTTTCTAACTAATCTATCTATCTTTCTTTCTAACTAATCTATCTTTCTTTCTTTCTAACTAATCTATCTATCTATCTATCTATCTATCTATCTATCTTTCTAACTAATCTATCTTTCTTTCTAACTAATCTATCTATCTTTCTTTTTAACTAATCTATCTTTCTTTCTTTCTAACTAATCTATCTATCTATCTATCTTTCTAACTAATCTATCTTTCTTTCTAACTAATCTATCTTTCTTTCTTTCTAACTAACTAATCTTTCTTTCTTTCTAACTAATCTATCTTTCTTTCTTTCTTTCTAACTAATCTATGTTTCTTTCTTTCTAACTAATCTATCTTTCTTTCTATCTTTCTAACTAATCTATCTTTCTTTGTAACCAATCTTTCTTTCTTTCTTTCTTACTTTCTTTCTTTCTAACTAATCTATCTTTTTTCTTTCTAACTAATCTATCTATCTTTCTTTCTAACTAATCTTTCTTTCTTTCTAACCAATCTATCTTTCTTTCTTTCTAACTAATCTTTCTTTCTTTCTTTCTAACTTATCTATCTATCTTTCTAACTAATCTATCTTTCTTTCTTTCTAACTAATCTATCTTACTTTCTAACTAATTTATATTTCTTTCTTTCTAACTAATCTATCTTTCTTTCTTTCTAACTAATCTATCTTTTTTTTCTAACTAATCTATCTATCTTTCTTTCTAACTAATATATCTTTCTTTCTTTCTTTCTAACTAATCTATCTTTCTTTCTTTCTAACTAATCTATCTATCTATCTATCTTTCTTTCTAACTAATCTATCTCTTTCTTTCTAACTAACTAGTCTTTCTAACTAATCTATGTTTCTTTCTTTCTAACTAATCCATCTTTCTTTATATCTTTCTTACTAACTAATCTATCTTTCTAACCAATCTTTCTTTCTTTCTTTCTTTTTTCATTCTTTCTAACTAATCTATCTTTCTTTCTTTCTAACTAATCTATCTTTCTTTCTAACTAATCTATCTATCTTTCTTTCTAACTAATCTATCTTTCTTTCTTTCTAACTAATCTATCTATCTTTCTTTTTAACTAATCTATCTTTCTTTCTTTCTAACTAATCTATCTATCTATCTATCTTTCTAACTAATCTATCTTTCTTTCTAACTAATCTATCTTTCTTTCTTTCTTTCTTTCTAACTAATCTATGTTTCTTTCTTTCTAACTAATCTATCTTTCTTTCTATCTTTCTAACTAATCTATCTTTCTTTGTAACCAATCTTTCTTTCTTTCTTTCTTACTTTCTTTCTTTCTAACTAATCTATCTTTTTTCTTTCTAACTAATCTATCTATCTTTCTTTCTAACTAATCTTTCTTTCTTTCTAACCAATCTATCTTTCTTTCTTTCTAACTAATCTTTCTTTCTTTCTTTCTAACTTATCTATCTATCTTTCTAACTAATCTATCTTTCTTTCTTTCTAACTAATCTATCTTTCTTTCTAACTAATCTATCTTACTTTCTAACTAATTTATATTTCTTTCTTTCTAACTAATCTATCTTTCTTTTTTTCTAACTAATCTATCTTTCTAGCTAATCTATCTTTCTTTCTATCAAATCCATCTTTCTTTGTTTTTTAAATAATCTATCTTTCTTTATTTCTAACTAAGTTATCTTTCTTTCTAACTAATCTATCTTTCTTTCTAACTAATCTATCTTTCTAACTAATCTATCTTTCTTTCTAACAAATCTCTTTCTTTGTTTTTTAACTAATCTATCTTTCTTTCTAACTAATTTATCTTTCTTTCTAACTAATCTATCTTTCTTTCTAACTAATCTATCTTTCTTTCTTTCTAATCTATATTTCTTTCTTTCTAACTAATCTATCTTACTTTCTTTCTTTCTTTTTAATTAACTTTCTTTCTTTCTTTCTAACTAATCTATCTTTCTTTCTTTCTAACTGATCTATCTTTCTTTTTCTTTCTAACTAATCTATCTTTCTTTCTTTCTAACTAATCTTTCTTTCTTTCTTACTAATCTATCTTTCTTTCTTTCTTTCTAACTAATCTATCTTTCTTTCTTACTAATATTTTTTTCTTTCTTTCTTTCTAACTAATCTATCTTTCTAACTAATCTTTCTTTCTTTCTTTCTTTTTAATTAACTTTCTTTCTTTCTTTCTTTCTAACCAATCTATCTTTCTTTCTTTCTAACTAATCTATCTTTCTTTTTCTTTGTAACTAATCTATCTTTCTTTCTTTCTAACTAATCTTTCTTTCTTTCTTACTAATCTTTTTTTCTTTCTTTCTTTCTAACTAATCTATCTATCTTTCTTTCTTTCTTTCTTTTTAATTAACTTTATTTATTTCTTTCTTTCTAACTAATCTATCTTTCTTTCTAACTAATCTATCTTTCTTTTTCTTTCTAACTAATCTATCTTTCTTTCTTTCTTTCTAACTAATCTATCTTTCTCACTAATCTATCTTTCTTTCTTTCTTTCTTACTAATATATCTTTCTTTCCTTTTTTCTTTCTAACTAATCTATCTTTCTTTCTTTCTTACTAATCTTTTTTTCTTTCTTTTTTTCTAACTAATCTATCTTTCATTCTTTCTTTCTAACTAATCTTTTTTTTCTTTCTTTCTAACTAATCTATCTTTCTTTCTTTCTAACTAATCTATCTTTCTTTCTTTCTTTCTAACTAATCTATCTATCTCACTAATCTATCTTTCTTCCTTTCTTTCTTACTAATCTATCTTTCTTTCCTTTTTTCTTTCTAACTAATCTATCTTTCTTTCTTTCTTACTAATCTTTTTTTCTTTCTTTCTAACTAATCCATCTTTCTTTCTCTCTAACTAATCTATCTTTCTTTCTCACTAATCTTTTTTCTTTCTTTCTTTCTAACTAATCTATCTATCTCACTAATCTATCTTTCTTCCTTTCTTTCTTACTAATCTATCTTTCTTTCCTTTTTTCTTTCTAACTAATCTATCTTTCTTTCTTTCTAACTAATCTTTTTTCTTTCTTTCTAACTAATCCATCTTTCTTTCTTTCTAACTAATCTATCTTTCTTTCTTTCTAACTTATCTATATTTCTTTCTTTCTTTCTCTTTCTTTCTTTCTTTCTTTCTTTCTTTCTAACTAATCTATCTTTCTTTCTTACTAATCTTTTTTTCTTTCTTTCTTTCTAACTAATCTATCTTTCTAACTAATCTTTCTTTCTTTCTTTTTAATTAACTTTCTTTCTTTCTAACTAATCTATCTATCTTTCTATCTTTCTTTCTACCTAATCTATCTTTCTTTCTTTCTTTTTAATTAACTTTCTTTCTTTCTTTCTTTCTTTCTTTCTTTCTTTCTAACTAATTTATCTTTCTTTCTTTCTAACTAATCTATCTTTCTTTTTCTTACTAACTAATCTTTCTTTCTTTCTTTCTAACTAATCTATCTTTCTTTCTCACTAATCTTTCTTTCTTTCTTTCTTTCTAACTAATTTATCTTTCTTTCTTTCTAACTAATCTATCTTTCTTTTTCTTACTAACTAATCTTTCTTTCTTTCTTTCTAACTAATCTATCTTTCTTTCTCACTAATCTTTTTTTCTTTCTTTCTTTCTTACTAATCTATCTTTCTTTCCTTTTTTCTTTCTAACTAATCTATCTTTCTTTCTTACTAATCTTTTTTTCTTTCTTTTTTCTAACTAATCTATGTTTCTTTCTTTCTAACTAATCTTTTTTTCTTTCTTTCTAACTAATCTATCTTTCTTTCTTTCTTTCTTTCTTACTAATCTTTTTTTCTTTCTTTCTTTCTAACTAATCTATCTTTCTAACTAATCTTTCTTTGTTTCTTTTTAATTAACTTTCTTTCTTTCTTTCTTTCTTTCGAACTAATCTATCTTTCTTTCTTTCTAACTAATCTATCTTTCTTTTTCTTTCTAACTAATCTCTTTCTTTCTTTCTTTCTTTCTAACTAATCTATCTTTCTTTCTTTCTTTCTTTCTAACTAATCTTTTTTCTTTCTTTCTAACTAATCCATCTTTCTTTCTTTCTAACTAATCTATCTTTCTTTCTTTCTAACTTATCTATATTTCTTTCTTTCTTTCTCTTTCTCTTTCTCTTTCTCTTTCTTTCTTTCTTTCTTTCTTTCTTTCTTTCTAACTAATCTATCTTTCTTTCTTACTAATCTTTTTTTCTTTCTTTCTTTCTAACTAATCTATCTTTCTAACTAATCTTTCTTTCTTTCTCTTTAATTAACTTTCTTTCTTTCTTTCTAACTAATCTATCTATCTTTCTATCTTTCTTTCTACCTAATCTATCTTTCTTTCTTTCTTTTTAATTAACTTTCTTTCTTTCTTTCTTTCTTTCTTTCTTTCTTTCTAACTAATCTATCTTTCTTTCTTTCTAAATAAAAACTCTTTCTTTTTCTTTCTAACTAATCTATCTATCTTTCTATCTTTCTTTCTACCTAATCTATCTTTCTTTCTTTCTTTCTTTTTAATTAACTTTCTTTCTTTCTTTCTTTCTTTCTAACTAATCTATCTTTCTTTCTCACTAATCTCTTTTTCTTTCTTTCTTTCTAACTAATCTATCTATCTTTCTATCTTTCTTACTAATCAATCTTTCTTTCTTTCTTACTAATTTATCTTTCTTTCTTTCTTTCTTACTAATCTATCTTTCTTTCCTTTTTTCTTTCTAACTAATCTTTCTTTCTTTCTTTCTTTCTAACTAATCTATCTTTCTTTCTTTCTTTCTTTCTTTCTCACTAATCTTTTTTTCTTTCTTTCTAACTAATCTATCTATCTTTCTATCTTTCTTACTAATCAATCTTTCTTTCTTTCTTACTAATTTATCTTTCTTTCTTTCTTTCTTACTAATCTTTTTTTCTTTCTTTCTAACTAATCTATCTTTCTTTCTTTCTAACTTATCTATATTTCTTTCTTTCTTTCTTTCTTACTAATCTATCTTTCTTTCTAACTAATCTCTTTCTTTCTTTCTTTCTAACTAATCTATCTTTCTTTCTTTCTTACTAATCTTTTTTTCTTTCTTTTTTCTAACTAATCTATCTTTCTTTCTTTCTTTCTAACTAATCTTTTTTTTCTTTCTTTCTTTCTAACTTATCTATATTTCTTTCTTTCTTTCTTTCTTACTAATCTATCTTTCTTTCTAACTAATCTATCTTTCTTTCTTTCTTTCTTTCTAACTAATCTATCTTTCTTTCTTTCTTACTAATCTTTTTTTCTTTCTTTCTAACTAATCTATCTTTCTTTCTTTCTTACTAAACTATAAACTAATTAAACTTTAAACTTCTTTAAACTTCTTCAAACTTATTGGTCCAAACTTTCACAAGCCAACTTAAAGTTTGTCTCGACGAACTTTTTCTAGTTATTATTCTTCTTCTTCTTCTTCTTCTTATTTTTCTTACCCAAAAAATTCTGACTCTAACTCGTCCTAGAGCTTTAACTCTACAAACTCCAAACTCGGGTCAGACCTTCAGACTGTTCTGACTCGGTGTGCTATATCTTTTCAAACTGATTTGACTTTCAGATTTCTTAAAAATTAATATTAAAAATCATAAAAATCCCATTGACTTTCATTGCAACAGTTCAAATTGAGCCAAGACTACGGTGGCCCAGCAGTGGACACCAAATAAACTCAAATCTAAACTCCCTGAAGCCCTAGATTCAATTAAACTACCATTCTATATGTACTAATGAACTTTATCTATCTATCTATCTATCTATCTATCTATCTATCTATCTATCTATCTTTCTAACTTATCTTTCTTTCTTTCTAACTAATCTTTCTTTCTTTCTACCTAATCTTTCTTTATTTCTTTCTTTCTTACTAATCTATCTTTCTTTCAAACTAATCTTTCTTTCTTTCAAACTAATCTTTCTTTCTTTCTAACTAATATTTCTTTCTTGCTAACTGATCTATCTTTCTTTCTTTCTAACTAATCTTTCTTTCTTTCTAACTAATCTATCTTTCTTCTTTCTAACTAATCTATCTTTCTTTCTAACTAATCTACCTTACTTTCTTTCTAACTAATCTATCTTTCTTTCTAACTAATCTATCTATCTTTCTTTCTTTCTAACTACTCTATCTTTCTTTCATTCTAACTTTTCTTTCTTTCTAACTAATCTATCTATCTTTCTAACTAATCTCTTTCTTTCTAACCAATCTTTCATTATTTCTTTCTTACTTTCTTTTATTCTTTCTTTCTAACTAATCTATCTTTTTTCTTTCTAACTAATCTTTCTTTCTTTCTAACTAATCTATCTATCTTTCTTTCTTTCTAACTAATCTATCTATCTTTCTTTCATTCTAACTAATCTTTTCTTTCTTTCTAACTAATCTCTATCTTTCAAACTAATCTATCTTTCTTTCTAACCAATTTTTCTTTCTTTCTTTCTTTCTTTCTTTTTTTCTTTCTAACTAATCTATCTATCTTTCTTTCTAACTAATCTTTCTTTCTTTCTAACTAATCTTTCTTTCTTTCTAACTAATCTATCTTTCTTTCTTTCTAAATAATCTATCTTTCTTTCTAACTAATCTATCTATCTATCTTTCTTTCTAACTAATCTATCTATCTATCTTTCTTTCTAACTAATCTATCTATCTTTCTTTCTAACTACTTTATCTTTATTTCTAACTAATCTATCGTTCTTTATTCCTTTCTTTCTTTCTTACTAATCTATCTTTCTTTCTTTCTAACCAATCTATCATTCTTTCTTTCTTTCTAACTAATCTTTCTTTCTTTCTAACTAATCTATCTATCTTTCTTTCTAACTAATCTATCTTTCTTTCTTTCTAACTAATCTATCTTTTTTTCTAACTAATCTATCTATCTTTCTTTCTAACTAATATATCTTTCTTTCTTTCTAACTAATCTATCTTTCTTTCTTTCTAACTAATCTATCTATCTATCTATCTATCTATCTATCTATCTATCTATCTATCTATCTTTCTTTCTAACTAATCTATCTCTTTCTTTCTAACTAACTAGTCTTTCTAACTAATCTATCTTTCTTTCTTTCTTTCTTTCTAACTAATCTGTTTCTTTCTTTCTAACTAATCCATCTTTCTTTATATCTTTCTTACTAACTAATCTATCTTTCTTTCTAACCAATCTTTCTTTCTTTCTTTCTTTTTTCATTCTTTCTAACTAATCTATCTTTCTTTCTTTCTTTCTAACTAATCTATCTTTCTTTCTAACTAATCTATCTATCTTTCTTTCTAACTAATCTATCTTTCTTTCTTTCTAACTAATCTATCTATCTATCTATCTATCTATCTTTCTAACTAATCTATCTTTCTTTCTAACTAATCTATCTATCTTTCTTTTTAACTAATCTATCTTTCTTTCTTTCTAACTAATCTATCTATCTATCTATCTTTCTAACTAATCTATCTTTCTTTCTAACTAATCTATCTTTCTTTCTTTCTAACTAACTAATCTTTCTTTCTTTCTAACTAATCTATCTTTCTTTCTTTCTTTCTAACTAATCTATGTTTCTTTCTTTCTAACTAATCTATCTTTCTTTCTATCTTTCTAACTAATCTATCTTTCTTTGTAACCAATCTTTCTTTCTTTCTTTCTTACTTTCTTTCTTTCTAACTAATCTATCTTTTTTCTTTCTAACTAATCTATCTATCTTTCTTTCTAACTAATCTTTCTTTCTTTCTAACCAATCTATCTTTCTTTCTTTCTAACTAATCTTTCTTTCTTTCTTTCTAACTTATCTATCTATCTTTCTAACTAATCTATCTTTCTTTCTTTCTAACTAATCTATCTTACTTTCTAACTAATTTATATTTCTTTCTTTCTAACTAATCTATCTTTCTTTCTTTCTAACTAATCTATCTTTTTTTTCTAACTAATCTATCTATCTTTCTTTCTAACTAATATATCTTTCTTTCTTTCTTTCTAACTAATCTATCTTTCTTTCTTTCTAACTAATCTATCTATCTATCTATCTTTCTTTCTAACTAATCTATCTCTTTCTTTCTAACTAACTAGTCTTTCTAACTAATCTATGTTTCTTTCTTTCTAACTAATCCATCTTTCTTTATATCTTTCTTACTAACTAATCTATCTTTCTAACCAATCTTTCTTTCTTTCTTTCTTTTTTCATTCTTTCTAACTAATCTATCTTTCTTTCTTTCTAACTAATCTATCTTTCTTTCTAACTAATCTATCTATCTTTCTTTCTAACTAATCTATCTTTCTTTCTTTCTAACTAATCTATCTATCTTTCTTTTTAACTAATCTATCTTTCTTTCTTTCTAACTAATCTATCTATCTATCTATCTTTCTAACTAATCTATCTTTCTTTCTAACTAATCTATCTTTCTTTCTTTCTAACTAACTAATCTTTCTTTCTTTCTAACTAATCTATCTTTCTTTCTTTCTTTCTTTCTAACTAATCTATGTTTCTTTCTTTCTAACTAATCTATCTTTCTTTCTATCTTTCTAACTAATCTATCTTTCTTTGTAACCAATCTTTCTTTCTTTCTTTCTTACTTTCTTTCTTTCTAACTAATCTATCTTTTTTCTTTCTAACTAATCTATCTATCTTTCTTTCTAACTAATCTTTCTTTCTTTCTAACCAATCTATCTTTCTTTCTTTCTAACTAATCTTTCTTTCTTTCTTTCTAACTTATCTATCTATCTTTCTAACTAATCTATCTTTCTTTCTTTCTAACTAATCTATCTTTCTTTCTAACTAATCTATCTTACTTTCTAACTAATTTATATTTCTTTCTTTCTAACTAATCTATCTTTCTTTTTTTCTAACTAATCTATCTTTCTAGCTAATCTATCTTTCTTTCTATCAAATCCATCTTTCTTTGTTTTTTAAATAATCTATCTTTCTTTATTTCTAACTAAGTTATCTTTCTTTCTAACTAATCTATCTTTCTTTCTAACTAATCTATCTTTCTAACTAATCTATCTTTCTTTCTAACAAATCTCTTTCTTTGTTTTTTAACTAATCTATCTTTCTTTCTAACTAATTTATCTTTCTTTCTAACTAATCTATCTTTCTTTCTAACTAATCTATCTTTCTTTCTTTCTAATCTATATTTCTTTCTTTCTAACTAATCTATCTTACTTTCTTTCTTTCTTTTTAATTAACTTTCTTTCTTTCTTTCTAACTAATCTATCTTTCTTTCTTTCTAACTGATCTATCTTTCTTTTTCTTTCTAACTAATCTATCTTTCTTTCTTTCTAACTAATCTTTCTTTCTTTCTTACTAATCTATCTTTCTTTCTTTCTTTCTAACTAATCTATCTTTCTTTCTTACTAATATTTTTTTCTTTCTTTCTTTCTAACTAATCTATCTTTCTAACTAATCTTTCTTTCTTTCTTTCTTTTTAATTAACTTTCTTTCTTTCTTTCTTTCTAACCAATCTATCTTTCTTTCTTTCTAACTAATCTATCTTTCTTTTTCTTTGTAACTAATCTATCTTTCTTTCTTTCTAACTAATCTTTCTTTCTTTCTTACTAATCTTTTTTTCTTTCTTTCTTTCTAACTAATCTATCTATCTTTCTTTCTTTCTTTCTTTTTAATTAACTTTATTTATTTCTTTCTTTCTAACTAATCTATCTTTCTTTCTAACTAATCTATCTTTCTTTTTCTTTCTAACTAATCTATCTTTCTTTCTTTCTTTCTAACTAATCTATCTTTCTCACTAATCTATCTTTCTTTCTTTCTTTCTTACTAATATATCTTTCTTTCCTTTTTTCTTTCTAACTAATCTATCTTTCTTTCTTTCTTACTAATCTTTTTTTCTTTCTTTTTTTCTAACTAATCTATCTTTCATTCTTTCTTTCTAACTAATCTTTTTTTTCTTTCTTTCTAACTAATCTATCTTTCTTTCTTTCTAACTAATCTATCTTTCTTTCTTTCTTTCTAACTAATCTATCTATCTCACTAATCTATCTTTCTTCCTTTCTTTCTTACTAATCTATCTTTCTTTCCTTTTTTCTTTCTAACTAATCTATCTTTCTTTCTTTCTTACTAATCTTTTTTTCTTTCTTTCTAACTAATCCATCTTTCTTTCTCTCTAACTAATCTATCTTTCTTTCTCACTAATCTTTTTTCTTTCTTTCTTTCTAACTAATCTATCTATCTCACTAATCTATCTTTCTTCCTTTCTTTCTTACTAATCTATCTTTCTTTCCTTTTTTCTTTCTAACTAATCTATCTTTCTTTCTTTCTAACTAATCTTTTTTCTTTCTTTCTAACTAATCCATCTTTCTTTCTTTCTAACTAATCTATCTTTCTTTCTTTCTAACTTATCTATATTTCTTTCTTTCTTTCTCTTTCTTTCTTTCTTTCTTTCTTTCTTTCTAACTAATCTATCTTTCTTTCTTACTAATCTTTTTTTCTTTCTTTCTTTCTAACTAATCTATCTTTCTAACTAATCTTTCTTTCTTTCTTTTTAATTAACTTTCTTTCTTTCTAACTAATCTATCTATCTTTCTATCTTTCTTTCTACCTAATCTATCTTTCTTTCTTTCTTTTTAATTAACTTTCTTTCTTTCTTTCTTTCTTTCTTTCTTTCTTTCTTTCTAACTAATTTATCTTTCTTTCTTTCTAACTAATCTATCTTTCTTTTTCTTACTAACTAATCTTTCTTTCTTTCTTTCTAACTAATCTATCTTTCTTTCTCACTAATCTTTCTTTCTTTCTTTCTTTCTAACTAATTTATCTTTCTTTCTTTCTAACTAATCTATCTTTCTTTTTCTTACTAACTAATCTTTCTTTCTTTCTTTCTAACTAATCTATCTTTCTTTCTCACTAATCTTTTTTTCTTTCTTTCTTTCTTACTAATCTATCTTTCTTTCCTTTTTTCTTTCTAACTAATCTATCTTTCTTTCTTACTAATCTTTTTTTCTTTCTTTTTTCTAACTAATCTATGTTTCTTTCTTTCTAACTAATCTTTTTTTCTTTCTTTCTAACTAATCTATCTTTCTTTCTTTCTTTCTTTCTTACTAATCTTTTTTTCTTTCTTTCTTTCTAACTAATCTATCTTTCTAACTAATCTTTCTTTGTTTCTTTTTAATTAACTTTCTTTCTTTCTTTCTTTCGAACTAATCTATCTTTCTTTCTTTCTAACTAATCTATCTTTCTTTTTCTTTCTAACTAATCTCTTTCTTTCTTTCTTTCTTTCTAACTAATCTATCTTTCTTTCTTTCTTTCTTTCTAACTAATCTTTTTTCTTTCTTTCTAACTAATCCATCTTTCTTTCTTTCTAACTAATCTATCTTTCTTTCTTTCTAACTTATCTATATTTCTTTCTTTCTTTCTCTTTCTCTTTCTCTTTCTCTTTCTTTCTTTCTTTCTTTCTTTCTTTCTTTCTAACTAATCTATCTTTCTTTCTTACTAATCTTTTTTTCTTTCTTTCTTTCTAACTAATCTATCTTTCTAACTAATCTTTCTTTCTTTCTCTTTAATTAACTTTCTTTCTTTCTTTCTAACTAATCTATCTATCTTTCTATCTTTCTTTCTACCTAATCTATCTTTCTTTCTTTCTTTTTAATTAACTTTCTTTCTTTCTTTCTTTCTTTCTTTCTTTCTTTCTTTCTTTCTAACTAATCTATCTTTCTTTCTTTCTAAATAAAAACTCTTTCTTTTTCTTTCTAACTAATCTATCTATCTTTCTATCTTTCTTTCTACCTAATCTATCTTTCTTTCTTTCTTTCTTTTTAATTAACTTTCTTTCTTTCTTTCTTTCTTTCTAACTAATCTATCTTTCTTTCTCACTAATCTCTTTTTCTTTCTTTCTTTCTAACTAATCTATCTATCTTTCTATCTTTCTTACTAATCAATCTTTCTTTCTTTCTTACTAATTTATCTTTCTTTCTTTCTTTCTTACTAATCTATCTTTCTTTCCTTTTTTCTTTCTAACTAATCTTTCTTTCTTTCTTTCTTTCTAACTAATCTATCTTTCTTTCTTTCTTTCTTTCTTTCTTTCTCACTAATCTTTTTTTCTTTCTTTCTAACTAATCTATCTATCTTTCTATCTTTCTTACTAATCAATCTTTCTTTCTTTCTTACTAATTTATCTTTCTTTCTTTCTTTCTTACTAATCTTTTTTTCTTTCTTTCTAACTAATCTATCTTTCTTTCTTTCTAACTTATCTATATTTCTTTCTTTCTTTCTTTCTTACTAATCTATCTTTCTTTCTAACTAATCTCTTTCTTTCTTTCTTTCTAACTAATCTATCTTTCTTTCTTTCTTACTAATCTTTTTTTCTTTCTTTTTTCTAACTAATCTATCTTTCTTTCTTTCTTTCTAACTAATCTTTTTTTTCTTTCTTTCTTTCTAACTTATCTATATTTCTTTCTTTCTTTCTTTCTTACTAATCTATCTTTCTTTCTAACTAATCTATCTTTCTTTCTTTCTTTCTTTCTAACTAATCTATCTTTCTTTCTTTCTTACTAATCTTTTTTTCTTTCTTTCTAACTAATCTATCTTTCTTTCTTTCTTACTAAACTATAAACTAATTAAACTTTAAACTTCTTTAAACTTCTTCAAACTTATTGGTCCAAACTTTCACAAGCCAACTTAAAGTTTGTCTCGACGAACTTTTTCTAGTTATATTATGCTTTTAGCCCTAGCTTTGTTTAATCTAATAGCCCTCACTATACCAAATGCAGCCTCTGCTTTACTTGTTCAATATTTGAGCACACTTCTCTCTTTCAGTATGCTTTCTTTTTCTTAAATGGCTGGACTTGTACCTACTGAAAGAGCAGAGAGGGTTAGTTTAGCAGAGAATATAAAGAATTGCTTTGAGACCAGTGAATAATCAAGATGAATAAAGTTAACATAATAATGCACTAAATTTGAAGCAGTTTTTAGAGTGATCATATAAGGTTTTCAGACCTGTGGTGGGATGTCAGTTCTTCTGTTTTTAGATAACCTTCTTGGCTGTCGCTCTGCATGTGTCGTCAGCCTATAAAGTCATTCAAGGCCTGGTGTTCAGGCTCCGTTGTTGTTCTGCCTCTTCTCAGTTTAGGCATTGAAGTTGTTTCTGCCACAGTTTTGCATCTCAGAAGTTTCTCTTTGTCCTCAGGAAAGTCTCAAATGAACATTTCACCTTTTTCAGCATTAAATCAGTCTTTCTCCATGCTGAGCTTTCAGAAAGTGGTCAACTTCAGGAGGGGAGCTGAAATCCCCTCACCCACTCCTGTTCTCTCTGCAGTCTTCTTTCTGCAGTCGTGTCTCTGACCTTTGCCCTCTTGTTGCTTCCATTCGACACTGAAGCCATCTGAAATTTGAACACTCAGAGAACTGCATAGATCAAATTGGACTTTTACAAATACTAATTTAAACTGTCCTTGAGCTATTAGCTCTTTATCTATTTTCCCAAAAATTATCCAAAGATTTAACCATCTTTTTCACTAGTTCTAAAAATCTCACTGGTTGACAACAGCAGTTCCTCCATTCTATTTTTAGTAAAGCAGTTCTTCATTGCAGGAAAAAGCAATAATCTATCTTTGATTATCTGAGTATGATGCAATTAAATAATTTCTCCTATCATAAAATCAGACTTCATTCTTTCTTCTATATTTGCATGCTGTGTTCAAAATAATCATGTATGGTGAATAATCTTTTCCTCAACCAACATCAAGGAATTCCTCTTATATATTGAATCAATAATTCCTATTTACTACGATTCTAAAATAGATTGTTTAACTGTGGTCACCCAATCTCGCTCACCTTCAACACATTGCACAGGTCATTTTTTCTTAGCACAAACTTAATCTACAATATAATCATTTTTCTCACTTTTGTCTTCAGGGATAATGAGATACAAATTTTAGACGTCTTCAGATATAAGATACAATATATTAAGCACGTGCATTTTTATTTATCTTTATCTATTAATATCTTCCATTATATTTCTTAATTAAATATATATTTTATAACTTATTTCATACTACAATAATCTCATAGTTAATATCTTGAAACAATTGTTTTCCTTTACTATTTCCTTTACTTTTAATACATTTATACTCATTACTTGTCTCTCAAGCTCATACACACATTCCTTGTCACCTATTTTTACCCACAGTCACAGTCAAGCAGACACAGGATCCCACAGACACACACACAAAAGATATATTCTACTTACAGTGTTACTCACTGTCTTTAAAACAATACATCACTGATACACTAACTAACACAGTGAAAAATAACTATATAAACCTAACTACTTGCTGATTCACTTCCCCAACACAGCAAAAAACAATATAAACCTAACTACTTGCTGATTCACTTCCCCCAACACAGCAAAAAACAATATAAACCTAACTACTTGCTGATTCACTTCCCCCAACACAGCAAAAAAACAATATAAAACTAACTACTTGCTGATTCACTTCCCCCAACACAGCAAAAAAACAATATAAAACTAACTACTTGCTGATTCACTTCCCCCAACACAGCAAAAAATATGAATTAGCCCAGTCCTGTTCATCTTGAACAGCGGTCACTTAAATTAATATCACCAGTGTTCATACAATCCACACAGGATTATCTAAACACTGGCAAAGACTATTGGGTGCTCCCCCGCGCTATTACAAACTAGACATTTAACAAAGACAATGCATACAATTATTTTCTGTCAATCACAGACCCCTTTTAATTTTCTTAGTTCTTTGAATTTGGAGAAGCTTTTCTTACCATTTCCGGGCAACCGGTGACTCGCACAAACTTGAAGAAAAAGCAAAAAACTGCTCACCTCTTAAGTACAGTGGCCACTGCTGTTTGTGCCAGTCAACGGTGACGCCCATCATGGTTTCTTCAGCCCCTTCCATGTCCTGCCGGGGTCGCCAAAATGTTGTGGTTACAATCTTTTCGGGTCAATGATTTCTCAGGGATCCATGATAACAGAAAATAATTAGACTTTATTCAATTGAACAAAGCCGAGGGCCTCTTGCCAGAGACCACTCCCGAGCTCTGCTCAGCTTCTCACATATATGCCATCGACCCTTCCAAAAAAGGTCATACATACATATAGATATTTTGAGAAATACTTTTGTACCATGTGACATACTGAAATAACACTCTCTGTTGTCTCAGCCTTCTCCTCTTCCAAAGTCACTCCAGCATTTTAGGCCTTGCAGGCTTTCAAAGTCACCCCAAAGACAGAGAAATAATGGTGTCTAAATTATAGCTAAATTACTTAATTTCCAAATAATAAAATCTTCAACAGAGGCCGCTAAAATCTCCATATAGCACCTTTAAATAAAAGTTGCTATAAAGGTGGTAGCGATTCATTACCGAATTCTTACTGTCACAGCTAGGGTTGCCAACTGTCCCGAATTAGCCGGGACGTCCCGATTTTTGGGCCTAATATTGTCCCGTACGGGACACTCTTGTCCCGATAATTGTTGAGCCACTCGTGATCGACTAGTTATACCGCAAATTCGTTCAAATCGGCCGTAATCTAGAGCGAGCGTGCATGCGAGACAGAGACTGTGCTCCAAACCGTGTATGTCGCGCGAACGGCAGAGAGAGAGAAACCTTGCGTAATACTGAGAGTAGGACCCCAACCCCCCGCAAAGGGCCTCTGATACAAAATAGACAGTTGACAATTCAAAAGAGGTTGCTATTTCAGCAACTTATCTCAGGAACAACTCGACGCGCAGCACTGTAAGTGAATGGAGTCCAACGCCCAAATGAGTTTGGAACTAATCCGATCTTCAAATCCCGGAAGTAGGCGGTTAAAAGCGCAACCATATCTTTACAACGGAGGTCTATGGGAGTGTTGAAACTCCCATGTCTCTGTGCGCGCGCGCGCGCGCGTGTGTGTGTCTCCTGGCAATGCATATCACTCTGTTGACTGCTTTAAAATGCAATGTTTGAGAGATGCTTCTGGTGTTACATCTAATATGTTGTATAGTCAAGTGTTTTATATTCATAACATTGGTTCTATGTATGTGGTGTAGGCTATAGGCTACCTGGTCATATTGCTGTTGGTTATGTTTAACGTGATGATTACGTGCTGCGCGAATAGAGTATACGATTATTATAAATATATGCGTACTGTAGGCTAATAATCATTGTGTCCTCCCATGCATTTCATATGCCCCCCCTTAAGACTGAGGTCTGCCGACGGGTCTGGATGGATGGATAGATATATAGATAGATAGATAAAGTCATACACAATATAATTTACTACTTGGAAGTAAAGCATTTTATGCTAAACTTACAGCCTCAATGGTTCAATTGACCCTTCGCAAAGACCCGCCCCCCTTAGTTACTGTCGCTACTATGTCCGACAAGCTGCGCCGCTCTCACACACACACACCATGTTCTCACGCAGTGAAAAATATATCGCGGAGCAGAAAGGAGACTGACAACACGCTGACAGACAGGACAGATCAGGTTAATTTTCAGTTTCTATTGATATTAAACATAATAAACAAAGTCTCACCTTTCAAATTTCGTCATTTTTTGAAAGAAATTTAAACAATAAATACCGTTTTGTGGCTCTTTATTGTGTCGTGACAGATCGCTGTAGAGCATCAATTAAAGCTGCTCGTTAACCGATCATCTCTTCCTTCTAGTTCATTTATAGCATCAAATAAACATGAATGAACATAAGAAGGAATGTTGTTTTAACCACGGAAAGGCGTCAGTACACTCCGTTTTTCAAGTTCAAATCCTCCCATGTTAATCTACTATCTCTCCTGACTGCTTTGTCAGACAAAATGGCGGATGGCGAAGTATGATTGGTCAGATCACCTGTCAATCAAGCTCCATGCAAAGGGTCAATTTAATCATAACTTTTATAGCAACAACTTGCAATAATAAGAAAATCATATTGTAAGAACAACTAATGTGGGCATGGACGCGCGTTGTCACAGTAACCAGGTGAAGGAAATGAGGAAATCAAATGGCTACATTTCGAGACACAATTGTTCCCTCTAAAATGAACAAAACTGCATATTCGACAAGGGTTAACACATATCTCCAACACAATTAAAATTAATCTATTACGACTCACTATTGAGGTGAAATGTGAAGGGAAAAAAAGTGTTGCGTCATTACAGTTAAAGATCTCAAAGATGCAAGATTACTTTTATAGCTTCAACCTTTTGTGGAATGCTGTCTGCTAGATGTGTGAATCCTTACATTTAATTAATGAATTAGACCAAATCATGTCAGAATATGTTTGTTTTGAGATTTTATTTTCTGAATTAAATTCATGGTTTTTATGAAGTTACGAAGAAACGACAATAAATTACAGTAAAAAGACACAACAGAGCTGATGAAATCAGTGTAGAAATTAATCTGTGCAATTCTGAGGAAAAACAGAAGCAGCATCTGAAATAGCATTGTTTAATGCAGCTCACAGGGAATGAGTAATGACTTAATTAGTAGGCCTAAAGGACATTATTCATGCTTCGTTTTAAACATAAAATGTTTAATACTTTACTTTTGAAATAATTTCAAATTTAAACTGTTTTGCTTACCTGCAATGTAATGAAAGGTTTGCATCTTGGATCTGGGGTGTGACCAGAAATTCGTGGACCTTGTCACCCGTTTGAATGCAACACAGTGGGAGAATTGAAACAGAAAGTTACAATCTTCAACAAGTGTGAAATTACACAAATATAATGCATGTTCGGTTTTTTGGGTCACTAGAAAAAATATATTGGTAAAATGCATGGTTATAGCTTAAAATATTGAGAACTGTAGGATTTATTTTAAGCGAATTATATTTATTAGTATTTGTTGCATGATGGTCATTTGGGTATGAGCACGCGCAGTTGCGCCGTAAGTTTCAGAAAAACGTAGAGAAGCGTCTATTGTTGATTCACAACAACCGGAATGCCCTGAGCACAACCCATCATCAGGAGCACACAGCCCGTTGGTATAGCGAATTTAGAACTTTAAGAAATGTTTACCAGGAGGTACGGTGTTCTGTACTTTAATTTAGGAATGTTTAAAGTTTCGTGCGTGTGTAATTGTTGACACTTGCCGCGCTTAGACCGTGAGAGACTTAATTGTAGTTAAGTTAAGCGCGTGTACTGTTCAGTTCTCTCGGTTTGCGATATGTTCAAACTCTAGTTTACTTGGTAATTCGTTAATTATCTAATGTAGCAGAGAGTTGTGGTAGGCGACAGAATTGCATTCATTTGGTAAACTATTGAATTGAAGTGTTATTAATGCACTTTGCCTGCTTACTCGCGTGATAGCTATAGATGGGTTTCCGATGACGTCACATTTCTCCCGCAGGCGCCATCTTGTGTGTCAAGTGGGTCAAGCGTTTGTGTTACGGAGCATGATAATAATTAAACTGGGCATTATTCTGAACATGAAAATCATGCGATTATTCTCCATTTGGCTGGAGTTAATGTTCAGTGCTGCTCTTGTGAACATTTAGAGGTTTTGTGCTCTGGATATGTGACACTTTATCTAATCATTTCCAAGATGGGCTAGCTAAATGCGCTAACGTTAGCTCTCATCGGCTGTCAAATCGCTGTACCCAGGCGGCTACTATCGACACAGCCCTAGGTGTTGGCTGGGCAAAACAACACTCTGACGATTATCCACCTTCATCACTTTCTCTGTGGCCACATCAGCTGGTCGAGCCAGAGGCAGAGGCTAACTTACACCTGGAGCACATCGCTCCGTGCTTCTGCTCTCCATCTCTCTCCTACACTAAATTAGTTCGGAGCGTTGTGTTGTTGTTTTTTATTACCCAGATGGTGTTGTCTTGACACTTGAGTCTAAATGTACCGTATAATAAGGGCTGTGCAGATATCAGCCGCCTGGCTACAGCGATGTGAACCGTCAATGCAGGGCTCCAGACTAACTTTTCCACGAGGGAATGAGAGCAAGACAGCGCTTAGTTTGGTGACGGTGAAGTCTTGTTTACACTTTCGCCTAGCTCCGAAGAGAGAGGGAGTGCGCGCGCGCGACCGGCTCTCTCTCTCTTTCCGCTCGTTCTTTCAGTTAAACATGCGTTCGTCCATAGACTGTAAAAAATAGGTCCTGTCACAAGCGCACCTGTACATGTACATTATTCACCGATCAAATAAGAAATAAAAAATTTGATTGAACGAATAACACACAGATGTACACGTACAAAAAAATTACCTCAACACAAAAGAGTCAAAAATACTTGGGTAAATGAAAAGGCGGTAAACATCAGGTAAAC
This sequence comes from Semotilus atromaculatus, assembly GCA_031834385.1. NCBI lineage: Eukaryota > Metazoa > Chordata > Actinopteri > Cypriniformes > Leuciscidae > Semotilus > Semotilus atromaculatus. Next base: position 20,289,010 of record JAULUF010000040.1, read on the forward strand.
ATGAGCATGACAGACCGGCTTTGATGACAGCTTTGACACACAACATGGCGGCGCGCCACAGAGGATAATGGGTAATTAGAGAAACGGAAACCCATCTATACTCTGCACGAGCGATGCCATGCATGATGGGAAATGTAGTTTCTGTGGTGTACTGACACAGCTGTGTAAGACTGTATAGGGATTATATGATAGTGTATTCTTATTTACAACAGAACAGAAATAGATCTAGTTATTTTATTGTAACTATTTCATGTTTGTTTATTTTGCATTATATATTCAATGGATATATTTGTAACACTGGTTTATTTCTTATTTCAGGTTTATGACCTGTGGTCAATTGAATAAATAAACAAAAAAAAATACAAGACTAATGACAAACACGAGTCGTGCCATGTGTGCTGCCTGTCACTAGCCCATTCGGATGGCTGAAAATCTAAAAAGATCTGAACAATGCAAAATACATTAATTGAGATACAGTATATCAACAAACTCATACATTTGTCATGCATTTAACAGGATGTAGTCAGGTTTCATGTTCAGGTTTAATGATATAGCCCAGTTCATACACAGAACGGTAGCCCAATGTGCTTTACATAATCATAACAATTAAGATATAGTTAAAACTAATTAAAATGTTAAATCAATCAATTCAAATAATTATATAATACATGTCACTTAACAGAGAGCTCAGTCCCTGTGTTTCCCATTAACTAGACCGTAACAACCCACCAGTCTGTCTAAACATATTAATCCTATCCTGATTGTTTAAAACTTGTTTAAAAGTGAAGCTTGCACTTTAAATCACATCGTGATCCAGTGTTTCCCGACTCAGGACAGCGTGGTGCAGGTATGAAATTGAACCCGCCCCTCTGGTTCCCTCGAGATTTTTCTATGGAGTTTTTCCAATTTAGGAGTAAAATTACATAAATTTTTAATAAAATTACATAAATAACACAGACCCATACCAAAAACACGAATTTTAAAAGCACCGGTTGAATCTCAATGACAAAAAAAAAAAGTGTTACTTTTCTGCAGGTAATTAAAGCGTATGCATTGTTGTCAAAAATATACGGATGATAGAGAAGACAACACTTTGAAACAAATTATATTTTATTTTGGAAAAAACTATATAAACTAAACAAGAACAATTCAAACATTTTCTTAGAACACAAACAAATGAAATAAATGAAGAAAAATGGTTGAGGGAGCTATTCCGATGAGGTCTCCCTCTGGTTAACAGTGGATCTGCAGCACTCGTCTGTTTAGGTGCTTCAGCACAAGTTTCATGGGCAGTTTGTGGAGTATGTCGTCTGGGTTGCCAGAGAAGATGGTGGAAGGCACAATAAAGACCTCTGACTCACTGCTGAGGAAGTGGCAGGTGTCGTTGACCTCAGAGATGCCAATAATTGATGCCTCGGTTTCCTGGACCTGCCCCTCAGAGATCTGCGGAAACAAACCAGTATGGGAAATGTCAGTGTATTGGTACTAAAAACACCTCACTGTAAGTATTTCTTTTTGTAAAATTTTGCTTTTCTATTCTGTATATTAAATTCCTGTTTATTGACCTGTTGTATTAGAAAACACAATTGCAACTCTAGCCTATTATCAGATTATAATCATGCTGATATTCTGAACAGTTATGATTTTGTTCATGTGATATTTATTAATTGAAATGTAGGTTTACATCTCCAAAATACATGTTTCCTCTGTTTCAGTGTAAACTATGGCAGCAGTAGTGTTGTGCATTATGTACCTTCACAGACGTGTAGGAATATTCCCTGGCCTTTCTTGAACATGCAGGGACGAAGGTGTGTGAGCACCACCTCATCACCCACGTAGAGGTCCGTCAGCGCCTCATCCCTCCACAGCGACACATCTAAACCCTTTCCTCCACACTGGAGCTGTGTGTCCAGAACGGGGACGTTTGTGCGAGTCATCCTCACGCCACACAACTGGAAAAAATAAATTCATGGGTGATTATAATACAGTTCTGTTTCTTAGTTCTGTTTATGTTCTTGGAGTTCAACATCAACATTGCACATTTTGAATTTTTATTTTATTTATTCAATTTGTTAATTACACGATTTGTTTCCCAAATAATGGAAAAATCCAAAGTATAGTGTTGAGGTTTCCTGAACGTGTGTTTAAATCACAGTGCCATAGTGAATGACAGATAAAGACGGTCAGATGGAAAGATAGATAGTAAATCTGAGGGTGAAAAAGCGTATATGGTGTCAACAGTCTTACTCAACTGTTAACTATCTTGTTAATTTGTATGTTGACATTTTGACAACTTTGAATTACCCATTAGATGCACAAACTATTAAAATTAATTTAATACAATGTTGTAATTGATTTAGTATGTTTTTGAGACTATTCAGCTCACAAATACAAAATTAGTAATATAATTGAATTTGGCACAGGAATTGCAGAACACGGTCCTTATCACTTTATCACTGTTATTTTTTTATTTATTTCCTGTTTTAGGCAACTTGTAACTGGATGATGAGGAGGTAATGATGTCAAGTTAGTAAATTGTATTAGATACTGCAAAATGTATTAAACGGATAGAAAATGTACTCACTTCTATGATCTTCCCCTGGAGGCGGAGGTATCCACCCGGAGATAATATGTCCTCTTCTTCCCCACTCTGGTGAAGCCGGACACAGGGCATGCTTGGCCTGAATCCCAGCCTCCTCTGTGATGTCCAGTGGAACAGTTTTGAATTTTAGGGTTCCAGGGCCAACAAACAAATACATCTGTCCGTAGGCATTCGATATCGTGTGTTTCTGAAGAACATAGCTCACCCCTCCTCAAACTCCAGGGTAAATCCATCTTTTTTATTTATATATGTTTTTGACCCGTCAGAAAGGGCACTCAAACACTGCGTTTTAAATCTTGCGATTTCAATTTTCCGTCCCTTGGTGTAGCTCAGAGCTCGCTGTTCAACTTGGTTGCAACACACTTGCAAGTCAAAAATGCAGGAGGAGTTGGAGTTGGAGTTGGAGTTGGAGTTGGAGTTGCCATGCTGAAGGCAGAGAAAGGTACATGTAAAAACTCTGGCAAATATTATTTAAATTTTTGTTTGTTTTATTCATAAAATTACAGTCAAAGCAATATTTTGAAGGAAATTGTGTTTAGTTTTGAAGGAATGGTTCACCCAAAAATAAAACAATATTTTCTCCCTTCTCTGAGGAGGTTCTGACTGAACTTCATAAAAATCATGAATTTAATTAGAAAATTTTATTTTTGAAGTAATTTATCCACTAATTTTAGCCTTCCTCTGAAATAAAATCCAGTCAAAATATAACTTCATAAAAATCATGAAATTCATTTGAAATAAGTGGAAAAATTACTTATTATTATTACCCCTTCTCCCAGTAAAAGTGGATAATTTTTAGTTATTAAAGGGTAACAACCCTAAAACAACTTTTTTGTTAAAGGAGCTGTATGTAAGAAATGTATTTCAATTAATCATAAATTGTCCCTGATATATGTCACTAGACATTAAGAAATCATGTTAATTTCAAATACTTATATCACGGACAGCAGTAGTCCGGCCAGGATATTGTCATTTAAAAAGTGAAGTTGCAGCCCTCAACTGATGTTGCTGTTGTCATATTGTGTTTTGGTCTGATGCTCCACCCTCCACCGATCTACCAATCACAAAGTCAGTAGTGTTGCGGCATCCGGGTTGCCAGCTCTGCTCTAGTTACCACAGGCGCAGCTACAAACGTGTCGGATAAAGAAATGTTGGATCCTGCAGCCTATCTGGCAACCTCGAGTCAGGGGGGAGGGGGAGGGGATACACCGCTCTACAGTCATTTGAAAGTGATTGCAGTACCAGTTTTGGCCACAATCTTACATACGGCTCCTTTAATTATCTGCAAAACTGGGGGTTTATTAGTGCTGTTCATTGATTCTAATAAATTTTAACATTTTTGGGTATAAAGTGTTTTAATTCTACAATGCTGTAAACACGTTTGAGTGCTGCCCTCTACAGTTTGAACAGTGGCTACTGCAGTTGAATTTTCCTATTGGTAGTTGTAGTGCCGTGTGACTTAAGCAGGCACGAGCACACCACGCCCATACATAGAGACGTGGGTCTCGGGTGCACGCCCCACTCCACTGGGCTCTGCCCACTTTTCCAGCATTTATCAAATATTGCCAGTGGGTGGAGTCAGGCTCTGCCCAGGGGTTGAGGTGACAGGGCTAGAAGTAAGAACTGCTTGCGTCAGGGGCTGGGGGCGAGGTACAGTAACCTCCATTTTTCAAATAGCAGCTTATCGAGATAATAGCAGCTCAATTGTAACGCTGGATTCGCCGTGTTTGGATGCCGATGTAGGTTTGCAAAGCCATGAGCATCAATTGTAACATTAACGCAACGACCGCCATTGTTGCTGGAAGGCTTGCTCAAGATGCATCGGAGCGGCGCGGACCGATCGGAGCTGCGGGAGTGTTTGGAGAGCATACGACTCCTTGTGCTTTGGAGTCGTGTTTTTGGATTGTTCTCGCAGTGTGTTGATGGTTGGCGCTAGGGATCGACCGATATGGATTTTTTTTAGTGCTGATACCGATTTTTTTCTCATGAGTCTTAGCCAATGACCGATACGGGCTACTGATTTTCTTGAGCTGATATTTGGAGCCGATACTGCTTTTGCTCCCTCAATTTATCATAAAAATGACATGATGATAACAAATGTTACAGATATGAAAGCTTCAGCATAAGTTCTGCCAGGAAGACTTAATTACTGCGTCACTCGTTACCTTCAAGTTTATCCAATCACGCCCTTATTCTTATCGTATAAAAGATCGGTACTTACACATGTTTGAGTTTGCAGATGCCGACGCGACAACAACCTCCACCCTCCCCACCACCACCAGGATGGTCCCGTCTATACTTCCCTGGGGGGTCGGCTGCGCCCCTGCCTTCGTCTTCAGGCAGCAGATGCTGATCCGCTACCCTCGGATTACAATCTATGGACGGGGCCTACGCCAAAGAACTTTATAAATAATTGCTTGCTGGGCTGCCAATAAATGAATGCTTTGTTAGATCATTTTATCTCCCAAGTCTTTCTGGTAGAACTCAATTTAAAAAAAAGTAACATTTATTTAACTTATAAAAGCAATATTTAACAAATATTAAAAACATGAGGTAGAAAAAAAAAAAAGTTCAGTGCTGAAAATAAATATTTAAGCATAAAGAAAATAATTACACTATTGCACACAGTAGCAACCAGCATAATAAAGTGCACAGTGCACACTGTACTTAATTTTAAAAGTAACCAACTGTTTACTGCCATGGTTTAAATTTTTCTACATAAAATAAAATTAGCATGTCTAAGGCTCTAATATCACTGCGATGGCGAGGGGGAGAGACACACACCACACGCGTCCAAACCTCAGCCAGGTGGTCGCTGAATAAATCTCCCACAAATAACACCGAACACACGTTGGCATTACTTAATCCCATGACCAGTGTTCGTAACAGCTACCGTATGCATACTAGGGCTTTCAAAATTGCTCAAAAATGACGTTTGAATATTCACTAAAAAAAAAAACGCATATTCGAACATCTCGTTGCGCATTTTGTTAATGACACGCATTACGTCAATAACAGGACAAATTAATACAAAGAGACATAACTACTAGTATAGGTAGTTTATTTAAGTTTAAACATATTTGACAACGTATTACTACACAAAAACAAGTAAATCAACTAATGGCCAAGACTGCAGAGCTCACTCTGGCTTGCTCGCAGGCACTCTTTCTCTCCCTCGCCCTCACGCTCTCTGTGCATAGCGGTTTAAATGAACAACAACAAACAAATGTTGAGTGCCAGAGCATATGAGCGGAGTGGAGCGGTGAGAATATCCGCTCCTCGCTCACGGAACTGTTCACCCCTCCGCTCCCCCGCTCAAAGCCACATCAGGCCGCTCCGCTCATTATCGCTCAGCGCTCAACGCAGTTTGCTTCGCGCTCCACTCAAATCTCCCCCCGCTCGCTTCAAAAAAGGTAAAAAATCTGCATGTATTTCACTTTTAGCTTAGACCACAGCCTTACCTCCCAAAGAACTAAAGAGCACCAAATATTTTCCAAATATAAATGTTTTATTTCAAATTAAAAATTAGGCCTAGCCTAAAGAAGGAATAAATAGCCTACAAAAAAGTCCTGTAAACTTAAAACGAATAAATAATCCCCTAATAATATAATAAAAATTATATAAACAAAGATATAGATAGAAGTTTTAAAAGTAAATCAACTATTAGGCCAGAATTTTGATAACTGAACTTTCGCGCAACGGGCACAATTTATATTGGCTTATATCCATTGTAGCTACACAGATCCTGAGGTAAAATTAAACTAATAAATGGGCCTAATAATATAAATAAAAATTATATAAAAAAAATATATATATAGAAAACGTTTTAAAGTATAACCTAAATTAACTATTAGGCCAACATTTTGATAACTGAAATGTTGCAGCGCGCATTAAAATTTAAATAGGCTTATATCAATTGTACAAAACAACTGCTGTAAAATTAAACGAATCAATGCCTAATTATATAAATAAAAATATACAGGCTATAGACCTAAAACAAAGTTTTAAAAGTAAATTAACTATTAGGCCAAAATTCTTATAACTGAACTTTTGCGCAGTGCGCATGTGGATTACAATTTAAATTGGCTTATGTTGTCAAACTAAAAAACTAAATAAAAAAAATGAATTGCTTTCCTTATCTACAGTTCTTTTGAGTTCACCTTAAAGAACACAAGTTTGGACAATGTCAGTCTGAGGCTTCAGGTGGTTTCTTTACAGCAGGCCAGCAGCGGAGAAAACCCTCTCTGCGCTCGCAGACCCACTTGGGCGCTGAACACAATGCAAGCTACTTTACCCAGGCGGGGGAAAAGACTTAGTTTTATATTAATAGTTTTGACTGAAAATAATCTACTGTGTATGATGGATTCTGGGTCAGGTTTGACTGAGCATGCTTCAGACACGAGGTGTGAGCGCTGAGCGAAATTGGAGCGGGAAATAGAGCGACGCTCCATCCTTTTAAAAATGCCGCTCTGCGCTCTGTCCAAGATACGCCCGCTCGCGCTCCCCGCTCGCTCCCGCTCCACTCCGCTCACATGCTCTGTTGAGTGCTGATCAAGAGTTTTGTGCAAGCAATTTAAGGTTGCGACTCTTGTTCCAAATATAGCAGGCTTCATTCAGTGGTTGAAACAAATAATATTAACATTAATTGAAGTTTCACAGTTTTCACCTTTTTCTGCTCTAAACAATGCGCGCTGCCATGACGACGACTCCGGTTGCCAACTTCCGGTTTGAATCTGGTCTATATGCTTTTGCCATGTGTTTCAGATTGTGTCATCCCCACATCCAAAGTATAGATCCCAGTTCAAGGGTATTGATGTTCAGCCCAGTTATATGGTTAGAAATAATGTTTTTTATTTGTAATGTTGCGTTGTTTTCATGTTATATGATGTTTTGTTATATAACTGTTTATGTGTTTTTCTGTTAGGTTGGCACAATAGAGGTCAAAGTGTGCCATGTTGAAGTAGCTACGGAGATGGTGGAGATGATGGGAGCACATGTGGAGACTCAGACGTGCTATGTGCAGGATTCTTCTGGACACATCAAACTGCAGTTGTGAGAAATCAAGATCGTATACTGAGATTGTGGAAATCAAGGAAGTGGCTGGAGCAAGTTCCTTTACACCATTTGAAGCTGAGGAGGAGCAGGTGACCACATACACTGGAAGCATCATTGGCGCTGAAATTGACGTATCCAAAAAGTGCACAAAATGCCAGGCGTGGCAGATTGATTTCGATGCCGCTTTAAAGTTCCATCGATGCCAACGATGTAAGTTTCTTCAGAAAGCAGAATATCATCAGCACACAGCCAGTGGACGAGTCACGCTTTTCCAAGATGGTAGCGAGATGGACCTGAATGTGACAAATTCAGTCATCAGGCGTTACCTGGAGAACGAGGGCATCACACATTTGCTTATCGAAGGGCAAAATGTGGAGGAGCATCTGTTGAGTGGTGATGCACGGAAAGTTCAAATCCAAGTTGACATTGTTGGAATTGAAAAAGTGGTGCAAACAGCTGAAAGTGAGCAGTCAAAAGAGCAAGAGCTTGGAGGAGCCATGACCACTATGGAAAGTGAACAGATGTAGTTGTGGTAACAATGTTGGACACCACCAATTTGTTGTAGCATAACGGAATGTGTGATTTTAATGCGCGTGTTAATAAACATTGGACATTGGGCTATTGGTAAAAGTAGCATTACGCATCTGTCAATCATCCCCGCTTGCTATTTGGGGAATGAACCCAGCACTATGATTGGTTGAACTCTTCTTCTTTTGCTGTTGTTTGATTTGAGGACTGCCCGTGCACAGAGGTGTCACCAGGTTTGTGCGTAGTTTAGAGTGACAAATCGTACCAGCGTACTTTGATGTCAAAATGCGTGCCTGCTACGCAAAATGCGTACAGGTTGGCAGGTCTGCATATTTGTTGGTGTCAAGAATGCCATTTTTCTGAATCCTGTGCTCAATGAGAAAATCCAATGTTTTCGTCATCTCTATGGTAAGCAGGAGTGGTACTTTGCACCCTCTTTTCCCTCTTATCACAATTCTGGTGAAGTCATTACTCAGGATCCGTTCCAATTTTGAGAGGCACTGCATTACATCCTCAGAGTGCCTGTGTTTTTGCTCTCATATGTTTCAAGTAGCATTTTAGCTGCCTTGCCTTGGCACCTCCAGTTAAACAGTATAATTTGTGAGAGGATGTTTTCACTTAGCATGCTGTATGCTTTGGGATCAGGACCTTCTATCAGTTTCTCCCTGGCATTTTCTACGATGGCCTTACGTCTTGAGTGAGAGGGATCATTTCCTTCTTGTTCCACCTGTTTTCTTCCAGGTTTGTCCTTGCACGACGTGAGACATGGTGGTTCCATTCTGAGCTCACTTACCCCAGGAAGCTCCTGACCCTGTTCGCAGCTACCTCGTCTTCTTTTACATAATGACCTATCCTGACTTCACCAACTGTCTTTAGTGCGTGTCCTAGTTTTACAGCAAGAGATGGTCGATCATATCGGTATTTTGATTTAGTATAGCCAAATGCCTTTTTAGCTGCATCAACAGCCGACTTAAACATTGGTGGAACTAAGATATGCTCATTTTTTTAACGTTTTTGTTTTTGCAGCAATCATAAATCTCCTCAACTTTTAATTTTCTGACTTACATAACCATTTTTGAATGGATCGCTCCCATGCTTCTCCAACAATCTGTCACCATACTCACAAATAATAGCATCTGATTTTACATTAAGAGACACTTCATCATGCAGCAATGATTTTACTACATCTCTCGGTTGTATTTCCTTTTTGGAATGAGACGAGAAGCTGCAGCTTGGACTCTTCTTTTTTTCCTGGATTCTTCCCGAGGGAGACAATTTTGTTTTTTGCAGGAAACCTCATGCATTCAGAGCTTATTTTTCAGAAAAATCTATAACAATAATTGCAGGGCAAGTACTTCTCTAGGTTGTCTAAAAGTCACTAACTCTCCTTGTCCTGTCTTCAAGACCGTTACATTGAGGTTATAGTTTCCTTTGTAGCGAAGCTGATCTTATAAGAGACGTTGTTTCTTTGAATTGTTGGGTGAGCATATTGCCCAAGCAACATCTTCTTGCTTGTGCTTTCTGTAAATAATTCAAACGTCCAGACGAGTCTGTGATTTCAACTAATTCTTTGTATTGTTAAACAAAAACATGCAGGTAACATACAGGCAAGTGCTGCTAGCTTAACTCTTCACAACCGCTTTGCGTCTGAACCTTTTTGGAACACCCCTCCGTGCGTGCGTAGGGACGTAACAGAATACCCTTAAAGGTATTAAGCCACATTTACATGTGCACCTTGTATGACATCTCCCCTTTTAAGTTTTGTTTCTTTCTCTGAGACAGTTCCTATAACTGAACATTTGAACGGTACTGCATTTAATTAAACAAATTAGTGCACAAAATCAATAAACAATCAAAATCAATAAACAATTCCCTTTAGTCCTCTTTTACCCATCCTACAGTCCATGGCTAAAAAAAAAAAGTTACAAAATAGCCACACCTTCACAGATTCAACCTTTCAACTGGTTTACTCAGTCTACCAGACCGGGTATGGAACAGTCCAGTCTGTGTCTCTGGCGGTTTGACACTGGGGGTTGGTGATGCAGCGTCAGCGAAGACTGCAGGGTCAGGCTGCTGTGTGGCAGCTCCTTGCTGTAGTCCATCTAAAGCTAGAGGGTGTGTCTCCAGCCACCGGAGGAACATGCTGCAAGTGACACCGGTTGCGTCTCAAAGTCGCTCCCTGAGGTGTTTCAATAACAAAGGAGCGTGGTGTGGTGCTGTCTCCAGTGACAACGGCAGGTGAACTCCAGGCCTTCTGATGGTCCAGTTTCATGAGAACAGGATCACCAGGCTTTAAAGAAGGCAAGGGCCTAGCTCCATGGCGCTGATTAAAATAGAACGCTTATTTCCCCTTTTCCAATTCATCCTTAGTCCTGACAGTTTCCAGATCAGGCCATCGGGGCTGAAGATTTGCCTCCAGTGTTGGAAGGGTTGTCTTTATCTTCCGGCCCATGAGTACCTCTGCCGGGCTCACGCCAGTGGTGGTGCAAGGCGTTGACCGAAAGCACATGAGATCGAGCAGAGGGTCTTTCTGCTTCAAGATTCTTTTAGCGGTCCGAACTCCTCTCTCTGCATGTCCGTTCCCTTGAGGGTTGTGCGGACTTGAAGTGATGTGTATAAAGTCGAAATCTCTCGCAAAGTCTTTAAATTCCTGGCATGAAAATTGAGGCCCATTGTCAGATACAACCTCATCTGGACAGCCAAATCTTGCAAACACTGTCTTCAACTTCAAGATTACCTGCGAGGCAGTGGTTGTCGGCAGGTGGAGTATTTCCAAGAACCGGGAAAAATAATCTGACACGACAAGGTAAGTGTGTTTGTTATGATCACACAGGTCCATCGCAAGTCTCTTCCAAGGCCATCAGGAAGGGGGGTAGAGATGAGAGGTTCTTTACGCTGGCTGGGTTTTATCTCACAGCATACCTGACAGGACTGGATCTTTTGTTGGATTGCTGATGAGATGCTGGGCCACCATACAGATGCATGGGCTCGCTCTCTACTCTTTGTCAAACCCTGGTATCCGTCATGTATTCGGTTCAGGATGTCTGTTCTCAGCACATCTGGAATTACCATACGGCTGCCTCTGATGACGATCCCATTGCATTCAGATAATTCAGCTTTCATGGGAAAATACTCTCTGATTGCTGCTGGGACCTGGCCTATGTACTCTGGCCACCCTGACTTTATGTACTGCAACACCAATTGTAGGTTACAGTCGGCTGATGTAGCTGTCTTTATGGCTTCAAGCCTGCGTGGGGTTGCAGGCCGTATGCAGCTACAACGGCTGCTATATAGCATGCTACGTCTGAGTGAGTGTCAGTCTCCGTTTCCAGGCACTGTAGTGGACTCCGTGAGAGTGTGTCGGCCACTGTTAAGGTCTTCCCTGGTGCATATTCTGCCATCGGTTTAAATCTCATAAATCTCATGAGTAGTCTTTGGCACCATATTGGCATGTTGTTCAGGTCTTACTGATTCATTAGTGGCACCAGAGGTTTGTGGTCGGTGACCAATTTGAAGCTCTCAAGGCCACACAGGTATTTACCAAATTTCTCACAGGCCCAGACGCTCGCCAAACACTCCTTCTCAATCTGTGCATATCTGGTCTCGGCATCAGACAGACGACGTGAGCAGTATGCCACAGGTTTCCATTCCCCTTCATGTAGCTGCAGCAGTACTCCGCCTACGCCATAACTGCTGGCGTCAGCTGAGACAGCAGTAGGTCGGTTCACATGGTAAAACTTTAGGACTGGAGAAGTGGACAGGATGTCTTTAATCCGCTGGAATGCCTCCTGCTGATAGTGGTCCCACGTCCATACTGACTTGGACTTTAACAGGTCATAAAGTGGCTGACACACTGTAGACAAATTTGGAATGTATTTTCCTAAGCAATTGAACATGCCCAAAATACGCTTTAGGTCTTGCACGTTCTGTAGTGGAGGGAGCTCGCGAATTGCCTGGACTTTGTCAGGATCAGGTCTCACACTGGATTTGTCGATGACATGACCCAAGAAGTGAAGCTGGTCCTGCCTAAACTTAAATTTTTGTAGAGTTCCTGGCTGGGCACCTTTCTGGATCATTGTGTTTAAATATTCCGCATTTTCCACATTTCGAGTCTCCTAGATCACTTTCTCTCTTTTTAGGTTTCCACTTGGGCTTTCCACTGCCTAATCCTCTCCCGCGGATTTCCTGTACCGCTGCATGTGACTCCCCCTGCAGGTGAACTTGGAGTGCAACCTCCTCGGACTGGCGAACAGTTGTAATGGTTTGGGCAAGTGTAAGATCAGCCATTAGCTGCAATTTACGAGACAGTTCCTCGTCTAAAATGCCCACAACAATGCGATCGTTCTGATAATTCATACAGGGCTCTGATAAACATTTCAGCTTTCTCACCGGGCCGCTGCGATCTCTGGTGAAAACAAGCGCGTTCGTGAATCACGTTGCGTTTAGGATAGAAGTATGAGTCGTATTTTCCCAACACAACGTCAATCTTCTTCTCATCCCCCTCCGTTTCAAAGGTGAAAGACTTGAAAATGTTTTCAGCCTCAGGGCCCATGGCATAAATCAGCGAACTGACCTGAACTTCGCCGTCCTCTTTACTCAGTTTAGTGGCCAGCCGAAATCGCAGGAAACGTTGCTTCCAGTCAGCCCATTCATTTGGACGATCAAAAGCGAAACTTTCCGGAGGATTAAACTTGGCCATCTTTCAGAAAAGCAATGTGTCCGTCAAACACTTCTGACACCATGTAAATAATTCAAACGTCCAGAAGAGTCTGTGATTTCAACGAATTCTTTGTATTGTTAAACAAACATGCAGGTAACATACAGGCAAGTGCTGCTAACTTAACTCTTCACAACCGCTTTGCATCTGAACCTTTTTGGAACGCCCCTCTGTGCGTGCGTAGGGACGTAACAGAATACCCTTAAAGGTATTAAGCCACATTTACATGTGTATGACACTTTCTCTCTAAATTAAGTGTAATTTTACTCTGTGGCTTTTTGCAATAAATACAGTAATGCTTTTTGTCCCATTTCCTTTTCTCTCCCTTCTGGCACCTCTTCACTGTTATTTTAGACATACCCTTTTCCTTCTCGTCTGTGAAATGTTCCAGGTCACCACCTTCGAGTTCATCAACTTTCTGAGGGAAGCTTGTGTTGATCTTGTTCACTTGTATTTCCGTATCTTTTGGAGATTCTGGGCCTTCATCCAAGCTGCAGTCTTCACTGTCGGAGGAGGTTGGTGTTGGCACATATTCTCTTCCATCATCACCGTCTGACTCTGATTCATCAGTAGAACCAAGACTCTGTCAAAACAAACTAAGTGCAATTGTTTCAGTTTAGAACATCCAAACAAATCAGTTGGAAACCTCATGCCAGTCTCCAGTCTTTTCTTTCAACAATACTGAAGAATTTTACAGCTCTTTTGCACCCCCACACACTACAACCTCAATAATAAAAATAAAGTATAATAATAATCACCATCTACTGACAACATCAACAAAAACTGAAAAATGTAGCTTTGTTTAAGTCAGGGGTGCCCAACCCTGCTCCTGGCGATCGACTGTCCTGCGCAGTTCATCTCCAAACCTAATCAAAAACACCTGAGGGTCTTCAATTCAGGTCTTAACAATCAATTAAGGTCTTCAGGATTACTTGAAAATTAAAGGCAGGTGTGTTTGATCAGGGTTAGAGATAAACTGTGCAGGACAGTTGATCGGCAGGAGCAGGATTGGGCACACCTGATCTACATAGAAACCATTCGCACTTTATTAGAAGGCTATGTTTAATTGTTAATTTGACAATTATTTATTTATGTTTTGACAATTTTTAATTTAAGGCTAACCCCTTGAGGTGAACCATCTAGTTGTCAAGGCTGTCCTTAAACACAAACACCACCGGTCACAAGTTTAAGGGGGCTTCCACACTGGCAGTTTAGTTCGGAACGGGGCACAGTTCGCATGAAAAATTGCTAATGTTAACGCTGTCATGGGACCCGGGTGAGCACTGGGGAACCGAACCCTAGACTACCTGGAGGAGGTGGTCTGAGTTTGGTTGCTCCCGAACCGTGCTGCGGCTCACGTGAATGTGCAAGCAACACGGACTCGGGTGCTCACTTGTTCAGGAAGTAAAGTGACCTGCGCATGCATTTTAGCTGATTGCGATGTATTTAGTTAAATAAAACACATGTAAGGGATGATAGTGTTGTTGATTTACCTTGGATACACTGAGCCTGCATTGTATTTGCGCATATTGCGTGGAATCAGGGCAACACATTTTGAAATCTACTGTCTCCTCAAAACAGTCCGTTTGCAAGCAGCAGAAAGCCAGCTTATCTGACAAACACACAGTAAACCTGTATTGTTCACTCAGCTGCGCATAATAGCACAGAATTAATAAAAAAAACCACAATATATTGATTCACGTTCTGTTTTCTATCATGCGCCGTGCACGTTTGCGATGACGTAAGATGCACGCAAACGCACCAGGGTTCGATAGAATGTGAAACCAGACCAAGGGCGCCGGGAACAATCGCGCTCGCGCTCGGACCGCAGCAAACGAGCCCAGTGAAAAAAAAACAACCTTAGAACCACCCCCACCCATTGTTCTAGTTTTTATTGAAATGTTTCAACTTTTACTAGAGGTATGAGTGACTTGTCCCTTTTTATTTACTTTTACAATTATAATACTTGAGTAGGGGTACAGTTATTTTTTCAGTTAATCCAATTAAAGGGTTCCTACTTTTTTTATTTCATATATTTAAGGCTATGTTTACACGGAAACGATCAGAAGAGAAAACGCAAAAGTGGCGTTGCATCATCACTTTTTATTCTGCATTTAGACGAGCGTTATGAGGGGGAAATCTGCGTGCATATGGTGACGCAAAAGTGTGTGAAATTCGATGTAGTGTGCACTCCAGGCGGCTAGATGGCAATGTGAAGCACTGCCACACAACAACACCAATATCAACAGCCCCAAAAACGCCGTCGCCGTGTAAACGAAAGGCACATCCGATCAAATATTTTTACGTTTTCACCTGGAATCGTTCTCGTGTAAACAGGGCCTGAAGGTCAGGACAACCAAATTGAAGGTGAGCACAGAAAGCTCACCAACCTTGAATCCTGGTTTTCTCTGAAGTTCCTAACAAATGAGGAACATTAGTGAATGTTCACTGCAAATGCTTTGGAAAATAATTTGTTTTACTTCTTTATCCCTATTTCTTTTTCATCTTATTATTATTACTATTAATTTGAGTAGTAGTTGTAGTAGCAACCTAAACATAGTAGTAGCAGTAGTAGTTTATAATAACGTGGACAGTCCCTTTTTGAAAGAAAAAGAGCAGCTTTAGCCTCTACGGCTAATTTCCAGCTGTAGTCCCCGGCCAGTTGTCAATAGGCATACATCAATAAAATACATTACAATTATATTTACAGCAGGACTTATCAAGAGGGGACAGACATACTAAACATGTGACACAATTCAAACAAATAAACAAGCAGACACAGATTGCAAAGGCACAGCAACAATTCATGCAGTAAAACAATACAACACGACAAAAACAATATTCACACAGAGGCCACATTAAGACACATACTGGACATAACATTGAGGCAGGCAGCAGAGACCAAGTTGCAACAACATGATCATGTCACATCATATACACAACACATCTGCCAAATTAGTGTGTGCAGCTGTAATTGTCAGACAGCCAGTTTTTAAGATGTATAGTAAAGGTGGAATACATATGCATATCTTTGATTGTAGTGGGCAGTGAATTCCAGTTTTGTATCGCTTTAACAGAAAATGATAATTGACCGAATGTGCTTTTCCTAAATGGGATAATAAGATCACCTCTTGTGGTGCTTCTGGTAGTCTGACCGTTGTTTTGGCGTTGGATTATAAACGAATTGAAAGGAGCTATTGGGGGGAATAAAGAAAATGACCTTGATAGCAGATTCTGCTCCTAGGCCTATGTCTACACTCTTTGGGGAGACCCAGTTATTTTCATCTGTTAGATCTATTTTGATCAGCTGCAAGGGTGTGAGGTCCTGGGTGAGCTCTCGTTGAACGAACCACCTCAGTAAACTCTTAATGACAAAACAAGCAGTTAGTAATCCAACAATTTACACAGATTCACCAAACGCAATCAATTTTATAAAATATTTAATGATCATTACCATCAGCAGCTCAGTCAAATCTTTGGCCAAGAAGGGCAACACAGGCTCATCAGTTTGGAACTTTGACAAGAAGGGGTTGAAGTTCTTGCAATTGCCAGAAAAAACAGTAGAGTTTTGCAATAATGAAAGGATCCTTTTGTGCAGCTACTATGTTGTCATATGAAGCTGTGCAGGGGACTGGAACCTCCTTTTTCTCTGCAGCATCCACATACGTCTTCAGCACTGGCCAAACTTCAACTGCCCTTTCCGCCACAGGAACGTTTTCCACCCATCTATCCACTGCATGGCTCGCAGAAGTTTTTCCAACTGCCAAATGGTAAATCCTGCCTTTAAAGCATTGTGGACGGTGTGAAGTCCACAGCTTCCAACAGTGAAGCGCACTCAAAGCACTGTTTTCTCCACGTGGGTTACAATCCTGCTCGCGTGAGCAGAGAAATTCTGTGCGCTAAAGTAATATGCGCGCGCGTGCGGATCTCATTTCTTCTCCCGCGGATCTCAACTCTTCTCGTCATATTTGACATTATTATGCCGCCATATATTCTTACCCTTTTAAGTGTTGTATGCAACCATGTGTACATGCATTAGCGCCATGCGCATACTGTACATCGCAGTCCTGTCTGATTGCCTCTAAGTAACAGAAGAACAATGCTTCCACAAGGACATCTACAAGGAAACATTACAAATTACAGCTACAATGTTATGTTAGTGAACTTGTAAAAACGCATAAGTAATGCTACATAGAGTACATAATTTTAAGACTTAGTGGAGGATGGTCCAACTGTGCTGCTGAGGGTCTAAAACAAAAGAAAACAATAATTAGAAACAACTGTAGCAAATTAGCTCAAAAGGGAAATATTAATAATTATTCATAACTTATGTTTAGTTATAAATATTTTGATAAGTTAATCAGATTAACTTGATGTAATATTACAATCAAAGAATCAGTTCATCCTTTATTAATCACCACTCAGTAGTGATTATATATAAGGTTTGTGCCACGGATGCCCTAAACCAACTGTATTGGTGATTACCAAAATAATTTTTTACATTTCTGTCATGGTTAATTCACCAGTATGTTACTTTAGAGAAAAGTTGAATGTGCCGGCTCAAATTTGGGAATGAAAACACAAATTCTACTAGACTTTTGTTGTTTCAGTTTGTTATTACTCAATTTTTTGTCAAATTCATAATACTACTTTTCTCTTATGACAGGTGGTCTAAACAATTTGTTAAGCACTGTATGACTAATGTGATTGCATTATCAAAAAACAAGTTTTCAATACTCCAAATATTGAATAATCAACATGATACCCTCTGTGTTTGTACACCAAAGCATTTGTGTTGTAGAGTACATTTCAGTTATAGATACATCTGCTTACTCACCTACTACAACAACAACAACACTAGACTGGTGTCACTCCTTAAGTTACTTTCAAGGTACTGGGTGAATGAAATGTATGTCAGGGATAGACAGTGTCAGTAATTAGGTGCCACTGTCCTACAGATTCTAGATCCAAATATAATTGAACACACCTGTTCGACAAGTTAATTAATGTCTTCAGGAATTAAGCCCTGTTTACATGAGAACGATTCCGAGTGAAAACGTACAAATATTTTATCGGATGTGCCTTTCGTTTACACAGCCACAGCGTTTTTGGGGCTTAAAAACGCAAAAAAATTAAACCACCCTCCAGAGTGGAAATCTTAAAAATGCTCCACCGTCGCGTTCCCGTGTAAAGGGTAAAAACTGGTAAAAATGCAAATCTGCTCTCGTCGCGTGCGCATTTACGTCACAGGCATTCGCCAGTACAGGAAAATAACAACCAACATGTCAGATTATTTCCATACGTCGGACCTTCAAGTTGCCCTAGCAGCTCTGATAAACGTACAAGAGTCTTTTCAGCAGTTGTACAAAATATTCTCAGATATTGGTGTTGTTGTGTGGCAGTGCTTCACATCGCCACCTAGCGCCTGGACTGCACACTACATTAATTTCCACACACTTTTGCGTCACCATACGCAGATTTTCCCCTCATAACGCTCGTCTAAATGCAGAATAAAAAGTGACAACGCAACGCCACTTTTGCGTTTTCTCTTCTGATCGTTTCCGTGTAAACATAGCCTGAGGCAACATCCAGATGAGCTTTTTCATCAGGGTTGGACTCTGCACTCTGGGGCCAATGTTGCCTGTCCCTGATGTACTTAATAGAATTGTATGCATATTTTCTAACAGCATTTTGACAATATCTAGTGATTAGGGACTGACCTTTCATGTTGTGTTAGATGTTGGTCCAGGAGGTGAATGGCGACCTCCTGTCCACACCTCCTGCTGTCACGGTTGTGTGTAGACAGGAAGCACGAGGAGACGAGGAATAACTGCTAACAGAAATTTAATATACAAGAACTCAGGAGATGCAACACATATAAACGCAACATATTCAATAACCAACAAGGAATACTGACAAGAGAGGAACTTAAATACACAGAGGAATGAAGAGGGAAACAAGACACAGCTGGGGCAAATTAACTAGACACAGGTGAAGGAACTGAACACAAACGAGGAGCGGGAAAATTGGGACACAGGACTGAACCAAATACAGAAATAGTCAAGCTGAGAAACTGGGACTTGTTGAATTAAATCATAGTTGTACAGTGGCATTACCTGTTATTCCTCCTTGGATATTTCCATTACCAGTTGTGGACCTAGAAATTGCAAAGATGTTAAAACGATACAAGGAGTATGGTGCGATTAATGAACTGGTAAAACAATATTTAGATATCAACTATAATAATAGTATCCAAATATTCACAGATGGATCAAAAGACCCAAGTACAGGGAAGACGGGAGCAGCAGTATATATACCACATTTTCCGAAATCAATTTTAAAAAGAACTTCAGATCATTTAGCAGTGTACACTGTGGAGCTTTTAGCTATTTTACTAGCACTCATGTGGATAGAGGAGGTTGGACCAAATCAATATATTATATGTTCAGACTCAATGGCATCATTAATAAGTATTGCAAATTGTAAATCTGTTTGTAGGCCTGACTTGATTTATGAAATCTTTAATAGTTTATACAGATTAAAAATCTTAATATTACAGTGTGTTTTACGTGGGTCCCATCTCACGTTGAAATAGAGGGTAATGAAGAAGCTGATCGATTGGCTAAAAATACTCTTAAGTCAGACATACAATGGACAGTTCCATTGAGTAAAATGGAAGTTAAATGTATCATTAAAACAAGAATCAATGGGTTATGGCAAGAGCAATGGGAAAAGGAGACAAAAGGTCGTTTTTTATATAAAATACAGAAACAAGTGAAAACAAGAAGGCAGTTTGGTTGGAAGCGAAGGGAGGAATCTGTAATCACAAGGCTAAGAATTGGACATACAGGTCTTAATCATAATCTCAGTCGTTTAGGGAAACATGCAACAGGATTATGCATTAATTGTGACAGGAGAGAAACGGTAGAGCATATATTAATAGAGTGTGAAGCATACAGAGCACAACGAATCGTACTGTTAGATCAAGTTAAAGAGCTAGGTTACACACATTTATCAGTAGAGGGTTTACTTTCTTTTTCTACATCAAAACCATCAGCATGGCCAGCAATCATAAGATACCTTAAAGAAACAGACCTATTTGATCGAATTTAAGAAATATATATAGTTTTTTTTTTTTTTTTTTTTCGCATTGAAGCTCCACACCCCGAACAGTTGGTGGCGGTAATGCACTAAATTGGTATGCCAACCGCCAATAACTAGAAAGAAGAAGAAGAAGAAGAAGAACCAAATACAGACGGGGGAAACTCAGAAACACAGATAACAGTCACACGGTTACACCTGCACTGCTCTTTTCCAAAACCCTCATCCTACAAACAGTAATGAACTTGTTAATGTTTGGTTCACAGCTACACACGTCTGCAAAAGTTCAGTTTTGGGTGGGTCGGAGATGAGGCGGCCAGAGAATTGGGAGTGTATGAAAAGGAATTCTGCCCAACTATAATATGGCCTGATACTCCGGTATGGAAGCTAGAAACCATGGAAGTTGATTTTAAATTACTTCGAGTTAAAACAGTAAGTAATAGTACAGATCTGGTAGCGGAATTTTATAGACATATAGATTTTAAATATAAAGAGTATATTCAGATTTATACAGATGGATCAAAGGATCCAGAAACAGGAAAGACTGGATCTGCAGTTTACATTTTCAACCAAAGAGGTGAGATAAGCAGACGAACCACAAATGATCTGAGTGTGTATACAGTTGAATTATACGCTATTAAGATGGCGCTAGAATGGATTGAGGAAAACAAAATTAAAAAAGCTTTAATTGGAAGTGATTCAGTGTCAGCTTTATACAGTCTCATGACTGGTGTATCTAATAGTCATCAGGATTTACTGTATTCAATATTGATAATATATACAAGAATAAGGGAAAAATGCTATGAGATTCAATTGACTTGGATTCCTGCTCATATTGGCATTGTGGGTAATGAGAGAGTGGACAAGTTACCCAAACAAGCTGTTAAAAAAGAGAATATTGAAGAAAATATTAAGTTGTCAAAGTCTGAAGGAAAGAGTATAATATGGAAAAAAGCCATTAGAGAATGGCAACATCAGTGGGATATGGAAACTAAAGGGAGACATTTATATGCTATACAAAGTAAAGTTGGGGCGGTGAAGAATAGGGGAGGGAATAGAAAAGAAGAAATAGTTATGACCAGATTAAGGATAGGTCACAGTAATTTGAATAGCACACTACACATTATTATTTAAGCCCTCTAAATCAAGGAGCATCTCGATAGTTAAAGGAAAGGTAGTAGATAAAACATTCTTCATTAATGGTGAGGCAATACCAACAGTTTCTGAGAAGCCAGTGAAGAGCCTTGGGAGATGGTACGATGGAGATCTAAAGGACACAGTTCGAGTGGGAGAAGTTAGACGACAAGCAGTGGAAGGGTTGAAGAGCATAAACAGCTGTGCTCTACCAGGCAAACTAAAACTCTGGTGCTTTCAGTTTGGTCTACTGCCGAGGTTGCTGTGGCCACTGACTGTGTACGAGGTTTCTTTGACAACAGTGGATAAGCTGGAAGCGTTAATAAGTTCATACATCAGGAAATGGTTGGGAGTTCCACGCTGCCTCAGCAGAGTGGGACTTTATAGTAAAGGAATATTGCAGCTGCCAGTCTCTGCTTTAACCGAGGAGTTTAAGTGTGCCAAGGTCAGACTGGAAATGACATTAGTAGAGTCACGTGACAAATGTGTAAGGGAGGCAGCCCCTGTGTTAAAAACTGGTAGAAAGTGGTCAGCAAAGAAATCTGTAGTAGAGGCAAAGGCTGACCTTCAAATTGGAGATATCGTGGGACAGGTACAGCATGGAAGAGGGGGTTTTGGGCTCAGGTTAGCTCCTCCTAAATGGCACAAGGCAGGCCCAGCTCAAAGGAGGAAGCTGGTAGTCAACGAGGTGCGAAAGCAGGAGGAGAGGATGAGGAGTATAAAGGCCATTTCCCAGGCCAAGCAGGGAGAGTGGATGAGATGGGAGAGTGTGGAACAACGCAAAATGGGCTGGCAAGACCTTTGGTCAATGGAAGAGAGTAGGACCAGTTTCCTTATTAGGTCAACATATGATGTTCTCCCATCACCGCAGAACCTAAACCTCTGGGTAGGAGAGGATCCCTCTTGTCCTTTGTGTTCATCACCTGCCACATTAAGGCACATTTTGACAGGATGTAAGGTGGCTCTTAGCCAAGGTCGGTTTACTTGGCGCCATGACCAAGTACTGCGATGTTTGGCTTTAGCATTGGAAGGCAAGCGTAGTATGACCAATAAGTTGCCGCCTGTTCTAGCAAAACATTACACGCAGAAGACAATATTCCTCCGCCCAGGCGAGCAACCACCAAGAAAAGGTGTTAACACCAATTCTCGCCCAGGACAACTGGAAGCTGCTAGGGACTGGAAGATGCTGGCTGATCTTGATCAACGGCTTATTTTTCCACCTGAGATTGCCACCACTAACCTACGACCAGACATTGTTTTGTGGTCTGGATCAGCACGCATTGTTCAACTGATAGAGTTAACAGTGCCATGGGAGGATGCTGTAGATGAGGCATATGAGAGGAAGAAACTGCGTTATGCTCATCTGGCCACTGAAGCAGAACAGCGAGGATGGAGAGTCCAGGTTTATCCAGTGGAAGTGGGTTGTCGAGGTTTTGTGGCACACTCTACAACCCGGTTCCTCAGAGACGTCGGATTCAGCGGCCAAGAGTTGCGTCGCACAGTAAAGAACTTATCTGAAGCAGCAGAAAGGAGCAGCAACTGGCTGTGGTTGAGACGGAAAAATTCTAGCTGGCTGTGTACAGGCCGCCACGCTACGGTTTCGTAGAATTCTTGAAAAACTTGAGTCTGTTGGTTTATTTGTATAGGTTGTATAGTATTTACAGTCATTACGTTCCTGTGTATATTGCGTGAATGACGGGTGGTTGGGCAGATATTGTGTTTTGCGGTAGGTGGTATGCCATACGGAACCGTTGCCACTGTAACTGCTTTAACGCACCAGTGGGGCTCGACAGCCTTAGTCAAACGGGTTGGCGCGTATGGTTGGGTTGCGGAGAGATTGTGAGATTGTGGTTAGGTCTCAGCAGCAGGAGGGATGTAGAGGTCAGTAAGCTGGGCTGAGTTGAGTGGGGGACGGAGGGGGGGGACTCTGGGACGCCAGAGTCACTGTCGAGCCCTCTTGAGGTGTCGTGGGCTAGTCGACGAAACACTGAGGACGGAAGGTGCCCACTTGAAGACCCTAGAGATGTCCCCTACTCGGCTCAATCCAGACGGTTGTCGTGCTGGTCCACTAGGGAGACCACACTGTAGTTGCAGTCGTCGTGTGTGCTGACGCGCCAAGTACACTGCAGCCGTTAACGCCGGACAGAAGGGGAGTCACACCCTCATATGGAAAGAAGCGTAAATGGATGGAGAAGCATAGTTTACTGTAAAGCTACGTCTTAGTGCTTATCTTGGCGAAAGCCGAGTACAAATCAGCATGAAGTTTTAACATCTACTCTCGTGTAATGGAAATCATTATAGGGAAGCACCCAACTGGTTTTTGTGGTTGTGGTCAGGTTGCAGAAACTATAGAGCATGTGTTTTTGAGTTGCAGACAATATGAAGAACAGAGGAAAAGTATGATGGAAGAGTTAGGAATAGTTGGAACAATAGGGACAGGAATTAAGGAAATACTGGAAAGAGGGGAGAATGAACAAAGCAGAGGAAATATTTTTTTATTTTTATCAAGAACAGGACTGATGAGAAGAATATGATGTAACTGGACGTGACAGGAAATAAAGCCGGAAGATGGCGGTAGTGCAACGATAATGGATGCAAGCTGCCGATAAACTCTAAAGAAGAAGAAGTACACACGTCTGTTAGAAGTGCACAGTAAGGCATGTCTTAGAATCTGTATGAGAACATAAAAATCAATAACACTTTAAAAAAAAAATACTTTTGCCCCTATGATGCAAAGGGGCTACTACTTTTATGTGACTACACTTATCAATAACACAAGCACAACACAGTTATTTTCTATATATCTTACTTTCTGACTGAGGTCCTCCTCCTCAGCCATCAAGATGAGGTCACTTTGAAGAGGCACAACATAGGCGACAGCTCTGTTTAGTCCACTGTCTTCTTTTAAATATGACACTGTGTAGCCTCCTGCTGGGATTGGCAAGTCAATTAGTTTCCTGCTTCTGCAGTACCTCATTATCTTAAACCCACCGACACCACGGAGGGCTGTAAAAGCTTCTTCAATTTGAACTTTTACATCTGCTGCAGAACCATTCACTGGAAATTTTATAACTTTCCTGCCAAGTCCATTTCTTTGTAGGATCAGGGTCTCCTCCGCCGTTGGAACTGCATCTGTAGATCTTAGCACACAACCGAAGAAAACATGCTCCCATGGCCCACACACTGGCTTGTTAAAAAGACTGCGTAGTCTTTCTCTTCTTCGAGGATATGGACTTTGGAAAAGCCTTGAGAGTGTGGATGATGTTTGAGGAGCCCGTACAAAGGGAGCATGGGTTGAAAGATTGGCGTGAACGGGACTGATTAGAAAATAAAGACAGAGAAGGAGCAAGCATGGGGGGGATGGGGAAGAGTGTGTGCAATAGGTGGACACGTGACTGGAGTGCTGCTGGCTTGTGTGAGTGGCTCGAGAGCATCTGGTTAGTAGGAGCAGAATTAGGAGGGAGGACGTTTGGTGTGGAGGGAGGGGGAGAAGGAGTCGAATTATCCAATAAGGATGGGTCATTTAAAAGACTTGACACCCTTGCGAGCATTGAAGCAACATGCTGTAAATGTTCACTGTAAAAGAATCCAGAAATAAGACTGACTAATAAACCAGTCTTAGAAATAATAAACTAATACTTAGTTTAAAGGACTGAGTAAAACAGTCTGTAATGTTATTACAACTATTAAATATGGTTCTTCAATGAAGGGGTTCCCAGTCACACTCCAGGAGTCCCCACAGAACAGTGACTATGTACCAGCACCCGTTCAACAGCGCCAGCGATGAGGGGGTCATGCGGTGAGATGTTAGTAACAATGAGCAAGACAAACCTCTCACGTTAGGAGATGCACTGAAAATTAACTGAACAAATTTACTGCCAATAATCTTGAAGATAAGTGATTCAAACAGTTGAATGACAGACAGAATGCAGTGTTTGTCATTCAAAAGTCACTCTCAAACACCCGTTTCATGTTCTTAGTTAGCATGTTCCTGAATATTTGTGTGTACGGTAAAACAGATGTACGTATACACTGCTTTGGAGAAAGACGGAATTGTGAAAAGGGCCTATTGGGCCTATTGACAATAGCTGCGTTTACATGGACCCTTATAACCGGATTGACGGCTCAATCGGACTAAAAAACCTTCATGTAAACACCTTATTAATCGATCTGATTGAGCTCGATCCGATTGGAATTTCGATTGGATTGAAAGGGGTGGTTTACTCCTTTTGTAATCCGATCGAGAGAACATGTAAACACTTGATTGGATTGAAAAATGAAACTGAAAGGACTGCGCATGTGAAATGATGCTGAAATAGCGTAATGACGTGTGATGCACGGAACAAGCTGTTTTTCCTGTCATAAATGAGTGTTGTTATAAAAAAAATCTAATTTCACTCAGTGTCTGTGAACGTCCCACCAGTGCTTGTTTCAGACTCTCATCCACACACGACTGGTTTTGAGCACGGGGTTCTGTTTCATTCTTACTGACCGCCAGAGGCAGTGTAAACACTATGGATTATCGCAGCGCCAGCTAGATAGGTCGAGAGAATATACCAACAAGGTCACGTGGCGTGACGTATGCTGAGCCCTGGAGGGTAAAGCTACAGTAGCTCAGCACTCTACCCTCTTTCGCTTTCTCGTCTGGTTGAGATAGGTATTGACTGAGTGATTGTTTGCGCTGTCAAGTGCAGCTTACAAGAGCAGCGAGACTCGTCCTCACAAGCTGTGACAGCGCGTGTCTACACCATTCAAGGATTTGGAATACATTTTGGTGAGTTTATATTGCTTCGTCGGTGACACTCTGTGCCTCTCGGTGCTATCCGGTGGCTTGTGTTTTCCGCTCCTGTGAGTTAACGGTCTCCCGTGAATCTATTTAGAGTGTTTTTTCACTTTTTGTCCCTCGGTTCAATCCGCCGGCCATTTTAGACACTTTTTATCTTTTTCGTGTGATATTTGTTGGTATTACCTGTCGGTTCTCCAGAGGTAATCGTTTTATTTTATTTTTATTATTTTTCATCCCGCTTAACTTAACCTTACGGTGCTATCAGAGGGTGTTATTAGCGAGTAACTATGGCTCACGGCTCGATCGCCACTGGTTTTCCACTGACTTGTAAGCTGTGCCCTAATAATCTTCTCCCTGACGACGGTCATGACATCTGCCCGTCGTGTTTGGGTATTCAACATCTGCGAGAGGCTCTCACGGACCCGTGCGTGCTCTGCAGCCTTTTGCCTATGTCGGAACGACAGCTCCGTCTTGCCGAATTAGACCCTAATTCAACAGTGAAACTTGGGAAGTTAAATGTAATTTCACTCATCATGCCATTAGTTCTGCGGTTCTTCTGGAACAGCCTTGATTTCATCAGGTGGGTGGCATTCCTCATGACTATGTTGGTATGTGTCATCCATAGTGTTTACACTGCCTCTGGCGGTCAGTAAGAATGAAAAAGAACGCTAGTTACGCATGTAACTGTGGTTCTGTGAATTCTGGATGACCGCCAGAGTTCTCAGTCACTCGGAATGAATACTTTTACTATTTAGAAAGTGACCAATAATTTGTGACCGATATTTTATTATGTAACTGCTGCGTTCACACCGGACGCAGATAGAGCGTCTGTAGCGGGTGATTTCCATTTCAATGTAAAGACGCATTGACGTGGGTCTGGAGGTCCTGATAAACGCGATTTCGCCTCATTCGCGCGTCCAGTTCGACTAGATTGATTTCTTCTTTCTGAACTGCTGCTCGAGTGCATTCTCTCATCACCACTGCTGACGCTGCTGTACGTGAATATGACGGATCACAACACTACGGAGAGCGAGGCGTGTCCTGAGTCACCTATACATTTAAACCTATATATATATATATATATATATATTAGAGCTGGGGAAAAAAATCAAATCGAGTTGGTAGGTCAAATCGATTCATATTTTAAAAAAATATAGATTTTTTAGATTTTTTCTCTCCCCCTCTTCAGTATAGCGTACATTGTACATTCGTCAAATCTTCCAAAATAAACTATTACAACTTACACTTGCACAAAACAAAAGACTGCAAATGCACACGCAAACTTATAGTCATGATAAAGGTGTAAAATAGTCCCAAACATAACTCTGGCGCGCTCGCTTACATGTTTCGCGGATGAACCTGCACGCGCATGAAAAAATGAGCACGCACGCGCATGAACCTGCTGAATCCATGATCGATAAGTTTTATCGATTAAATGTATCATCTACAAATTAATCGATCGTCGATTAATCGTTGACATCCCTAGTTTAAATAATTTGGAGAACCTCACTATAGCAGCGGCCTGTGGGCGGGGCGTGTCTATAATTGTTTTACCTTTGTTTTATAACAAATATTCAATCAACTGTCATAAACTATGCATCATTTGAAAGCTAAAACACTCAAGAATCACGTTCTGAACTTGTTTTTGCAATCAATACACCAGAGAAGAACGGGTTAAATTAAATGCTGACAGACCGACCCTGTAAATATGAACAAAATGAACTGCAATACCTTTCTTTCATCTCCTATGGTTCAGATCAGTTCGGACGAATCCAAGAAACACCATACCTTTCAATGTAAGGGTCTACTCTTCAAAATGCATCCCACTTTGTAATCCAAAACAACGAAAAAATAGGGAAAAAAACATAAAATCCTCCTTCGTTTTTATGAGCGCTTCCAGTTAGAGTAATCCATCATGTTCACTTTCAATGAAATATCGATTCTAATTTGTATCCCAATATTCAAAATACATATCTCCCCCGTAGTTTGGACTGTTGTCGATAAAATGGGTCATTCCGTGTTTCTCTCCTTCAATCACAGCCTTTGTAATGACAAAAATATCAAGGGAGCGCAGCGACAGGCTGCAGGACCTGTCACTCTCGCACCTCGGTTTTTGACTGGATAAAAGCCAACCAATGTCTGGTCCGCAAAGTTTTGACGGATGGGAGGATTATAACACAATTGCAGTGATAGACAGTCTTGTCTAATACAAATTTGTTCCCTCTTTCGTCATTTTACGCACAGCGTGCACAGATTAGACGGAGTTTGTTTCAATGCACGGATTTTCTCCAACTTTATATTTGACATCGATAATCAACCTTTATAATCGACATCATGGATCGTTGATTTAAGAAGATTTTTTGTGGTGTTGAGAGTGTTTTTGGAGGAGGTTATGAGGATAATTGACAATTGATTCTGACATGTATGTAGTATGTGATGTTTACTCCTTATGTCATTTTGGTTATCAGGTGTCCATTTGGAGTGTGCAAAAACGCCTAGAGTTTTCTTGAATAAAAGCTTACAGAAACTACATTTTTGGGAGTATCATCTTCAAATTTGAATCAAAACATGGTCAGACATTCAGTTTTATCTTTATGGTGTTTTCAGGCCACAGTGTTTTTTTATGGAGTCACTTTCAAGTAAATTTTTCCTTGATTTACTCTGTTCCTATGCTACATTGAGTTATTATGACTCTTGGGTAACAAAGTTTTAAGTGTCTAGTTTAATTGGTCTGAATTGGCTTTTTGACAGTCCAGATGAAGAAAATATTCAAACGATTCTGCCATAATTTAAGCGGACAAGAAAAAGTTTTGACTCAAGTACAGATGAGGAGGAAGATAACGTACATAAAATTGTGCCAAGACTTAGGAAGTCAAGAAGCATTTTGGTAAGCACCCATAGTGCAAGGCATGATGTGTAAGAATGTTTGTTCCTTGATAAGTAGTGTTGTTTATGAAAATCTACACTTACTATAAAAATGTTTTATAATATGCATTACCCATGATCAGTGCAACAAATTGCATCAATGAGTAGGTTAAGTATTTTTACCAGTAAATCCTTAAATGGCAAGTAAACAAGCCTTTTTATTCTGCCAATACTCAGGGCTTGAAAAAAAGGGGCTCTACCTTACAACCGGCACAGTGCAGCACAAATCATGGTCGGGCATCAATGACCGGAGCAGTTCAGATAATCCTCCGCGGAAAAATATCATTAAGCACTCGGTGCTCATTAGCGCGATATGTGCCAGTTCAATAAAATCTGCGACAGTCTTCGATGGACCGATTCTGCTGACGGAGATGCATGATTTGGATGTCTGGACACATGGTTGGCATGGCTGCTGGATCTCGGTGTGGCGAAGTTTTCTGTTACAAAACTCCTCAAAGACAAGACGTTGAGATCCAAATGCAATTTTATTAGGGTTAATCCAGACATGTAATCCAAGAAACAGGCAATGGTGGATACACAAGTAAGCAGTCCAAACGAACAAACAAACCAGGAAACACAGGCAGGGGTCAGAGGCAGGAGAATAATCAGAGGAACAGGCAGGGGATCCAGGAAACGGGAAACCATCAAGAAACGCTCAGGAGTGCAGTGTATACAACATACAAAACTTCGTAGTGCGTGGCTGATTGTGATAAAAACGAAACCAAGGACAACAAAAACGTTCTTGTGTTTCTGTTTTTATTTTGAATTCTTAAAGTGGTGTTGGCCTTCTACCAACTTGGTTTCACAGACGGGGAAGACAACGGGTCATCCAAATCTTTCCTGACTGCTTAGCAAATCCGTCATCATAATAACAATGTGCCAAGGTACAAACACGCCTGGATCTTAAAGGGAATGGGAGATGACACTCTGATTGGATTATTGTATGTTATGCCCAAACCACAACTAATTATTATTTATTTAATGGAGTACAACCCTTTTAGACCATGCACCCGGAGCACGGACACTTTTTTTTTACTCCTGTTGTATTGGAAATACCTAGTTGTGTGTTGTGTACCTTATTTGTTATTGTTTTTATTGATCAGAAGATTTCTGTTGTATCTGAAAAAAGTTAAGCAGGACAGTGGAGAAGAATATGTTCCATCCACAAGTGGGGATAGTACAGACAGTAACGTGAGCCAAGAACTGTCATTAAAACGTTGAACTGATCCAACAGTAGGTTGTTCACTTCCATGCAAGCTCAAATTCAAGACACCTCTTGCTAAATTCCAGGACAATGACAGAATTGCTGCTATAACACAAAGCAAACATAAGGCTCCTGACAACACCACACCAGGTAAAACAACAGTTGGAGATGTATCAGTACTTGTTCCTGCTGTCGTCAGAAAGAGTAATGGATCTCGAATATACAACAAGCGACAGTACTGCCTATATTGTAGATCAGCGGTCCAAAAAATATCTAGACACTTGGAGCGTGTTGCGTAAGAGCATTGAGTTTTCCAAAAGGGATCCCATCAAAGGAAATTGCAGCTGAGAAACAAAGGAAAGTTTTAAAAACAGGGTCTGGAATTCTTGTTCCCTTCAAACAACCAAAAAAAAAAAAAGTGTGAGGGTCAAGACTTCCCTCTGTGCGTTTGCTGAACCTGCACCCTCTGCGGTTAGTGAAAGTGTTTGGAAACTGGTGATTAACATGACACAAGATATCTCTTAAGAAGTAAAAAATTATCACTGCATCATGGAGTTTGGAAAACATCTATATCTTGGAGCCGATGTCAGCAAGCATGAATATATTCGTCAAAAGTTGAGGGAGCTTGGTCGGCTGCGTTTACATGGTAGAGAGGTCACACCACTGCAAACTATCAAAGATTATGTCACACCAGAAAACTTCATGCTAGCAGTTACTGCAGTAAGACAGCGGGTTTCAACGAGGAAACTAGCAAATACAAAACTGCATCACTTGCTCTGAAACTTGGACATGGACTGAAAAATGTGTCCATGCTCCTTGAAACCGATGCAATGATGAAAGGTGATAGTGATGGTGCAACAGCGGCTCGCTGCTTTCGTCAAGTGTATGATGCCAGGTGGAATGAGCTTATATCAGCTCATTCCAGGGCTCATTTATATCAGCCTTACAGAGCCTCACAGTGTCCAAGTGGAATTCCCCACAGCTATTACCTTTTACAGAAGATGTAAAAACTCTGCATTGCTACCTGGATGACAAGCAGCGCCAGTTCTACAGTGACTTGACCACAGATTGCTCATCTTGCAACTGGGCTAACTTGACAAAAGTGACTCTGGCACAAGTTATTTTATTCAACAGGCGTAGAGAAGGGGAAGTCTCCAAAATGCTTGTTTACTCTCATCATTCATCCTAAGAGACAAATCAGATCCTCATGAAGATGTCAAGGTAGCTCTCTCTGAGCTAGAGAAAAGTCTCTGCAAGCATTTTGTGAGACTTGAAATAAGAGGTAAGAGAGGGCGGAAGGTGTCTGTGCTCTTAACCCCTGCGATGGTGGACTCCCTTAATTGGCTTGTGGAGAAGAGAAAAGAATGTGGAGTGGCTGATAACAACTCATACATGTTTCCAGTACATTGTGGTTGTCCATAACATCAGTAGTGTCAGAAGTGTAGCCACAGTGGGTGTGCCACTCATTTTCAAACCTGTCTCCTTGTATCTCACAAATGTTTGCAACGTTCTCCAGATGTACTTCCTTTTAGCCCGCCAAACGCACACTCAACAGATACTCGTGCCTTGCTCGAGTGTCATCACTTTTGAGTGGGCATCTCACTGAGTCAACCACTGGATCCAGAGAGACCATGGGAGCAGACAGCGTGAAAAGGGTGTACATCTCTGTCACTGATTGTTTTGTTGCCGAATTCTGTCGCCGGTTCAGTGACAAAGATGCCCTTTTACACTCGCTAGAGGGCTTTGACAAAAACTCACCAAACTTGTACATGGATTCAGTGAAAATTGCTGCATTTGTGGATTGCTACACTCCACATGTTGAAGTCATCCTTGAGTCCCAGGGCAGCTCTGCAAGGATATTTTTTAAAGTGTGATAAAAAACCAACCAATGACGACACTATTTTGTCAGATTTCATTCAGTTGCAGTCTCTACCTGTGGCCTAGTTAATAAAACTATTCCAAATCGCGCTGACTCTACCGATCACAACAGCTTCCAACAAACACTTTTTTTTCTGTCCTTAAACAAGTAAAAACTTATCTGAGCACAATAATGGGTGATGAAAGATTAAGCCACTTCGACCTCGCCGCTACCCACTTATGCAATAAAAACTGCACAGCAACAAAAAGGTAAGGCATGTGTTTTTATATTTAATGCTGTTCACTGTAAGTTTTAATTAATAGTGTAATAGAGTTAATAGTGCCACTGACAGGAACGGAAGTAACATCACATTCATAAAAAAATGCTGTGGTGACTTTAAAACATAAAGAGCTTTTAATACAATTAATCATAAGATATAATAAAATGGATAACTTAAAACAATTACATGAAATTGTTATATCTGAATTTATAAAGCAAATGCCAGGAGAAGAGCCTGAAAAACCATGTCTTGCTTTTGGAGTGATCTTTGATGTACTGTGTGATGGATTTTTTTAATTACTAACATTTGTTTTTCTTGCAGAACAACATTCATATGCTTTTATTTATGTTTCACCTTTTGGCAAAAACTTATGACTGGTTGTGTGAGTGTATAAATAACAAATATGGGAAGAGAATCTAGACAGAAAATTTAAAACCAAAAACAGAGTTTACTCCTACCTAGTAACAGCAGAGTTTGCATATAAAGAACCAATCAAATTGTAGGGAAATTATGTAATGTATCATGACATTGTTGCCATACCCCTATTCTATAAAAACTGTTGTATTTGTGTTTACTGGTGGGATTCTCAATTAAACTTGTCTGAGATCCTCCGGCCTTGTTTCTTCTTGGGGGAGCTGCTCTGAGAACTGCTCGAGTACTCTCACTGCCGTGATTAAAGCATTTAAAGGACATTTGGTGAAGTCTGTCTGTTTGCAATTGCTGCGATTGCGGCAAGATTAGTTAGGGGGACTCGGCTGAAGTCGACTGTAGATTTGCTAGAATATAAATATTATAGTAAACTAACGTCGATTGTAGACGAGACCCAGGTATGTAGTAAGGTTAGGGAAAAATCTACCACAACTGTTATCATGTTTGTATAAAACATGAATTTGTGAAATTAGAAACATCAGGCGTATGCGCATGGAAATGTAAACGTAGATGCCACATCCAGTCGCTTAAGACACGTCAACGTGTTCGCCATCTTCGATCGACCAGGATTTCAAACGTCATCACTCACAGTAAAAATTTTCCACAATGCCTCAACATTGTGCAGCCTCTGCTTATAAAACCCACCAAAATTTTAATTCTTGAAGAAATGGGATACGATTTCACAGGAGAAAATGTGCTATTTTGTATTTTAAATGTATTAAATCAAAATGACAGGTTTTTAAACTTTTTGATTTCGTGTATTCTAAGCCTTCATCTTGTTGTGTGTAGCAAATTGTAATGTTTGGGTCTACACAACTATGGGATTAATATCCTGCCATGATTCAAAACTGAAAATAAAGTTCTGAAAGGTTGAAATTAAGTGTTCGAAAACTCAAAATCGTACAAAAAAAATTTTGCAAGATCGAAAAATAAGATGTGCAAGCTTGCAAAATGTAAAAAAAATACAAATATCTCTGCAAACATTTTGTTTTTCAGATTTCCTTCTTCAGAATTGCAACATTTTTTTACAATGTTGCGCAAACAATTTTTCAGAGTTTCAAATTTGTCAGTGTTCTCCCACTGTATTAGTTTGTTTTCCAGGTTTGAAACCTTGTAAGTGGTGATCTGAAAACTGGGGCTCGTTCTTCGTACGTCGCTAACTCACTTAGCTGGATTTGATTGTTGGCGATTTGGCATGATCTTGGATTGTTTGGTTCTTCGACGCTCATCCTGGACTTGCTGTCATGGCAACAGGTGCGCAAGCTTGAACCTGCTCGTGAGCGGCTTATTTCGTGTTAGCAGGATTAGATCGCGGCTTTAGCCTATAAGCAGAGCTGATACGGGAGGTCTTTTAACGCAGCGCGATAGTGTACTTGAGAGATATATTTTTTCTCATGACTCGTGAGGATGTTAATAAATGTTCGACTCGTTGAAGTCTTTAATAACAGTGCAGGCAAGTTATTGCGATTCTTAATATTCCAGATTGTAATATTATATCAAATTTGCGATTCTTAATATTCCAGATTGTAATATTATATCAAATTTTAAAAAAGGCAGTTGACAGACTGTCAGAAATGAAAAGATTTCCGAACACGAAGTGCCTTTTTCTCACCGTCCTTTTATTAAGTTGTGAATGAACAAAGTAGAAAAACCCAGCGCTGGTGAAGCTAGAAAGATAGCTTAGTTTGTACTTTCGGGGTCCCGTAATATATAGTGAAATATCAAGAGGAGTAACATACATCTAACCAATAGAAACATACATTCCTTCATCCCATATAACAATCCCATAAATGGTAAAGAAAAGTTAGGTCTCCTCTGGAACCTGGGGATCCAGCAGACCTTCTACCATACATACTGCACATCTTCTATAGGACACACACACACATAACTAGAGAGGGAGAGGGCTCTTCAGCTTCTTCCTTAATGTAACAGATGTTTAACTTACATGCAAACATGGAATGTGTGTAGACTAAACATTAACTCTGGACAGAGCTGAGATATAGAAAAACATTTCTCACAGTGCCCCCTTTGATAATGACAGTTATCCTATAACATAATTATCACATTACATTATTCTCAGCATGTCCATTCTAGTACAATAATACATAAAATATCCTTCAATCAAACATTTCCTTCAAAATCATTAATACTTGACAGTTCTGTTCATCAAAGAAAATACAAATACTAATATTTAGAAAATACAAAAGTATTCATAGCACGATGAATCTTAACAGTGGAATCATCCCAGTTATACTGATGAATAAAGGACAGAACAGTTCTTCATCTGTCGTTGGTGATTTAACACTTACATGAGGTCTGGAAGCACTTTGTGGCATTTTTGTACAAACATAACAGTCACTCTTTTTTCTCCTGTAGACTTAGCAGTTGGCTAACCTCCACCACATATTGGAGGCAAACGCATGGGGTTCATCTTCATGTCTCAGCCAAGTTTCATTACCACTGCTAATAAGTGCATGTATATGTATGAATAAGTTTGTCAGCACAAACAGGTATAACAGCGACTGTGTAGACATAGTGTAATGGACTCAATGGTACTTATTGCTAATTTCAATCAGCAATCTCGTTCTTCGTCTACTTCTCTTCCTCGTTCTCCTTTCGATCAGTGCTGGATGTCCACCTCCGCATAGGCTTATGCGTTCCCTGGGGACGGGGCCGCCTTCACTCTGCTAGCATGGATCCACTGCGGCTGGAGGTCAGTCAGAACACCTGTCCTCGTCACAGCGATGACTGTAGCAGGCCCCAGATAGTTGGGTTCCCCAAGTTTCGTGGGTTTCAGACACCTTATCAGCACCGATTGTCCTGGAATGAAAGGATGAGTTGGCTTTTCTGAGGGAAGAGGGAGAGAGACATCACCATTTATGCCATTTAACGTTCTAACTAGGGAATCCACGTAATCTGCGATGATCACCTCCGTGTCACCTGTGGAAAGATTGCCAGCGCGACCTCTGACCCAAGGGGTCGGGAAAGGTCTACCCATGAGAATTTCAAAAGGGAGACATTTTTGTAGTGGCTGACGGAGACATTCTCATTTCGGTCAGTACGGCAGGCAACAAATCAACCCAATTTCTGCCTGTATCTAGACACGCTTTATTAAGACGTTCTTTTATCGTTCGGTTCAAACGTTCTACGTTCGAAGACGACTGAGTATGCATAGGGGATATGGAAGTGCCAATTAATACTAAGTTCTTTAGCTAATAATTGCGTTACTTTAGAAGCAAATGGAGTTCCATTGTCGCTTGCTATAACAGTTGGAATACCGAAACGCGGTATAATTTCTTTTGCAAGAACCTTCACTACCGTCTTCGCATCTTCTTTGCCACACGGAAATGCCTCAGGCCACTTAGTAAATCGATCAATGATCACGAGCAAATACTTGTGATTTCCACATTTGCGCACACACCAGGCAAGCATCCAATATCAACAAAGTATTTCTTCGAACATTTGCTATGCAGTATGATTGATTCAAATTTTGTATCACTTTCTCTTTTGACACATGTGATACACCATGATAATGCCTGCACAGCATTACAACGGTGGATCCTGGTAGCGCGATTCTACCTTGTTTATCTCTTAAGATACCAGCTTGATCTGGTTTTACTTCATTGGCTGCCCAATGATTCAAATCATCTTGAGTAGGATTCGCTTGTAAAATTTTAATGTCCAAATCATTAATCAATGATGAATTCATCATTGGCACTTCATTGTTTTGTTCATTTACATGCAGACTATGTATTGGTGTTTTTTTTTTTTTTTTTTTTTTTTTTTTTTCGCTACTTCATCCGCAAATCTGTTTCCTTTGGCCTCGTCAGATTCACCTGTTTTATGACCAGCTACTTTAATAACAGCAAGCTTCAATGGTTGCTGTGCTGCACTAATCAGCTCGGCCACAATGTTATGATGCGAAATTGGTTTTCCGTCTGAGGTTTTGAAATTTCTTTCCTCCCACCATTTAGCAAAATCATGGACTACACCGTACGCATATTTGGAGTCAGTATATATGTTGATGCACTGACCTTTTGCCAATTGACAAGCTCTTGTTAGAGCAATCAGTTCTGCGACTTTACTTTATCCAATACGCTTCAATTACTTTATCGGGTAATTCAACAATAGCGTAACCACACAAATATGTACTATCATTCGGCTTAAAGCAGGATCCATCGATATACCAATGCATTCCCTCCTCCAGGACAGACGTGGACACGTCTGGCCTGCAGGCTGTCGAAATTTGGATTCTGGTCAGGCAGTCATGGTCGTCGCTCTCAAATTCACCCTGTGTCAGCAACCTGTGCAAATGTACAGTAGGGCCATGAATAACAGAAGTTACTTTCAACGTTACATTAGCAGTTGCTAACAATATAACATCATAGCCTGAACGGCGTTGGGCAGTCGTGTTGCGTAGAAATATTGTGCATAATTGCTCCTACCTGATGAGAAACATGTACAATGAGTGTATGTGATAAAACAACCTTTTCAGCATCCTGCATCATGATCGCTGTGGCAGCCACTGCACGCAAACAGGCCGGGAGTCCCCTAGCCACTGAATCAAGGGTTTTAGATAAATAAGCTACTGGACGGAAAGTGCTCCCATGCTCTTGGGCCAGGATTGCCGCGGCTGTGCCTCCACTTTCGTACACGTACAAATGAAAGTCTTGTGTAACAAGTTAGGCCGACGACAGACGGCCTTAAGAGTGATGATTTCAAATGTCTGAATGCTTGATTCATCTCACTTGTCCATGTAATGTCCTCTTTGTCACCCAGCGTAGCTTCTCGCAGGATTTTGTCATACATGGAACAATTAGGCACCCACAGGCGGCAGTAATTGACCAGTCCCAGGAAGCTTTGCATTTGCTTCCGTGTGTATGGATGCTTAAATGTAGCGATGGCTTTGATTCTGTCCGCAGACAGACAAACTTTGCCTTTTGACAGTTCATGTCCGAGGTAATTGACTTTTCTCTGCACCCATTGGAGTTTTTCTTTAGATGCCTTGAAACCAGCCTCAGCCGGAACGTTGCACACAATTATTGAGGCAGCAGCACACATGTCCTCAGAGGCACCAGTGACCAGAATGTCATCAGCATATTGGAGCAGGCAGGTTTCTGGAGGGAGTTTGACATCTTTCAGTGTATCGTGCACTACAGCGGAGAAGACAGCCGGAGAATCTCTGAACCCTTGTGGGAGTCTCGTCCACATGTATTGACAATTCTGAAAACAAAATGCAAACAGTGGCTGAGTTTCATGATCAACAGGAATACTGAAAAAGGCGGAGCTTAAATCAATAACAGAATAAAATTCATGTTCTGAAGGAATTTAATTTATTATCGCCTGAACTTCGGGTACAATAGGAGCAAGTGGTTTAATCAAATCATTCATTTTTCTCAGGTCTTGCGTTAAACGCCAAGAACCATTAGCTTTCTTAATTGGATTGATTGGTGTGTTATAGGGTGAATGAGTTCGAACCAGAATGCCTTGTTCCAGAAATTTATGAATGAGAGGCTTAATTCCCTCCTCTTTTTCCTTTGAAAGCGGGTATTGTTTTTGAAACACAGGCCTAGTAGTTATCAGATTCGCCCTATAGGGCTGGACATCAATTAACCCTACGTCATCCTTGTGCCCACAATTGAGGGTTGACACCCGAAATTTCCAGTGTCGGCACAGTTGCAGACGAATCTTCAACAAGAGCACTTCCTGTGTCGGTAGTAATGGAAAAAGCTGCAGGAAACAGAAGTGTCAGAGAGTCAGATTCAAAATTCAATTTCATACCAAGTTTATGCATCAGATCTCTACCTAGTAGGCAGAATGTCGAATGCGGTATGATCGCAAAATCATGCATTTTAAACAATGACGGTACATCCTTAGAAGTAATTGGTAACTTTGGCGTCAATTCGCATTTCAAAAGGAACGTTATTAATCTCGACAGAGTTAATTGTTTTTTCTGTAATTGAGCCCGAGTACATATTTGAACTTAACGAAGAGATGGAAGCTCCGCTGTCGATTAAAAACGTGTATGGTTTATGGTCAACATTTAATCACAACATGTGATTTATTTGGATATTGAATCGAAAGTAGTGAAAACTCAGGCTCTTGGCTCTGCGGGCAGCGTCAGGCGTCTCCATTCTGTTGGGAATCTTTCTGCCCCTGTCACTCCCTGCCTCTGGCTAGGAGAAAACGAATGAGGGGGCTTTGGCCCGTAGCCATCAGAGCGCCTACGCATCTCATACCTATTAGACTGCTGCATCTCGGTTCTCTGTCTGCAAAACTTGGCTGTATGCCCAGAGCGGCCACAGCAATAACATGTTATAGGCTTTTTCTTGTTAAAGGAAGGACGGTTTTGAGCCGCAACATCCACCTGTAACATCATCAGAGTTTTTCCTTTGGAGGAAGCAAAGGCTCCAGCAGAGGAAAGCTCACGTAAACGTTTGCCAAGGTCATCAATCGACATCGTTAAAAAATTATTCGTAGTGATACGAATGAATCGTGTAGTCTTTAAATCAGGATACAGTTTATTTTTTACTGGTTTAGACACCGCAGAAGTCTGAATAGACTCATATCTAGGAGGGTGGGGGACGCTGACGACTGCAGTGTGAGAGAAACTTTTTCCCGTCTCAGTCTGTCTGTGTGTCTGAGTGTTCTCTCTGTGTCAGCTTCACAACAGGCTGTGAGACTGAGTTTTGGGCTGCATGCCTGTTTCTTCCTCACACTCACAGGGTGTGAGACTGAGACAGAAATGGCAGGCACATGTTCCCCTCTCTCAGACTGTGCAGCCGGAGGGGGAGAAAGCTTTCGATCTTTATTTATCTCTACCTTTTTATTTATCTCCGGTCCGCGATTCCAGTATTTTTCATCGTTTCCCAAGTTTTATAGGATCGTTTCATATAATCAAAATCCCAATTTGAATCTCCCCAGTTTCCAAAAAAAGACATGTCAGCATCTTTAAAAGAACCATCACGCGGGAACGGATCCAGCTTTGTTTTATCAGCGGACCAGCCAGCTAGATTTGATAGATACGGTTCAGTAAAAAAGGCTTGATCATTCCGAATCATAAAATCTTTCGGAGTTTCATTAATTAATGGCGGACTTATTTTATTTCCCATTTTAAGCCACACAAAAATTTCTCCTCTAATTCAGAATAAACTAATTTCAGATAATCAAAATAGAAAACAAAAGGGGGAGAAAAAAAATAGCAGTTTCAAGTGTTAGTAAGGTGTTTTAGTCAAGGAAACAAAGAGACAAGAAGAATAATAATAAAAAAAAAGGAAAAAACAAAATAAACTGTGTATCTATTCATTCACAAACCCAAAAGAACGGCGGAGTTTTATGAAATTTCTCGTGAGAATATTTCCTTCTTACAAAAGTAAGGATATCACAAAAAACGAAGAAAATGTATCACTTTTTCTTACGTTCGTCCCGCATTAATACACGAGGTACACCACAAAAATAACAGCAAAAGAGGAAGCTTAGATCTCTTTTTGTGTTCTTCCCGCATCTCTTATTAGAAACACGAGGATAACCTTCCCGCAATTATTAAACTTACGAGGTACCACAAAGACAGACTGATCAGGTCTCCTTTGTCGGTCTTCCCGCATTAATTAAAACACGAGGATTGTCACCAAATCTGGCAACCTTTAGCTACGGCACGCATCAAAATATATCTCAGCAGATAGGAAGATCTTTATCAAAAAGTTCTTCTTACCTGGAGAATCCCGGACGAGCAACCAATTGTCAGAAATGAAAAGATTTCCGAACACGAAGTGCCTTTTTCTCACCGTCCTTTTATTAAGTTGTGAATGAACAAAGTAGAAAAACCCAGCGCTGGTGAAGCTAGAAAGATAGCTTAGTTTGTACTTTCGGGGTCCCGTAATATATAGTGAAATATCAAGAGGAGTAACATACATCTAACCAATAGAAACATACATTCCTTCATCCCATATAACAATCCCATAAATGGTAAAGAAAAGTTAG
This sequence comes from Semotilus atromaculatus, assembly GCA_031834385.1. Classification (NCBI taxonomy): domain Eukaryota; kingdom Metazoa; phylum Chordata; class Actinopteri; order Cypriniformes; family Leuciscidae; genus Semotilus; species Semotilus atromaculatus. Next base: position 20,329,609 of record JAULUF010000040.1, read on the forward strand.
GTCTCCTCTGGAACCTGGGGATCCAGCAGACCTTCTACCATACATACTGCACATCTTCTATAGGACACACACACACATAACTAGAGAGGGAGAGGGCTCTTCAGCTTCTTCCTTAATGTAACAGATGTTTAACTTACATGCAAACATGGAATGTGTGTAGACTAAACATTAACTCTGGACAGAGCTGAGATATAGAAAAACATTTCTCACACAGACTAAAATCTCTTAGATGTTCCATGTCACAAATATGGCTAGGATCTGTGCATGACTCAAGAATTTTCAGAGATTTATGCACAATATTTGACCGTGGTTCAATATAGGAAGGAAGGAAAAAAGGAAAAATATACATATCAAGCTCACTGTATTACATTTACAGCTACACTTATGCTTATCCTAACAGAACAGAACTGATTTTTTCTATTATACATGTGATTACAACAGGATCCTGCTTGGAGACAGGTGTTTTATGACCCCATTCCCTGACCCAAACCCCAGACCAGTTACAATGCAGCTCTATCAGGACAAGGACACACAATGGAGTGAACTTTAGCCAACTAAAGTGTCTGAAAAGTCTTGAGGGTTGCACCTGACAGGGCCTGTGACATTGCATGTGCCATTTTACACACCATTGCACCATCAGAAAAAAATAAAAAAAACATTTCATTAATGTTTAAGACAAGACAAATATGCTTAGAATTCTATTTTATAATAGTTTTATTTTATTTTTCTTTGTAAAGAAAAGCCAATAATAATCATCTTTTCCTTGCAATAAGAGATATTATGCAAGTCAGCAATAGTACTCTGTGTGAAATAATATATTAGCACTTACTCTGAAGTTCCTTTGAAGCAACTCTATCTCTGGTGCCAGTTTTTTTCTTTAAGGTTTCAAGTATTTTCAAAATACTCTATTTTCTATGGGTAGGGGTAAACCTGTCAACACATGCCTTATGCATCAAAAATTAAAAGGAAAAGTACAAAACTGCCAACCTCTGCATCACTGCTTTGTGCAGACTCTTCTGTAGGCCTTTCTGTAGATGTGGACTCCTGCAACTCATATTGCATTCAGAAATAATAGGTACTGAAGTGTAAATTAAGTAAAGTTATTTATGCACTTAAAGATACATGAGAGGGTTTCTTCACTGTCCTGTGCATTGGGGAAAAATGGACATTACAACGTGTTGTAGCCTACTTTCTTCCCTTTTGATGTAACATTAGTAAAAGTCTTACTGCACATGCTTCAGACACTTACTTGGGAACAGATAAAAGTGTTGGTGTATTGTTTAAAACTGCACAAAAGAGGAAAACACAATTTCATTACAATGACACTGGGGGAAATGTGATCAATAACTCATGGCAACATATTTTTTTTACATTAACTACATGTAGTTTCACACATGTAGACTTTCACAAGTCAAAGCAATTCATTACTACTCAAGGTTTAACAGTTGATATGACTGGACCAGCCATTGGGATTATAGGCCTACTTAATTTAATGCAGCAACAAATCATTTTACAGTGTGCTAGGATCATTTAAAGTTAATTTACAAAGTTGCTGCTCCTGGCTCTGGCTGTGGGTCTGAGGAAGAGCTGAACTCAGGGATGCCCTCCACAATGGGTCGGTGGACAACCCACAACCCAAGGGCCAGCTCTTCTGCCTGGGTATAACGTGGGGTTGCAGGACCACCACATGTTTGTTTTTCTTTTCTTTTTTTTCTCATCCTTTTTCTTGGTTGCTTTTATAAACAGGCAAACATTTATTAACAATGTCTTTTAAAAAGAGATTAGTATAAGTAGTACAAATTACCATTAGCCTATGTAGAATATTCTAGTACTTCACTTTTACTTGTTCCCATGTTCTAGTTGTGGGTGGTGACTCTGACATTACTATGAACAATTAATATTTAGAAATTATTAAAATATATACTGTAATAAGTGATAAAAACATCTAACATGGTCACTACAAACTTAATTTGTCTGCTACTTTTTGCCAGCCCTCTCTCCTGGCTTTTGCACATTTGAGGTGAAATTTTTTTATTAAGTTTTTAAATTCTGCATATCCTTCAAGCAATAACTCTTGCTCTGCTGCGGTGAAAAACTGTGCGCGCTCTTTGGCCACGGTGAGCAGCCAATAGCAGCGTTGCTGATCAATGTTTCTACTATCGATACATATCCCCTTTTAACCCAGCGCATGAACGCGCAGTTATCTCATAACTCAATCCAGCTATACTAATCATAACCGGCAGGAGTGTTCGAAGAACCAAATTAGCCGGATCATGATGAGCACGATGATATTATCTTGGATGTCTCGTTTGATCTCGGATGTTTTAAGCAACATACGAAGAACGGGCCCCAGAACACAGCGTCTTGTTGTCGACATGATGTTTTCAAGTTTTCCCTGGTGTCTGTGTGACCTTTGGTCTTTGTTTGCTCTTCCCTTGACCCGGTTTGTCCCACCCTTCATTAGCACACACACACACGCACGAAATATGGATGATATCAGGCTTTATTTTCCTGCACACAGAGCAGTAAAAGAGAGAAGACGGTGTATCGTTATAATGTTCAAAGCTCCACCCACAGCAGTTCTCTTCAACTCTGCTGCAGATTGTTCGAACACAGTGGCCTATAGCGCCACCAGCGCAGCCAATAGGAAGCGCAATCCCATTATTGCAGGATTTATTTAAAGAACTCTCAATCTATAATATTTATCCCGTCACATACACCCCCCTTAAATCCTGCTAAATGGGAACATACCATAACAAGAAACAATAGGTCAATAGTTTTACAATTCAAACAACAGTAAAGAAAAGGAAAAGTAAGAATAAAGAAAAAGAAAAAAAAACGGGGTGCTGATATTCAACTTCATACTTTCAATCAATAAAGAGAATAAAATGCACATGGAGTATGATTAGCTGTCAATCAATTGATTCTCCCATGAGGAGTACAGAAAGATAAGGAAGGCGCCTATTCCCAGTCCTACAGTAGACCAAAGAGATGCCTGTTACACCTCAAAATCTCATTATACACTAACTCCCAATTCGACTTCAAATCTCTGTATCGATATATTCTCTTATGTGTTCTCAGCTATGCATGAAATCAAATGACACTGTTTATGTGAAAATGTTTTTAACTAAATAAACAAAAGAACTCACTGTAGAGTCTGAACTGTGTATGTTTTGTGTGTTCATCTCATAAAGCAGTCTTTTAGGAGGCTTAATGACTCTGCCAAGTCTAGTTTGAGTCACTACTGCATCAACACGTCTTGGCTGTGTGCACATCACAGGTTCCTCTGTCCTCATGCACGAACAGTTCTCCTTGAGTCGAACCAGAGTCTTCAGCTACCACTTCAGGTAAATCGACAACACTCTGGACATGTCCATCACTCCTTTCAACATCACTTTTCACTGTGACATCACTCTTCTCATTCAAGCTCCCAGCGTCAACACTCATGGAATCCAGGATCTCTGACACACATTCCGACACATCAGGTATGTCTATATGGTTTGTATGACCCTCGTTCTCAACAACATCATCAGGACTACTCAATATCCAGTTTGCAGTTCTGTCATCATGGTCAATTTCGTCTCCTTGAACCAGTTCCTCATTCATGTCATCACACCGTTGATCCTGGGGCTCAGCAATTGGTAGGAAGTTCACAGGCAACAAGAAATTTCTATGGACTACCCTCACTTTGTCTGAGATGATTGACCGAATTCTGTAAACATTGATATCAGGGTACACAACCATGACTTCATATGGAGACTCCCACTTGTCAGCAACTTTTCTTCTGCCTCTCTCACCCCTGTTCGCAACCAGCACTCCATCTCTTCTGTTATAAAGTCTGCCATGCCGTTCCTGTTCCTTCAAAGTATGCACCTGTGCTATACGTGCTGCTTCACGCAAGGCATTCTTCAACTTGGACACAAAGTCCTTGACATCCACCACATCCTCATTGAAAAGCACATTCTGAAACAGGACAGCAATTGGAAGACGAGGAACTCGGCCAAACATAAGAAAGAAGGGTGCAAAACCGGTTGTCTCATGTTCCGTGCAGTTGTAACAGAAGGTAAGTTGCTGTAGCATTTGTGGCCATTTTGATTTCGCTTTAGGAGGTAACGTCCTGATCATGCTACCCAGAGTCCTATTGAACCTCTCAGCAATGCCATTACCCATGGGGTGGTATGGCGTTGTGTGTGACTTGTCTACCCCCGCCATGGTCAATAGTTCCTTGATTAGCTTGCTTTCAAAATTAGCCCCCTGGTCAGAATGAATTCTCTTGGGAAATCCATAAACTAAAAAGAAGTCATTCCAGAGCCTTTTCGCAACTTGTTTGGCAGACTGATTCTGGCATGGAAAAGCATGGGCCATTTTCGTAAAATGATCTGTCACAATCAGCACGTCCACAGACTTTCCTTCTCTGAGCTCTGCCGACCAAAAGTCGATGCAGACCAGCTCAAGTGGCTCTGATGTGCGGATACTGGCTAATGGAGCACAAGCATTGGGTTCTGCAGTTTTACCAGCCACACAGCGACAACAATTCGTCACATAATCATCAACATCTTTCCTCATTCCAATCCAGAAGAATCGTTGTCTCGCTAATGACAGTGTTCTACTACGGCCTTGATGTCCTGCTGCATCATGGATTCCCTGAAGAACTTGTGCTTTTAAGGAAACAGGTACAACAAACAGGTACAGTTTCTTGTTCAGCTTCGGATCTCTCTTCACCTTATACAGCACACCGTCACAGATGACCAGTTTATCATGGTGTTTTAACAATTTCCGCACACTTTTGGATTCTTTGGCTTGTTCTTGCTTAGATGGTTTCCGACACCTTTCAATGTAGTAACGAATCCGACACAAGGTGCTATCCAACTCCTGCTCCTGAACAATGGTACTGTGCTGTAACGGAGGGCTTAACTGCTGCGGTGGTGAGATGGCTGGCACCATCCCCAGTACTTCGCTCAAGCCGCCAGTAGAATGTGCTGCCAACAACGCAGAAACTTCTTCGCTCCCAGAAGAACCTGAAGACAAGAGTCCATCACTGTTTGGGTCACAAGAACCTTCGCCAGCCTTCTGTACGACTTGATGATTACTTGTGCACTTGAAAGCATCCTGGACAGAATTGTCAACAACACCACTGACATCCTTCAAGAGAGACAGGTAAGGTTCAGTGATAAGACGATGGCCTATACAAGATTGGACAAACGGCTCATGACTCAAAGCATCCGCAACAACATTCTTTGTTCCCGGAACATACTTTAGATCAAAACTGTAAGAAGCAAGTTTTGCCACCCATCTCTGCTCACATGCGTCAAGCCGTGGCTTAGTCAAAATATAAGTAAGAGGGTTATTATCTGTCCAAGCCGTAAAGTGCCGTCCTCTCAGCCAATGGCTAAACTTCTCACAGATAGCCCACTTTAAAGCAAAGAACACTAATCTGTGAGCTGGATAGTTCATTTGTGAGCGAGACAGAGTTCTACTCGCAAAGGCTACGGGTCTGGCAATCTCTTCACCAGGCAGAACTTGTGACAATACAGCTCCTACTCCGTCAAAAGATGCATCTACAGCCAGAATGAAATGTTGGTCAAAGTCTGGATGAGCCAATGTCACATTTCTTGTTAGTTCTAGTTTCAGGGTGTGCAAAGCTTCCTCACAATCAGTTGTCCAATCAGCTGGGGAAAGTTTAAGGTAACTGACTTTCTTCCTTGGTTTGCGTCCTTTCGTGACAGGAGTCTGTTTGACTGAACCTGATGTCAATTTGAATAGAGGCTTAGCTTTTGCTGAACATCCTTCAATAAAATGTTGATAATATAGAACCATTCCAAGAAAGGACCAGGGGCCTCATTTATAAAACTGTGCGTAGGATCCTTACTAAAAGTGTACGTGCGCCCAAAAGCCAAAAATGGCGTACGCCAAAAAATATTCAGAATTATAAAACCGTGCGTACGCACACCTGTAAGCAATGTTCCCTTTATAAATCACAGATCACCCGCAGATGTGCGTACGTGAACCAGCCTCATATCCCGCCCTGTACACGCCCATTTTTAACCATAAATAGTCAATGCAAATCACCCTCATGATTACTGATCGGCATGTAAATGAGAGTGGAATCCCATATATAGGCCTACCTGGAAAACTGGCATGCGACCCGCCAATTAATTAATTCAAGAAAGTGAAAACGTTTCTGTTACTTTGAATAATGGTGACAGGTGAGAAAAGAGGAAAAAAACGTAATTTCTCAGACACTGAGATTGAAACACTTGTAGGGGAGGTGGAGGCTCGGAAAACTGTGTTATTTGGTGGCCACAGCAGTGGGGTCACTAATAAAAAGAAGCAGTGCGAGTGGCAAAGTATTGCTTCTGCCGTCAATTGTGTCAGTGGGACAGAACGGACAGTTGCAGAATTAAAGAAAAAATGGTCCGACCTGAAGGTAGGCTACTAATTTTTCACCAACATATTACATTTGTGTTTTATTAGGCTATATACCTATATAAATACTAGCAATATTGATTTTCAAGAAGTTTTTTTTACATGTGCTCAAAATATGTGAAATAAAGATTCCCATTCATTCAAGGTGGAGGCAAAGAGAAAACTGTCCTCCCACCGCCAGAGCGTGGCTGCAACTGGTGGGGGCCCAAGTACAGCTGATCTCACATCAGTGGACAGTAAAATCGCGGCTATAATTGGGGAGGTCAGCGTGTGTGGTATTGTGTCGGAAAAGGAGGGAGACACTGACGTGACTGAAACCACAGAGGAGCCAGGTTAAACAGATTTTTAATCATTAACGCTGTACATTTGAGTGTGTGGGGTGATAAATGGATAAATGTTGCCAATTGTTTCTCCTCCAGTCCTTCCGGAGTCTGAAGCTGTGGGTGAACCGGAGGTTCAGGGTGAGGGGTTCTCAGATTGCGGATGCACAGCGTCCAGCTCAAAGCAGTGCCCCTTCTGCGTCTGGCACGTCCAAAAGTGGTCGGGTACTCACTGACGAAGTCCTGCAGTTACAGCGAGAGACAATAAATGCTGTCAACAGGGTTGCAGATGAGCTACGGCAGATGAGAGCTGTGATGCAAGAAATTGCACAATCATTAAAAGATGCAGTTAAAACATGAACCTTGAGTTTTGTCTCTCTTTACAAACGCCGCATGACATCCTCACGGATTCTTGCACCTCGTTGATATCCCTCTTGCCGGCCAGGGGGCTGTGGCTCGGGGTCATAATGCTGGGGTAGAGGGAGATCAGGAGGGAGAGGAATACCGTTCCTCAGTGCTATATTGTGCAAAACACCACACGCCCTGACAATCTTGCACACTTTTGCTGGTCGGTATAAAAGTCTACCACCCGAGGCATCCAGAGCACGCCATCTGCATTTAAGGATGCCTATGGCACGCTCCACAACTGCGCGGGCACGAGAGTGGACCTCGTTATAATGGGTTTCCTCTGCGGGTTTAAAAATGGGGTGAGGAGCCAGCGTCTCAGGGGGTAGCCACTGTCTCCTGCAGGTTATAATTATATTAAAAACTAAATTGTTACAGTTTCTACTTTTTAATATTGTTAAACTCACCAAGAAGCCAGCCATCACGTACTGCGCCTGCATTTAGTCTGTTCCCTACACTGCTATGTGTCAAGATAAAGGAATCATGTGTTGAACCTGGCCAGCGTGCCACAATGTTTGTGAAGATCATGTTGGAGTCACATATGATTTGCACATTAATGGAATGCACATGCTTTCTATTAACATAAGCAAATTCATTTTCAGATGGCGCCCTTATAGCAACATGAGTGCAGTCAATTGCGCCGATTACATTTGGAAAACCAGACATTGCTGCAAATTGCATTTTAATTTCGGCCTGTTCTCGTACAGTGTAGGGGAACCTGATGTATCGACTAACCATATTAAGTATACCATTCAAAACGACAGATATTATGGCACTCAGTGACGGCTGTGATATACCAGACCTAGGGTGAGATGATAGATTCCAATATAATTATTTCATATACAAAAAGGTCTTGGAGACAAATTTGAGGATTATATTTGTTTTTTATATAAATAATTTACCGGTCTGCCAATTCCCGCTGGAAACAGCCGGTTGCCAAGAACCCCAGAGTGGTGAGGACTTGTATTTGGACTGGGATGGCATGGTTCCAGCGTGTTGCCCTCTCTAATACTGGACCCAATTCAGCACATAGATCCAAGAGCACAGCTCTAGGGAATCTAAATCGGCTTATAAGCCAGTCATCATCATGGGCCAGCAAATCATCATGGTCCCTGAAAACTCGTTCTCTCCTTATTCTGCCATTGGCGTAATCCTCCAACAGTGCCAGCAGTGCCATCATGAAGCATTACATACCCGGGTCACCGGAAGATTTATATGTTTCTAGCAAATAGACTGATCGTTAACACCTTGACAAAATCACTTAATTAATTTGTGGGCGAAAATTTAAGACGAAAATGTCATAGTGAACACATTCTTCTTGGCGGCTTTGTAACTAACACCGTAATAGTTAGGACCGATGAGGAGTAGCGATTGTGCTTGACTGTATTTGCAGACTTTGACATTTTATGATATATGTACATTAAGGAAAATATTTCCTTTTTACACCGTGTTCTGCAGTTCTCTAATAAAAGGGTATTTCATGCTATTCTGTATCACATGTAGTCGCGCCATGTCCTCCTGCGCTCCCGTTGTGGACAATGTGACTGTAAGGCAGCGCTGATTATTATTATATATTTTTTGATACATTTGTAATTATGTTAGGATTTTACTAGATGTAGTGTATATAGCCTAAAACAATCGGCACAAATAACACTGTTGGATTTAATCTTCATGATAATGTGGATATAACGTATGAAATGGAGTGAAAATGAAATGTCATTAATTCTTATAATCGTTCTTCTCACATTTATTCTCTACAATATAACTTCAGTTCACGACCTCACCATCTGTGTCGCCAATTCCCTTTGTCTCCAGAATGTGCGTACGCACGGCTCAAAGTTTGCTTAAAGGTGCGCACATTCTCCCGTCAAGTTTGTTTTTTATAGATCACAACCTTTGCGTGGAAACTGGCGTACGTACGTTTCCAGACCCGTTTTGTGCGTACGCACGCTTTATAAATGAGACCCCTGATCTTTTTCTGACATGGTGTTTTTCCATCAGATTCCATCAAATCAGATGCTGTGATGTTATTAAAAGCTTACTTCACCAGCGATGCTGCATACTTCCAGACTCAGACAGTAAGTAGAAAGGTAAGGATTCTTCTCAGTACAGGATACTTTCGTCAGTGCACAGTAGTGAGACAGTGGTTTAAAAGCTTACTTCACCAGCGATGCTGCATACTTCCAGACTCAGACGGTAAGTAGGAAGGTAAGGATTCTTCCACAGCAATATGTTCCTTCCAGCTCAGCTGTATCACTCTGGGCTTCGGATGGAGAGCAGATATATTAGCTTTTCACAAACGTGTAAGCAGGGGTTGGGGCCGCTTCTCAGCAAAAAGCACACCACACTCGTGTTCACTTCAAATTCACAGCAATGAGTCAATGTGTATAAATAAGGCAAAGCACTGCAATTCACTCACACGATAGGGCTGATCAGAGGTCTCAATCCATCCGTTACACTCCCGTGGGGGATATTTAATCCTCAGTTCCTCCTCAACACACTCTGAAACACAACTTCCCCAACAGTCAGATTTACATTCACTGCATCCTCTTCAAGCTTTTTGAATGTTCGCAAGATTAAATCAATTCACTTATCTTTCTCTCTCCCTGCACAACGTAGATTCAATCGATAAATCAGTCCAGCAGATTCCCACAGACGAACTCTGATCCAGCAGACTTCAATGGGCGGCCTCCACCCCCAGACAACTTTCCCAAGCAAGCTTGTGCCCCACAACTGCTCCGAGACAACCAGTTCCCCCGCAACTGCTCTGAGACAACCCGTGCTGTCGAAACCTCTCTGAATAGCCCTTTTATCTTTGGCTTGTGAAGCAGGAAGCCTGTGTGAACGCCGCTCCTCTCTCTCGCACCTGCAGTGCATTAGCCCTAATCAGGCCGGACAATGTTTCTGCCACACCCGGAACCGGAGTGGGATGTGTCGCACACAAATCGTTCCCTCTGGAAACTCGTGACTCATCAAGAGGGTTCCGCTCGCTAAGTGTCTTTGTCACCCGTGACAGTTATTTTTGTTTGTTTTTGCGCACAAAAAGTATACTCGTCGCTTGATAAACTTAAGATTGAGCCACTGTAATCACTTGGACTATTTTAACGATGTCTTTAAGAACTTTTTGGGGCTGGCAAGTGTCAATCCCTTAAGAAGCCTATGAAGGAGTGATCCAGCTCTCAGATTTAATCAAAAATATCTTAATTCGTGTTCCGAAGATGAACGAAGGTCTTACGGGGTTGGAACAACAAGAGGGTGAGTAATTACTGACAGAATTTTCATTTTTGGGTGAACTAAACCTTTAAGCAAGAGCCTGTGTCTCTCAGTCGCCTATCTCTATTACTTTGTCTGTTGTACAACTGTCGTGTAGGCTATTTTAGCCCTCCTACACAATCTAACATTTATAACATCTACATCATATAATTTATTCTCTGTCATGTATTGTTCTTACTCATAGCAAGCTAATAGTTAATATTCATAGTCAGTTTTAATGGTTTTTAATATATTTATATATATGAGGATATGTGTTGTCTAAGATACTGGATGCCTTAAATTTCCTTCAGGATTAATAAAGTATCTAATCTAATCTAAAACTTCTTTTTAAACAATACATCAGTTTATCTGATGGCTAATCAAATAGCCTAAATTAAACATGTACAGTATTTTTTTTTTTTATTTACATTGAAAAAACTAAATTAGTTATAATCTGTGAAAATTGTGTGCATTTTTTAAACTTCATTTCGATCGTAAATATCATTATGCTATATTCAAACTAACATAGTTAGGCTGAATCCCAATTCTCTGTCTTACCCCTTCCCCTTAGTTTTGCACGTTCACGTGAGAGTAAGGGCTATCCCAATTCTCATTTTGATCTAGGGGTAGGGCTAAGGGGAAGGGGTAGATACCCCTTAAAACCAAGAATTTTAGCGAGCTTACTTGAAACCAAGGGGTACGCAGAATGCACTGCGCAACCGGCAACAATGGCGGGCATACCATTCAGAGAGTCCCATAAATGTAAGTATTTTTGGCTTAAATGATTGATTAAAAATTTATGACAGTCTTGTTTTGTGCTCTACACAGTCATGTACATATATATTTGCAACCATGTTGTTAATTTAAACGTTTTTAAAAATCGCTAGTTTGCTACGCTAGGCTATGCTAACTTCACATTGCTGATTTGCACAATCAGTCCTGCATTTCTCTGACTAGACTTGAATGGACTCCATGCATACAGTCTACAGTTTTAACTAAACTACATAAGCAGTGAATTTCCTTTTCCCGGATTTCGAGATCGCCCCAAATATCCGGGATTCGGCTTTTGCTTTCTACAGTCACCATTCATTATGTGTAAGTTACATTATTTGACACTGACACGTATGCGCCAGCTTTGCAGGTGATGCATTCAGCTTCAAACGGATCCCGAACGAGACGAAAACACAGGAATATTAGCAATGCTAAAATGCACATCAACTGATCACTTGTTTAGCGTTCATGTACGTCAGGGAAAAAAATCTCCGAATGCTCCACATGAAACTTTAGTCTTCCAAACTTACCATCGTGTCGATTTATTTTGATTAATATGTGCGAGGGAGAGAGAGCAAGACAGCGCGTAAGACAGAGAATTGTGATTCAGCCTTAATCTGATAGGCTACCTTTTGTTAACAAAAAAATATTAACTGGATTTCAGCGAATCAGAAACAACCAGTTGAATACGCCCATCTCAATTTGAAAAATGTGAACATAAAAACAGCGACATTTTCAAATACAGCTTCAGATGCGCTCAAAACACCAGCCCGCCAAGGCAACAATTCAAATAAGCAGAATGGACAAGTCAGATACCAACAGACCAATAACTGGGTACTTTCATTCAGTTTCTCCGATAAACAACAACAGATATTTTAATGCAACTGTCCAGACATCGAGGGAAGAGTACCACCAGAAAAACACCACAGCATACTGACGGCAGAAAGAAAAAAGACTCGGTCAAGCTCAAAAACGCCAGAAAAACAATTGGTAAGTACGTGTTCTATTACTTTACAATAGAAAAATATTTCAAAAGGGCATACGATTTTTTTTTTTATTTATCTAGAAACCAACGGTTTTATCCAATAATTTACATTATCTCTTCGTCATTAGACAGCGGGTTTTTAGAATCGTGTCTGCAAATGGTACCATTTTTAATAAGGGGTTAAAAGGATCGTAGTTGATCTGTGAACCAGTTGCGGTTCAGCACTCATGTCATTCAAGAAACGTTATCATATACACTTTTTTTCTTGGTTGTTTACCCATTTCATAGATTTTAAACAAGTCTAGCTCTTGATTTACTCGCTCACAATCGCACCCAAAGCGCGCACACGTACTGAGTGGATCACATTCAGATAGAGCGCGAACTCCGACATCGATTCGTCTTTCGCATATCCATATTTTTGCTGCGGTACCAGACTACTTTAAATGAGCTTTTAAGTAACGACTGGAATACGACTGTTGAACTACTGCATTTTATGAATATAACTATGGTTTAGCAAAAACTTTACTAAACACACTGCCATTAAACCATGAATAAATGTATAAAATGGACTACCTGTTTTTTATTGCTCCCATATAAATTAACTCACACAATACATCTACATACTCTACTTCTCAGGTTACAAAGACGATTTTGACATTCTGTGCAACAGAGACACGGCTGTGGACGTCACAAGTCAACTCGACTTCAGCTACAGACCACCTCAGGAGACTCAGCTAAACAACATAGCTGAAGAGACCTGACAGGGACCATTCTACTGTCTCTATGGGACAGTCAAATAGATAATGTTAGAACTTATGAGTTCACAAACCTGTCTACAAGAGCATATAATGGTAAAACCAATTTAACAACCACAAGATACACAAAGATCAGACAACAAAGCACAACAATAACATTGCCCACCACATCAAGCACTGATGATTTTGCAACACAAACTCAGTTACACAACCAATAGAGGGTTTATTTCTATAAAGAACCTGTCCCAAGTGTCACAGTACACAAGCAGATTTTAGCACAAAAGAAAAGTTCCACAGGTGCTCCACCTGCAAGATTTTAAGAAAACAAGAAAGTTACATAACAAAAATGTAATGGATCATTGATTTTCAAAATTGACGAGGAGGAGATCTCATTGGCCATCCCAAATTCCTAAAAAATGAAAAAGACATCACGTTCCTAGATGCACAGGACATAGAGGACTTTCTTCTAACCTGTGGGCCTGTGACCGTGACATACACAAATGACAACCATGTCATACAAATAACAAAATCAATCTCCATAATTGAAGTCACCTCAAATGAAACGCATCAGATTGATGAAGAACTTTGCACCATCACAGATGCAGTCTCGTTATCTCAAACTGCTGAACAAAAACACCCAGGTGAAAAAAGGCATGCTTCACCTACACAACACTTCAACCAAAACAAACACAACCCACCAAAGATTCACAGTAGACATGTCACCTAACCCATGGTTAGGAGAACTATCCCTTTAAGGGAAATTAACACATTGAAGACACTAACACCTAAAAAAAGACATAACTTACAAAAACATACTTTGATACATGGTCATGTTTTTTTTTTTTTTTTTATTAGTGGAATTCTAATAGTTTGATTATAATTGTATTTTACATCCTGAAAACTACATATTTATAGTTTTTTTTTCTTTAAATGTATACCATTCCAACGCATCCTCATCCCAAGGCGTCATATTCTGACACTTTGACAAAGCGTCTAAATCCAACGCCCATGGAACCTTTTAGCGTCAATATAACACGCAGAGAGATGGGTAGGTTTAGGTATGGTGTAGGGTTAGGGTTAGACTGCTAGGAGGCGCCTTCTGACCCATATATATCGGCGTCTCATATTGACGCTAAAGGGTACCATGCGCGTTCGATATAGACGCTTTGGCAAAAGCGTCAAAAATTTAAATACTGGAATTGTTAAACTTTTTTTTTGCTTATACTGGAACATTTATTGTAACTGGATTACATGTGTTCTATAATTTTTTGTTTTATATTCACTATGTCAATGTACACACTTTTGTTCAGTCACTGTAATTCTTACACTTTCATTTAGAGTTTTATTATAACTTCTGTTCTCTTCATATTTAAAGGCTATTTTTCACTTCCAATTTTACCCTGATAATAATTCGTTTTTGGTTTTTTACAATTGCTAAAACTAAAACTTTGCTTTTGCATTTATTATAACTTGATACTTCATGTGTTGTTTAATGTTCAAAAATGATCTTGTTCTGAAGAAAAATAAAATAAAAAGTTCAACAGCAATATTCCATGTCACTACTTTCTTTAAACTCCTTCACAAACATGTTGTCCAGACACAATTTTTTAACTTTCAACTGTTTACTACATTTTCTAAATAAATAAAAATCTCACAATTTTAAAATAAAGCAAATATTTTAATAACCATTTTGCATTAGAGTTAAAATCTGTATGTCAATGTTACTTTCAAAATTAAAAACAATAAACATCCAGACAAGTAGAGGGCAAAATGCAACATATCAACTTAAAAGACCACCACCTGATTCAGACAAATTAACCTCCTAAGGACTGCGGAGCCCAATAACATGACGAAGGACAAGAAATTCACCTCTTTTGGGACGCACGATATACCACACTCAGACACAGATACAGGTATTTATTTTAAACTGTAGTGACAAATGTGACAAATGAACGAAAAACTCGGAAGGTTAAGCAATTTATGTTCCCTTTAACTTTGGCAGCATTACCCACTGTGCCATGTGACGTCGGAGTGACGTCTTTTCTATGTAATTTTTGGACGTCCAAGTTCAGTCCACTGAAGGGGTTGTTTTGTAACGGCAGGCGACGTCTTTTTCCGACGTCTACCACACGTCTAATGTTGACGTCCGTGGGACCTATTTATTGTCCAAATGTGGTCGGTTGTGGGCGTCTTTTCAACATCAAATTTAAACTACATATGTTTTTATACAACTTCTATAACTGTAGTCCCATGTTTCAAAAGGGTGGAGGACATGTTTTCTGTATCATGTACTTACATTTATATTTGGCAGACACTTTTATCCAAAGTGACTTACATTGCATTACACATTTACATTCCTATCAGTTCTTGCTTTCTCTGGGATTCGAACTCATGATCTTGGGGTTGCAAGCACCAATGCTCTACTGTCTCTACTGCTCTAAGCTACAGGAAAGCTGTAATAATTTTCCTGTAGCTTTGTTTGGCTCAGCAGCAGGAAATGCATTAAAGGGGTGGTAAAGTATGATTTCACTTTTCTAACTTTAGTTAGTGTGTAATGTTGCTGTTTGAGCATAAACAACATCTGATGTGGTGATGACAACAGGGGTGATGATGGCGCAGTGGATAAGACACATGCCTGTGGTGTGAGAGACCCGGGTTCGAATCCACTGTGAGACACCAATGTGTCCCTGAGCAAGACACTTAACCCCTAGTTGCTCCAGAGGCGTGCGACCTCTGACATGTATAGCAATTGTAAGTCGCTTTGGATAAAAGCGTCAGCTAAATGAATAAATGTAAATGTAAATGTAAAATGTAACATCTGCAAAGTTACAACGCTAAAAGTTCAAAGCAAAGGGAGATATTTGCTTTTAAAGAAATCGTTTTTTAAGGACTACAACAAACGGCTGGTAGGGACTACACGACATTCCTCCCGGGTTAATGACATCAGCATCCCTAAAATGTACATGAACCCCACCCGGGAACACGCAGTCCATGTTGAGAAGAGGAAAAGTTGTTGTAGTCGAGGACATTTGTGAGTCAGCTCAAACTTTAACATCCATCTTTTCACATGCAATAGAAAGTCACTCTGTGTGCATCTCACAACAGTTGCTATACGAGCGATTTATAGATTACCATGACAGAATATGCTAACTGAAGATAGTTAACTCCACATCAGCAACATAAATTCATCAACTAACCATTCAGAGACGTCCTGTTGCATTCTACATGTTGTCACTTCTTCATGAGTCTCTCCATCTTTGTCTGACTCCGTTTTAACATTAAAGGCAGAACAGTTTCTGTCATTTTAGTGTGTCTGCATGAGGTAATCGCAGCTGCTAACACACACAAGCTCTTGAAACCCCGCCCTATGCACAGCTCATTTGCTCATGTGCTAAAACGTCACACACACATTCTGGGGACATCTGAGATTTATTTTACATCTTGTGAAAATGGCATTTTTCCACCCCTTTAAACCTTTGAATGTCAAATGGAGTTTTTGGAAAATGATCTTAAATAATTATAAATAATCTGTATTCATATGTATTAATCATGTTGATAACAACAATGTTGATATTTGTATATAAAAAAAACATTACATATTAATCATATAATTTTCCTGCACCTGTCATAGACGTCCAAATTACCCAGTTTAAAGCCAAATGTTGAACGTTATGTTTAGTGGGTATAATGATTTTTTAATTCGGAATATGATCAAGATTGCTTAGATAGATCTGTTGGGGGAATTTGGATGTTACAAGTACAATATTTAGACACTAAGGGGGCTTTTACACTGGGCTCGTTTGCTGCGGTTCGAGCCCGAGTGCGATTGTTCCCGGCGCCCCCTGCCGCGTTGGTCTGGTTTCACACTCAACTTGATTCGATCGAACCCTGTTGCGTTTGCGTGCATTTTACGTCATCGCAAACGTGCACGGCGCATGATAGAAAACAGAACACGGTTCAATATATTGTGTTTTTTTATTAATTCGCTGCTATTATGCGCAGTTGAGTGAACAATACAGGTTTACTGTGCGTGTGTCACATAAGGTGGGCTTCTGCTGCGTGCAAACAAACTCTTTTGAGGAGACAGTGGATTTCCAAATGTGTTGCCCTGATTCCACGCGCAAATGCGCGAATACACTGCAGGCTCACTCTCGCTCGTATCCAAGGTAATTCATCAACACTATCATCCCTTACAAGTGTTTTATTTAACTGAATACATCACAATAAGCTAAAACGCATGCGCAGGTCACTTTACTTCCTGAACAAGTGCGCACCCGAGTCTGTGTTGCTTGCACATTCACGCGAGCCGCGGCACGGAAGGGAGCAACCGAACTCAGACCACCTCCTCCAGGTAGTCTCGGGTTCGGTTCCCCAGTGCGCACCAGGGTCCCATGACAGCGTTCACATTAGCGATTTTTCATGCGAACCGTGCCCCGTTCCGAACTAAACTGCCAGTGTGAAAGCCCCCTTAAATGAACGAAATGACTTGAATAAAAATTTGTTCGTCAGTAAAATGATCCGAACTTCCCATCACTACAACACACATAACTAATACTTAATGATCTTCACCACGTAGACAACAAATTAGTGTTGTCACGATACTAGAATTTCGAACTTCGATACGATACCTTGAAAAATATCGATATTCGATACCATTTTCGATACCACAGAGAAAAAAACTGCCACAATATTAAGGGGGTATTTTTTTTATTTAAAGCTAAATTTAACAAGTCTAGAACATGACAATGAGGTATGTTTTACATGAACAAAAATGTCCTGAGTTCTATCTGTTAATATTTTTTAATTGGACCAGAGCTAACATGATCCGTTGTATTTTTATTACCTACTGTTATCAAAGATTAAAATATACTGTAACAAAAAAGCACTTAACAGTATCAAATTGGAGGATAGAGTGTCAGAAATGTATAATAAGATTAAACATTCAATTTTCAGTTAAAGGCATTTCATTATTGAATTCAGAGATGCCATTGTCTAGCTGTTTAGTTTAATTAATATCTGTGTAATCAAATTGATGATAATCGCTAATGAAGGCAAATTGCAGAATTAAATAATAATTTTCTGAATAAAGTTAAATAGGCACAAGTTAATTTACATTTGACCACAGTTACAATATTTACTTGTCTAAGATTCCTCAGTCAGATATGTTAACTTTAAGAATTACGGTGAAAAAAACGAGACAACACAAACTCATATCAACAACAATACTAGGCCATCTTGGTTAATGTTTTAGAAAAGTTAAAATGAGAAGAGTTAGTGTTTCCTTTAGAATTTTTTTTAGCAGTGGGGACAGGTCTGTCCAAACAACAAACACCCCTGATGCTGAGCATATATGCTGCTAAATGGTACCCCTGGAGCCTGTTCCTTAAGTCTGTTTTCACCAATAAAATAATTAAAAAAAATTAGTGATGTGAGGGATTATTGATAGTCAAACAATCTTTTGGGTGCCCGCAGCCCGCTCGCAGTGTGAAGCGCGTGTTCGCGCTATTCTCCGACATGCCCGCTCGCGGTGTTCTTTATCAATCAACCAAAGCCGGTCGCGGCGGCGCTGCCCTCGCCATCTTTCCATTCACTTCACTTTTGCTATTTAACCAGAGCGAATGAGACTAGTGTGGTGTTTGTCAACGTGCCTTTGGAGAGAAGTGAAAGTGACCGCTCGGCTAGTATCGATACTTCGGGAAATTAGTATTGGTACCATTCAGATATTTCAGTATCAATATTTATCAAAATATTGATATTTTTGACAACACTACAACAAATTAGCAAACGTCTACTTAAAACCGGGTTTGAGCAAAATCCGCATAAGTGTATCCACTGGGAAGCCAAACAGTACCAGTTTGTAAGGGTCAGGTTATAATTCAACACCAGTTTGTAAGGGTCAGGTTATAATTCAACACCAGTTTGTAAGGGTCAGGTTATAATTCAACGATGATTAAACAGGTGATCTTAATGACTGTTTAGGCGTGTGTGTGTGTGTGTACTCTTATCTATGTGTACACTCACTTTTGTAAATACATTTCAGGACCAAATGTCCTCAATTATATTGCGTTAAACTATGACAACCAACTAATGAGCACATTTCCCTGTTCATCACCAGTTAAGGCTTATAAATCATCCAAAACAATTATAATTAAGTGTTCCACAAGTTTCTGTGATACGTTTAGGGGAAGGTCTTAGGTTACAAGATATAAAATATAATTAAAACATATAAAATAAATGGACATACATTATATGTTCTACCTAAAGACAAAATACTCACATACACGTAGCCTACGCAAGAGACGTAAATTTCGTCATGAGAAGAGTAGCCTACCCTTAATTAGATGAATATGTATGTGTTGCGCACTGTCGAGACATTACTCAAAACTACGCATACATTGAACGCCTGTGTTTCTAAGAGTCAAACAAACAATAGTTTGCAAAGCAATAACCAAAAAGGTGTGTGTGTGTGTGTGTGTGTATACACACACACAAATAGAAACACACCTTTCTGGTTCTGGGATCTGATTGGCAAACAGCCTTTTCCAGCCATGCAATATTATACTGTACACAGCATCTGTTTCACCTTTGTATCACTCTGCTTGCGGAAAATGTCATGGCGGTCGTGAAATCCACCATTCTTTACATATACTATTGTTGTATCACAGAAGGATTTTAAGAGTTTTTAGATGAGAAATTAATTAGACCTCAAATATGTGACTCGTATTGTAAACATAGTGCCTGTTTTTTGTTTTGTTTTACAATTTGCAGAAGTTTTCACTATGAAATTGAACCGTCCTACATGAGGAATACTTTATAGCTGTGTTTCTATGTGAATGAATGAATTCACTACAATTGATGAATCAGAACGTAGTGTTTACATGAACAATAAATAAGTGATCTGATTGATATGTCAGAAGCTTGCATGTGTCTCGAAAGTGTGCGTCTCGCAATCCCTCCATCATACCTGCATTTTTTTTTTTACTTTTTGTTTTCATTAAATATTCACAATTATGTTAAAAACCTACTTTTATGAACTAGTCCTGGAACCAAACCAGTCTAGGACAATTATCTGGACTCTCTAGAAAAGATCAATAATAACCCAAAAATTTTTTTTAACTTCTTCATTTGGATGACTATAATAGGGTCACTTCAAAATGTGGCCTTGACCAGGTGTCCCAGAATATCTCTTTAATAAATGCTCAGATCTTCTTAAAAACAGAACATGTGACGTATGACTCTAAACAAGATCGGACAAAATTTGCATCTATAACAGTTAAAAAGGTGAAAAGGACAATGTTCCTATGAATATAATGACATATTAAGCCAATAAGTGGTGTTCTGCTGATCCCTGCTGTTTAATATAGTCATTTTGTCATACTACTCACTAATATTGTTCTATAAATTATATTTAGACTTTATAAAATCACTATTTTAACATTTACAATCATATTTAGTCAAAATTCATCTATTGAAGTATTACTATTGACAATTGTGTCACATTGAGAAATGTGAATCCTGAAGGAGACTTGCAGTAAACATTTTGTTTTTCCATCATATAGTTAAAATGTTTGTATCTACAACAGAATGTGTGTGTGTAGTCTTAGGTTTCTGAATAGACCATTAAAAGATATTTTCTCAATTACACATCACAACAAAAAAACAACATTTATGTGTGTGTGTGTGTCCGTGTGCGTGTGCGTGTGTGCAAGCATGCATAATGGAGTTAACATGGAAAAATTGGTTTGCTTTAGTGCAGAAAACTGGTGAAATTCAAGAAGTTTAAAATGAAAGTGAGCCAATAAGTGGTCTTCTACTGCCCTCTGCTGGCCATTTTTTTTATTAATAAAGTCTTTTCACATGTGTTTTTGCATTCATATATTTAGACACTAAAAAATCCCTTATATAACAATTACTATTATAACACAATCATATTTTGTCAGAGTTTATCATTTGTACTGATACTACACATAATTGCTAGCAATGTGGTAAATCATGGTAAATCACAGTAAATAATGCTAGAATGTGGTGTATCAAGGTAAATAATAATAATAATAAACTTTATTACAGACTCACCGGTCCAGATAAAAACAAACAAGACAGTACACACAATACAATACAATACAATACAATAAAAACAAATACAACTTCAGAGGAGACAACTATACCAATGCTTCCATAACTTGGACTTATACCGTGTAGTACTAAACTTGATATTGGTCAATGCCACAATTATATAATTCTCAGAGTTATTCAGCCGACATATACATTTGTACATAACATTTCTCAATGTGGCTTGCAGAGTATTAACACCTGCAGCCACAAACATCTCACTGGCACTACACGAGCGTGGTCTTCTCAGCAGAATTCTCAGTGCAGTATTGTAAGCTACCTGAAGTTTATGCAAGCTAGCTTTGCTGAAACTAGACCACAAGTGGGCATTGTAGAGAGGAGTGCAGTAAGCTCTAAACAAAGCAACTTTCACTCTATCTGTGCACCCACCAAACTTGCGAGCCAAGCTATTCGCCTGAGCATATATAGAGCGGCATTGCCTATAAACGTCAAGGTCATCCTTCAACTGGTCTGTAACAAGATGCCCAAGATACTTATATTTGCTCAAAACTATCAAGGTATTACCTGCCAATTTAAAAGGAGGAAACATTTGACATTTATCCTCCTTTGTTCTGCAAATCATCACCGCACTCTTGTCTATATTAAATTTCATGCCATGAACAGTTCCATAGTCAGAGCAAACATTAAGAAGCTGTTGAAGACCAGCACTGCTAGGACTGAAGACCACAAGGTCATCTGCATACATGATATGATTCACTGAAGTGTTACCTATCATACACCCAGTGTTACACAAATTCAAGCAGACAGAGAGCTCATCAACATACATATTAAAAAGAATAGGGGAGAGTATTCCACCTTGTCTGACCCCGTTCCTGACCCCAAAAGGGGCAGAAACACAGTGGCCCCATTTTATAAACATAGACTGGTTGGCATACCAGTAGGACAAAATTCTCACAATACATTTAGATACACCTCTCTTACTCATTTTGTTAAATAACTTGTAGTGATTGACGCGGTCAAAAGCTTTTGAAGCATCAATAAAACTCATTAAAACTGAGGAGTTCTTATCTCTATACGTATTAACAATTTCCTTTAAGGAATATATGGCCATATCTGTGCCATGTTTTGGTTTAAAACCAAATTGGTTATCAGTAGAGGGGATAATGTCCACAATTCTGCTCAACAGGATACTTTCAAAAACTTTAGACAATACACTGGCAAGGGCAATTGGTCTGTAGTTATCAGAGCAACCAACCTTACCGGACTTATCCTTGATCACCGGCACAAGCAAGACAGATATCACTGTATCCGGTAGGAAACCATGAATTAAAAAGGAATTAAAACAGATACCAAGAAGGGGGGCTAACCTCATGCTGGCATATTTAATGTACTCAGCAGTGATATGATCCAACCCACTTGCTTTATTATCTGCTAACTTATTTATTGTACATTATACCTCATGTGAAAAAATTGCCTTAAAATCAACACAATTAATATTGTCAGACATATAAATATCACTTTTAACACAGTTAAACAAGGTCCTATAGTACTGTCTCCACATCTCTGCAATATTCTCAACACCTGAGATACCATCTACAGTAAACGGGGGTGGTATACTACATTTGTTAAGACCCTTTACCTCCTTCCAAAATTCAGTAGTGTGGTTATCCATTACCTTCTCGGCCATAGATTCTGCCCTCATAGCTTGCTCATTTTTATCAATAAATCTAACAGCATATTTATACGCTGCATTAGCATTTTTCTTTTGTTCAAACAGCGGCCCTTGCCTTGGTCTACCAGCCAGCACCCATGATTTAAACGCTAACTTACTGTAGCTTCCTCATGATATCCGGCCACATACTTATTCCAGCCAGGCCTCATTTTACGCCTTTTATTTTTCCATTTAAAATAGGGTCTACTGCTTTCATACAGGGCTCTCACAACATGATCATATAGAGAGGAGATTTCCTCCCTATGCTTCCAGACATTACAGGTAGGATCACTACACCTAATTGCATCACTGGGAAGACTGATTTTACTCAGCGCTCTATTTGTGTCAGCATAATAGCCAGCAATATCCTCCCTTGAAAGGGCAGACCAATCCAAAAATTCAGTACTACAATCAGAACTATCACAAGAGAGCATTGGAATATCCTCAACATTTATCAATATAAGCACAGGCATATGACCATAGGTGGCTGCCCCATACAAAATGTCCATACCCACTATAGATGAGTGTGCATCATCTGTGCTGATACAGTGATCCAACCACGAGGCTGTATGCCAAGCCTCACTTATATAAGTATAAGTATTTGAGGGTAGAAACACTTGACTTGATAGCTTTAAACTATTATCCTGACAAAACTGGATCATGTGATTAGCAAACAGTGAATTTCTGTCCGCAATGTCAGCATTCATATCCCCAATTACATAAATACAAGAAGTATTACTACACTGAATAAAAGAATAAATAAAAGCAAGCCTATTAAGATATTCGGCTTCATTCTGAATACATTCATATGGTGTATAAACATTAAGTATGATGAGCTCCCTGCCACTGTAACTGAGCTGAACACCAATACACCAGTCTACATCAAGCCTAAGGACATTGACAAGTAAGTCAAGTCTCTTATTCCACAGAATGGCCACACCCCCAGGTATTCTACCCCTGATTATTCTCGAGCTAAGATCAGTTGTTGATTCCCCTGCACCATGAAAATTGACATCAAGAATGTTTAATTTTGCCAAGTCTTGCTTTGCCAGAAACGTCTCTTGTAAGCACAAAATGTCACAGTTTTCCAAGAGATTATCAATAACCAGACGACGAGCCCTGTCACCTGCGCCCTGGCCCAAACGCAGGCCTCGACAATTGTAGGACAAAACACGAAGAGGACCAGTCATATGAGTGAACTAGTAAGTGCTCACAGCACCAGTAGACCCACTTCTCAACTCAGCAGACAAAACAGCGTTAGTCGAGACAGCCTTAACTCCGGTAGCACCCACCTGGCGCGGCTCATAATATCGGCGGACAAATGCCCCGTCCGGCCAGAGTTCCGGATTGTACATTTCTCTGACCTCTTGACACTCAGCAGAAACTTTAAAAGAGCTATATCTGCCATTACCGATCCGGTTGCATGACACCACATGTCCAAGCTTTTCACCAAGATAAGCGGAGAGAGCTTCCGCATCCAGATCAGGAGCGAACTTAGGCTGCGTTTACACTTGGCATTAACATGCGACCTGTATCTGGATGTTGTCCACATACACATTGAAAAGACAAGTGTAAACGCGTTTCTGATCGGAATGTTATCCGATCCGCGTGTCCTGGTTCAGAGGTAGTCGAGGACGCATTGTGATCGGATCACAGTGTAATGTAAACGCAATCCAGCCATCGTGTCTGCATTCACAGGTGCACGTCATTTAAACCCCCGCCCAGATCCCCACGTGCTGTCAGAAAATAATGACCAGACGCAGTTTAGACAATAAATTAAACACATTTGAACCTTACAAATAAACGTCAATATTTAAAACACTGTGTGTGTAATTTTTTTCATTTTAATTATCTGAACGAGGCGATCGCCTGTACAATCACAGCTGTGAGTCATGAGATATCTTAATGAAGAGCGTGCGCTGCTTTGCCAGAGGAATAATGGGAATACACTTTTTTTGTAATGTTTTAAATGTTGAATGTTTTTGTTGTTTCAGCATGTTTATAATCTCCCATTTCTGTTAATATAGCCATTGCACGCTATAACCTTAAACCCCGCGATGATCGATGATGTGACTTTGTTTAACATGATCAACCCTGATATTTTTGTATGATCAGCTCTGAAATATTCCTTCATTCAAAAAACGTAATTTGATATAAGACTGGAGATTGCATAACAAAGTACATTGGGACATTGCTTAATTTGTATCATCTTTACTCTTAATTTGGCTACTGACCTAATTTAAATATTATGCAAAAACAGAAATCCGATTGGTTATCCAGATACAGAGGCTACTTAATATGAACAAATGTAAACGCACCGTGTCCTGATTGGCTAATGATCCGATCTGCTTGATCGGATCACAGTGATCGCATGTTAATGCCAAGTGTAAACGCAGCCTTAGAAGCAAACACACTCACCAGCTTGGTCTTGACAGTTCTGATGTTACCTGCAGCTCCAGTCCCAACAACAGACGTGCCTGATTTCTTCTTCTGCGGCCCCGAGATGACTGTGGCCATGTTGTCCTCCCTTTTTAACAATCTGGCTCCACTTTGGCGAGCCAGGTAAAGCAATTAAGCTTGCCGGGATTCCCGTGTGTGGAGCCCCTTCCAGACCATGAACTGGATCACCAGACTCAGCCCCCAATCCATCACGCAACGCCAGTCCATCCGTTGAGACACGTCTGAGTGCCAAGTCGTCCGGGCCGGCAGCACCTCCACCCAAGGCCATAGACAACTCCTGGCCACCCCCAAGAACCAGGTCAGGTGCTTCCAAAGCATCCACTCGCCGATTAATATCCTTAGTAACTTCCCGCAGATCCTCAGACACCTTCACCTGCAGCTGCATTACGCGCTTCATGGCGCATACCTC
The DNA here is from genome assembly GCA_031834385.1 of Semotilus atromaculatus. NCBI lineage: Eukaryota > Metazoa > Chordata > Actinopteri > Cypriniformes > Leuciscidae > Semotilus > Semotilus atromaculatus. The sequence continues at coordinate 20,355,173 of JAULUF010000040.1, forward strand.
AGATGCCAGCTGCTCCACTTTCCCGAGTAGACACGAGACATCCATGTTGGAAAAAGTTACCGGAGGCAGCTCTTCTAAATAGTGGGAGACAAATCTGGGTATATTCTCACCACACTCATTCAACACTTTGAGGCAGCTTTTTATGTTGTTTATGTCCTTCTGCGATCCTTTATGGGCAACGTTGCGCTGCGTAGTAGTGCAGAGATCAAACAAAACTTTCTTGGAAGACTCTATCCACTCTGAGTCAAATGTGTTTGTAGCCAGCAAAACAATCTCATCTTGATTCATTGTCTTCATTTTAACAGCAAGAAAGTTAAGCAACTCATCCTCAACAATGATCTTGCCATCCACAGAATCCGCCATTTTCGCCAGTATATCTAAATCATGCTAGAACATGGTAAATTGTGGTAAATCATGCTAGATTCATGGTAAATCATGGTAAATCGTGAAAAATCACGCTAGAATGTGCTATATCATGGTAAAATATGGTAGAACATGGTCTTTTCCATCTATGATGTCAGTGGTTAAATACTTGCTAATAATGTCTTTTGGTGCTTGATGCTTGAACCCCGATAAATGCTGCTTGCAGCTTTAATTTATTTTATTTTTGTCTGCGTATGTGACAATTACCCAGAACTTTTCCCTTCTGACTTCCATTTATTAAGAAAAAAATCTAAACTAATAAAGAATGTGAAATTTGCTTGAAATGTATGTAAATTTGATATATTTTTAATTGTATGTTATCGTTTTCATTTTTATACCATGTGAGGTACCAGATCAGCGTGAATAGGTTCCGGAACACAGACAGTTAAAACCTGGTTCTGACATGTTTCCGGCACAGATTAAGCCCTGTATGTGACTCTTGTGTGAGTCACTGAGGGATCAGCGACTGTTTAACAGATGAGTTTGGATGAGGAGCCCATAAGAGTCCTGACCTGATCACAGCTTCAAGCGCTTAGGTCCACATGTTAAGAGTGAAACAACTAAAGATCTTTTTTTTCTTGTCTGTCAGCTGTGAAGCTGTGAAGGACAATGGCGTCTGTTAAAGAGCTTCTCAAGAACTCGCTGGAGAATCTGGTGACAGCTGATCTGAAGGAGTTTCGGTGGTGTTTAGAAAATAATCATGAGTGCATATAAAAGTCTGAAATGGAGAATGCGGATATATTAGACACAGTGGATAAGATGGTAGCACGATTTGGACCAGAAAAAGCTGTGAAGATCACGGTGGAGATCCTGAGGAAGATGAACCAGAATGAACTGGCTAAGCAGCTGGAGAACAAACACAAGCAAGGTAACATTTAATTTACAGTGACTGTGAGAATTTGACTTAAAATTTCCTCTTTGCTTTGCTGATGTGTTATTGTGATTTATGTATCCCAGTGAATGATCTAAAGTATGAGTGTGATTAATTTGAATGTAGTAGAAGCAGTGTTCAAGTTACCACACATGTGCGGTTATTATTTTTTTTGTAATAGAATACCAGGTTAGAATTTATTTAAAGATTTTATTATAATTTGAGTAAAATTGATCCTTTGCTCTTTGCTGACTTTTCTCCTCTTTCTCAAAGGCTCAGCTGCAGAGCACAGTAAAGCTGCTCTTCATGAGATTAGCCTCAGACTGAAGGACAAATTTAAAAAAGACTACAAGCGGATATTGGTTGGTAATTCACAGACAGGTCATCAGAAAAACCTGGATGGTGTCTACACTGATTTATATATGGTGGAGAATGAGACTGGAGGAAGAGTGAATGAACACGAGGTAAGACGGTTCGAATTGAATCTCAAACAATTTGATGCCAAAAAAACACCAATCCATTGCAATAACATTTTCAAAGCCCATTAGGGTCAACAAAACAGAAAGGTGCTGACGATGGGGATCGCAGGAGTGGGAAAAACCGTCTCCGTCAATAAATTCATCCTTGACTGGGCTGAAGGAAAAGAAAATCAAGATATAGTCTTCATTTTACCTCTGCCGTTCCGTGAGCTAAATTTGATCACAAACAATCGCAGTCTCATGGGACTGCTTCAAGAACACGTCTTTAATGGTACTGAAGAACTGCCTTCTCTTCCTCAAGGGGATGGTAAAGTTTTGTTCATCTTTGATGGGCTGGATGAATGTCGCTTCCCTTTGATATTTAAAGAGGGTGACAGAATTACTGATGTTCACAAAATAACAACAGTGAGCAATATAGTTACAAGCCTGATCAAGAGACATCTGCTTCCCTCTGCTCTCATCTGGATCACATCCAGACCAGCAGCAGCCAGTCTGATACCTCTTGAATACATTGATCAAGTGACAGAGGTGCAAGGATTTAATGATGAGCAGAAAGAGCAATACTTAAACAAAAACAGCAGACCTGAGGTTGCTAGAAATCTCATCAGCCACATCAAGAAATCTCGGAGTCTCTTTATCATGTGTCATATCCCTGTCTTCTGCTGGATCTCTCTCACTGTTCTTCAGCCTCTACTGTCTCGAGAGAGCAATGACAAAACTCCCACAACTTTTACAGGAATGTACATAAACTTCTTTCTTACTCAGCAGCAACAAATGAAAACAAAATACAGTCCTGAACCTAAAGCCAATACCAGGTCTTTTGATGAGATTATTCTGAAGCTTGGGAAACTGGCCTATCAAAAGCTACAGAAAGGACATCTGATTTTCTACAAAGAAGATATTGAGGAATGTGGACTAGATGTCAGTGAAGTGTCTGTGTTCTCTGGGTTATGCACTCAGATCTTTCAGGAGGAAAAGGCTGTTTCAGCAAGAAGTCTTTTTAGCTTTGTACATCTCAGCGTCCAGGAATTCCTTGCTGCTCTCTACGTGTTTTTTGATGGGCAAAGATGAGAAAGCGGACCTATTTCTTCAATCCTGGAAAGAAAAACGGACATGGAAACTGTTCAAAAAGCCACAGTTTCAGCTTCATAAGGCTGCAGTCAACAAGGCTTTACAAAGCGAGAATGGACACCTGGACCTTTTCCTCAGGTTCCTCCTAGCTAGGTCTCTCACTGGAGTCCAATCAGAGTGACCTAAAGGAACTACTGCCAAGACTGGAACTCAAAACAGAGAATTTTAAAGACACTGTTGACTATATCAAAAAGACAATAGAAAAGGAGGAATCAGTAGAGAGGACCATCAATCTCTTCTACTGTTTGAGTGAACTGAAAGATAACTTTGTGGAGGAAATCCAGAAGGTGCTTAGCTCTCATCTGCTCAGTGGTCTGGTCTGGTCTGGTCTGGTGTTTGTGCTCCTCATGTCAGAAGAGGCTCAAGAGACATTTGAACTGCTGAAATACAGAAGATCTGACGAAGCACTGATGAGATTTCTGCCAGTGATAAAAAACACCAGAAGAGCACTGTAAGAGTCTCCTTTCCATACATTTATATACACTGTTAGTCTTTTGTAATTGGGTCTTCATTTTACATGGGTTACTTGTTGGTCTAGACCAGGGTTCCTCAATTAATTTTTATCAAGGGCCAAATTCTGCCAACAATACAGAGCCAAGGGCCACCAACCACAATGTTATGACCTCGATGTTTGCTCTGCTATTTTTGTTGTTGTTGTTGTTTTGTTAAAAGAGTCACAAATCACAATATAATTATTCTGATTTTATTTATTTTCTTTTTCTCATGAGTCTGTTTTATTCAAGCAATTTTGAGCATTTTTGTATTCAGATACAGAAAACTAAAGAACTTTGCATGGTGGATATTAAAAACAAATGAACAAACAACAACTCTGGATCTCCATGTCTGCATGGGAGTCGACTGATCCTGCTCATCACCACACTGGATCTCTTCTCATCAATTTCCCTAATAGCAGATTCAATTATTAGACCTATCAGCCTTAATATTTTATTGTTCTTACTTGGATCAAACTAAAAGTATTAACTGGCATGTACTCACCATTCAATGAGAGAAGTGACAGCGAGAGGCTGAAGCAATACCTCTGATGTTAGGGCTATATTCTGTTGTAGCAATTCTGAGACACTGATCAAGATGCATACTGGACAGTCTGTTTCTATCCTGGTTCTTGATGATGCTCATTATAGAAAACGATGACTCACAGATGTAAGTGGATGGGAACATTGAAAGAAGGAACATTGCAATAATTTGGCTGTTCTTGAATTTAGCTTGAGAAACCACTTTTGTCCAAAAGTCGCTCACACTAGCCTCCTTGTGTTGCTCTCTGATCAAATCAGACTTTGACATTGCTAAAATCTCCAGCTGCAAAGATGCTTCATCTAAGGATGAAACCAGGCGTTTGGCCTCAGCAGTCTATTGTCCATCTGCTGGGACTGAAAATGGCTGTCTTAGGAAGAGAAGGAGTTCACTTGACAGGTTAAAGCTCTGAAATCGCTCTTTGAAATTCTCTGCCAGTCTCATCACGAAGTCGCGGATTAACGGGTCCTCTGGCACCTGGTGTTTCTCGCAATGCTGTTGTAAATACGGAAAGTGCAGCTTTCTCCCTTGAAGATCCCGCTCAAAAAGGGTCAGCTTTAAACGAAAAGCTTCAACCGCTTCGTACATGTCCGCAATAGTGTGGTTCTTGCCTTGCAATTGCAAATTAAGCTGATTTAGGTGAGACATGATATCGCACAAAAAATGCATGAAAGCCATTTCTGTGTTGTCGGTCAAAAACCTCAGAAATGTCTCTGCCTTTTAGCTTTGAAGGCTGCTTAAAAATGAACAAAGTTAATTTTGAAGTTCACACACTCTTTCCAGCACACGGCCCTTGCTCAGCCATCGGACATCATTGTGCAGCAATAGATCGTGCCGTTCTGCAGACATTTCCTCCAGGAAGGCTCGGAAAAGGTGATGTTGCAGACCAGAATTCGCGCGAATAAAGTTTACCAGCCTCATCACAGTATCTATTGTCTCTTTCATTTTTCCAGACAATTTGGCGCATAACACCGATTTATGAATAATGCAGTGAAATGTTATGAGTTTTGGATTGACAGCAGCTAGCCTGCTTATCAGGCCTCTGTGATGTCCAACCATTGACGGAGCCCCGTCAGTAACAACTGACACAACTTTGCTTAAATCTAATCCATTCGTTTCAAAGAATTGCATCAGTTCGTTAAAAATTATTTCTCCGGTTGCGCGTCCCTTTATTGGCAACAAACAAAGCAGCTCTTCGCGGAAAACCTTCCCATCAAAAAATCTGACGAACACTGACAGCTGTTCAATGTCGGTTCGGTCGCAAGACGAGTCTATTGCAAGTGACATGACTTCAGCTTTCTTTATGTCGGATAAAAGATTGGACAGACACTTACCCGCCAGTGTTTCTACTCTTCTTGTTGCCGTGCAATCGGATAATGGCACCTTCTGTAATAGCTCCACAACCATTTTCTACGTTTTCTCATAGTGGTTTAAAACTTCATCCACCATGTCAATCACACAGGTTTTAATTAATTCTGCGTCTGTGAACGGCTTTTTGACCTTTGCCAGGTTCCAAGCCACACGTAAGGATGCTGCGGTGGCATTCTCCTGTATGGATGTGGTTTTATGAATAACAGCAACTGATTCCTTGTAAGCTGCTACCAATTGTGTTACCTTCTGTTTGTGACTCTCAGAATGTTCAGGAAAATTGCTGTTAAAATTGCTGTGCAATGAGTTAAAATGGCGTTTGATATTATCAGACTTACAGACAGCCACGGTCTGCGTGCATAACAAACACGTTGGCTTTGCGTTGTGGTGGTCAGGCAAAATAAAACAAAATTGTTCAGTCCATTCAGATTTGAATCGCCTATTTTACTGCGTTTGAATTTTTGCTTACGCTGATGTTACCATGACAACCTTGAAATAAGCGCAGGCCAAACATTTTCCTCTCACGGGCCGGATGTGGCCCGCGGGCCGCCTATTGAGGAACCCTGGTCTAGACTGTTTAGAAAAGTTAATAAATGTAATGAGTGTGATTATATAAATACTTATACTATATAAATTGTTTTATCTTTGCTTACATCACTACAGTTAAAGGTTTTTTCAAGCTCCAGATTATAAACGCTACATAATAAGCATTACTGTTGCTGTGTGTTTTGTTCTCTACACAGGCTGCAGTGCTGTAATCTCACTGATCAGTGTTGTGAGAATTTGTCTTCAGTCTTTCAATCCTCGAACTCTGTCTTGAGAGAGCTGGACCTGAGTAACAATGACCTGCAGGATTCTGGAGTCAAGCTTCTTTCTGATGGACTAAAGAGTCCAAACTGTCAGCTGGAGATACTGAGGTTTGAGTTCAACTACTTTATTTTTTTGCAACAAGTTAATTATTTAAAAAAATCACACTGCTAAGATGTATTCTGTATGCAATTACATTGTGTTTTTCTTCTTCAGATTTTCCACATGTAATCTCACTACTCAGTGTTGTGAGAATTTGTCTTCAGTCTTTCAATCCTCGAACTCTGTCTTGAGAGAGCTGGACCTAAGTAACAATGACCTGCAGGATTCTGGAGTCAAGCTTCTTTCTGATAGACTAAAGAGTCCAAACTGTCAGCTGGAGATACTGAGGTAAATGGTTTTTAATTAATGAACTATGCTATAATCAGGTGCAGACTTAACCAATAAGTGAGGTAAGCGGCCGCTTAGGGCCCCAGGGAATCAGGGGGCCCTATCTGATTTGGCGAAAAATATTTAGCAAATGCTCTAGTGTTTATCATATTTATGTTATAAACACACTGGGGGGAGAGCGTTCGGAGCCTTCCCCTCGGACAGCACGCCATATACACAAATCATTTACTTATCTGATTACATGTAAGTTTGAACACATGAAACTAAAAACTGAGACAGCAAATAAGAGTTACAATGTATCATATAAATATACATTCTTACATGCTCCGTGTTTCAGAGTGAAGCGTGGCACTGTATTAATTTACACGCGAGCAACTCATGATCCTGTGTTTCCTGTGTTTTAGAGTGGCTCAGTTCATAGTAAATCAGCTCCTAGAGGGCCACTGTCCTGAAGATTTTAGATACAACCTGCTCCAAAACACCTGAGAGGAAGTTTCTAGTAATTGTGACGACTTTGATTAGCTGGATCAGATGTTTAATTAGGGTGGAACATCGTAAAGTAATGCATTTAAACTACTTGCAAACAATAATTAATTTTTAAAATATCCACACATTCACTCTTATTTGTATGACTCTGTTAATGTTTCCTGTTTAAATGTAAATCAGTAGAGTAATCACTTGAAATTAGTGGTCGACCGATATAGTTTTTTTGATGCCGATATCTTAGAGAGCAGGGTGGCTGATGGAAGATATATATATATATATATATATATATATATATACACACACACACACATATATATATATATATATATATATATAAACACACACACATATACTTTATATATATTTTAATCAATATTTAATAAATTAGAAAAAAAAATTCTTTAAAATAAACATGCTTAGGTGCTATACTTTAGATGGCAACTTCTTGAATCTGCAATCCTATTACAGTATTTTTCACAAATAAAGTAATTAAAGAGTAAGTAAATAAAAATATTTGAATAAAAATGATTAAATCTGCAAGGTTTGTGAAATTAAATGTTTATTAGATATTCAGAGATTTGTTTAAATTATGTAGATGCGCATTTGCTTAATGTTGACGGTAAATTATTAAGTATTTTAGCCTGATTGTTTGCCTTTTCTGTTACAAATAATATAAAAGCAAACGCATTACTTTTTCGCATACCATTTACTTTCTTTGATTACCAGTTCTTTAGCAACCAGTTCTGTCTAACAAAGTATTAGATATGACTGACAGAGATCGTAAACTAATGAAGACGGAGAATGTGAGTGAGCGCTGTGAGCGCCTTCAAAATAAAAGTCTCGCTTCCAACACATCGGCGAATCAGAAAAACTAATAGACCGATGCCGATATTTTAAAAAAGCTAAATATCGGCCGTGGCGATATATCGGTCGACCACTACTTTAAATTACTGCTGGTTATTTTTATAGTTTTTTAAACCGTTAAAACATAAATAATACCTAATGAAAGGCTGAAATTGGTATAAATGTTCAAATAACACTTCCACAGACACTTTTGTTACTTTTGTGACTGAATCTACAGAAAATAACAGCTGCAAATACAAACTGCACAGGTGATAGTAACATCAAACTAATGTCATGTGGACTGTTGTTGTATGTCTTTGTAGATTGTCTGGCTGTATGGTGACAGAGGAAGGCTGTGGTTATGTGTCTTCAGCTCTGAGTTCAAACCCCTCTCACCTGAGAGAGCTGGATCTGAGCTACAATCACCCAGGAGATTCAGGAGTCAAGCTGCTCTCTGATAAACTCAACCACTCAAACTACAGACTAGATAAACTCAAGTATGTAGAGCAGGAAGAGTTTTGATTAAGCAACTCTAAAAACAAAATTACAATCATAACTTATTAAAAACCAGTTACACTTTATTTCTTTAATACATTTTACAACCGTTCTTATTGAGAATTTACAGAGGTGTTGTGCTCTAGTTATACTAGGGGGCTGTTGAATGCTGCATTCTGATTGGTTATTTCCAGTAAACACTCAGCTAAAGTAGTTTCAGGCAGGTCTTGACTGCATTACAGTCCCATATCACCTTGCAAAATGATTTCAGTTATTTCAAAGGTCCTGACAGCCTACAACAATAAAATAACCAAAACCAACAAAGACATTGACAACAAAAAAAATATATATAACAAACAATATAATATAAATCACAAAACATTTCCATGATTTTCCTACAAAATTATTCGCTTTCTCCCGCACTCACATACAAATGCACACACATACAGTACCGACACACGTGCACAGAAACTTGTTTTGCAACGTAAGTAGTATATCTGAAATGGGGACTGTATTAAGGCGGGCATACACTGTGCAATTTGCATCCGATTTTGAGCCGAATTCTGACTCGTGCGACTCTTTTTCGGATCGGGCCGATTTTGTCGTGCAGTGTACAGGGGGAAACGAGAGGTGATTAACCTCTCCCGACAGGCAATCGGATGGTCGGATGAATTTCTGGCATGTCAGAAATGTTGGTCGTTCCTCGTGACTAGATCGCACAGTTGAAGCAGAGCTACGAACTGATTGCCCTAAACTCAGTGCTTTTTCCCCTCACTGCGCCTGCGCAAAAACAGAAGTTTAACCATTTCATCTGCAGCAAGACAGAAAATAAAAGAGGGAGATCTTAATTTCTGTAGCTATCAAACTAGCTACAAATTACGGTTGCTTACCTCCAGTTCGTGTTGCAAAATGGATAAACCATATATTACCCACGTCTTCACCTGCGATGTAGCTACCGTGCCTCTTTTATTAATTTGTTAAACAATGTCCATGTACAAACTGTTTTTGAAATAAAGATTTTAATTCTAGGCTTCAATTCATTGTAATCGACCTTAATGTTTTTAGACAATTTTCAATGAGGAGGAGTAAGCTTCTATGTAATCTTTTATTATCCTCACTGCGCATTGGTTATCAGTCCTTCCAGAAAAATGCAGAGTTTTTTTGTGATTGTTGCGGGCAAAAATCCTTGATTACGCGGCACGTTTTCTTAAAAAATGCGATGGAATATGCAGGATATTTATGCAATTTTATGCGATGAAATTGCGGAAACTTACAGAAATTGCGGGAACTTGTAAAAATTGCGGGAACTTGCAAAAATTGCGGTTTGATGAAAAAGAGAAAAAAAAAGTGATTCCCCCTACACCCTGTTCTCACTAGGCTACTACCTTAATGGAAAGAGTAATTTCTTATTACTTCCTATGATAAATAAGCATACTACATCACAGAAAGTGCTGGGAATATTTAAGGTCTCATCTTGTTTTATTTCAGACCTTAATAAACATGGCAAACTTACAAAACATTGAGTCAAACAAGTTCTGTAGCTTTACAAAAGGAATATCAATATGGTATAACTTCTGTAAAAATGAATTAAAATATTAAAAAAAAAAGTGTGCTTCCTGTTTTACAGAGGTAGCTATACAAATCAGACATCTTCTGTTAAAATAAGTGCTTCCAATGCACAAAGTGCAATCTCTTACTCTTAGGCTGGTAAAGTGGTAGTCCAGCATCGACTGCCGCCTGTGGTCCAACACGCAGTTGCACGAAGTGCAAAATAATTTGCCCCCACTGTCATGTAACACACCGGGAAACTGCTTTGCGCTGTCTTTTGTGTTTATTTTTGTTGGCACATGAGATTTATTTGCGGGCTTCGTGGCTTATTCGCGGGGGTTTGCAGCCTTTCGATGATGTACATGTCGCGTAATTACGTCACTTCATAACGTTCCCATGGCAACAGGGGCGATGGCTGCTCTTGTGTGAAGTAAACGCAACATTTTTCAACTTTCTGTAGGGGTGTGCAAAGCAGCCGGTATTTGTATCTGTATTTGTATTTGTTGAGGGCGGGAAAGTATTTGTATGTGTATTCGAGTAAAATTCAAAATAGGCGTTAAAATCCAGTTTTTTTCTTTTTGCGTTACACTTCTAATTTACATTATAGTGTAAATATTCTTTAATTATATCCATTATAATAATTATGGATATGCAATATTGGTTGATGTTTTTCCATAAATCCAGCAATGAACATGTAATGTCATTGAAAAGAAAATAACATAACAGCCATTACCTCATCCATGGTTAAACCAACAACTAATAAAATACCATTGTGAACATTATGAACACCACAGACGCTGAACAGACTGAATAAAGGGGGGTTTGGTTCTGATTAATGCGGTTCGGGAGTAGAGATAAAAGCCCGCCCGCACTGGCAATTGATTGGTTGGGTCCTTACATGCGCTTCGTGAGGCACACACGCACACTAGCACACACACGCAAGGTCTCTCGCTCGCTTTCTCTGCCGTGCGCGTGCTAAGCATGCGCGCTCTTGCTCGCTCTAGATTCCGGGAGGTTTTAACTTTATTATCAATATGCGGGAGACTCCCGGAACTTCCGGGAGACTTGGGATGTCTGCAGTTAAGGTACAAAAATCTATTCAACAAAAATAGTAATGCAGTTAAGTGTTTTTTTCGCTCAGCCGAGGCCTCTCTGTTGCTGTGTGGAGCAGCCGTGTCAGTCACCTCTTCCTGAACGTCACTCACTCTAACTCACTCATCCGGGTCTCATGAGGAAACGCAGTGTTTTGATATAAAGTTTTTCTTGTTCCTGTGACGGTCTCGGACCTGTCAGCTCCTCCTCCTTTGCGGTTTTCCTGTTCATTACGTCTCCCCTGTAGGTGAGAGGAGCGCAGGTGTGGCGTGTTGCAGGTGATTACTCCAGGACCGCGTGTGGTTGCTTCCAGTTCCTGAGTGTTAAAAAGCTCTTTAGAACTGATGGAAGGAGGCCGCCGCTTCTCCTTCTCTCCCGCACCGTTTTGCTGATTTTTGTTTCTTTTTGCATGACACTTCACTTACCCTGATATTGCATTTGTTTTCGTTTTGAGTTGTAATGATTTCCATTACACGAGAGTAGATGTTAAAACTTCATGCTGATTTGTACTCGGCTTTCGCCAAGATAAGCAACACTAAGACGTAGCTTTACAGTAAACTATGCTTCTCCATCCATTTACGCTTCTTTCCATATGAGGGTGTGACTCCCCTTCTGTCCGGCGTTAACGGCTGCAGTGTACTTGGCGCGTCAGCACACACGACGGCTGCAACTACAGTGTGGTCTCCCTAGTGGACCAGCACGACAACCGTCTGGATTGAGCCGAGTAGGGGACATCTCTAGGGTCTTCAAGTGGGCACCTTCCGTCCTCAGTGTTTCGTCGACTAGCCCACGACACCTCAAGAGGGCTCGACAGTGACTCTGGCGTCCCAGAGTCACCCCCCTCCGTCCCCCACTCAACTCAGCCCAGCTTACTGACCTCTACTTCCCTCCTGCTGCTGAGACCTAACCACAATCTCACTATCTCTCCGCAACCCAACCATACGCGCCAACCCGATTGACTAAGGCTGTCGAGCCCCACTGGTGCGTTAAAGCAGTTACAGTGGCAACGGTTCCGTATGGCATACCACCTACCGCAAAACACAATATCTGCCCAACCACCCGTCATTCTATACTATACAACCTATACAAATTGTATAGTATACTATACAACCTATACTATACAACCTATACAAATAAACCAACAGACTCTTCAAGTTTTTCAAGAATTCTACGAAACCGTAGCGTGGCGGCCTGTACCTTGCCAGCTAGAATCTTTCCGTCTCAACCACAGCCAGTTGCTGCTCCTTTCTGCTGCTTCAGATAAGTTCTTTACTGTGCGACGCAACTCTTGGCCGCTGAATCCGACGTCTCTGAGGAACCGGGTTGTAGAGCGTGCCACAAAACCTCGACAACCCACTTCCACTGGATAAACCTGGACTCTCCATCCTCGCTGTTCTGCTTCAGTGGCCAAATGAGCATACCGCAGTTTCTTCCTCTCATATGCCTCATCTACAGCATCCTCCCATGGCACTGTTAACTCTATCAGTTGAACAATGCGTGCTGATCCAGACCACAAAACAATGTCTGGTCGTAGGTTAGTGGTGGCAATCTCAGGTGGAAAAATAAGCCGTTGATCAAGATCAGCCAGCATCTTCCAGTCCCTAGCAGCTTCCAGTTGTCCTGAGCGAGAATTGGTGTTAACACCTTTTCTTGGTGGTTGCTCGCCTGGGCGGAGGAATGTTGTCTTCTGCGTGTAATGTTTTGCTAGAACAGGCGGCAACTTATTGGTCATACTACGCTTGCCTTCCAATGCTAAAGCCAAACATCTCAGTACTTGGTCATGGCGCCAAGTAAACCGACCTTGGCTAAGAGCCACCTTACATCCTGTCAAAATGTGCCTTAATGTGGCAGGTGATGAACACAAAGGACAAGAGGGATCCTCTCCTACCCAGAGGTTTACATTTAATCTTAGGGGTTCGGCTCCACCCCTACTGCTAAGGTATATGTGACTGTTTCGCGACGAAAATGTGGGTATTATGAAATCATGCAAGCCCCGCATATTTTGCGCGGAAATCAGTAATTTATGCGGCGAGATTGCGGAGTATTTGAAAAAATGCGGCCCCCGCATAAATATGCGGACTTTGGCTGATTATGCATTGAATTCAGCGATCGCATAATCACGTTTTTCTGGAGGGACTGGGTTATGCGGTGATGCGCTATTAAATTATTGCGTACCAAATTGACAGTGATGTCACGGTTCGGTACGTTTTCGATACAGCAAAAAGAAAGAAATGCCAGAGAAATTTCCTATTTATAAAAAAAAAAAATATTTTTAAATAAGTGTGATTTTTCCTAGATCTTGAAACTTTTAGTTTTATAAATGGGGGTAATCTTTGAAGGCTGAACAAACAATGTTTTGGTCATCACATTAAAAATAACATTTAAATATGATAAAATTTGAGTTTTGAAGTGCTGGAAAAAGAGCACTTCAAGTGTGATGTAGGCCTACTTGAAAGCATTTGACTATTTCTGCCAAACTTCCATGGTTAAAATGTAAATTGCAGGTTAACCACCACAACCAATTAATGTGTAAATTAAAGTGCTAAATATGTATATATGTAAACATTTCGGTCTAAAAATGCGTTAAAATAACATTTATTAGGGTTTCTTCCATGGTTTCTTCAACGGTAGCATTTTTTACGGTTGCTGGGTGATGACGTCATAAAAGGGAGTGGAACGCAAACACGAAAATAATTTAAGTGTAGACAAAGCTTTCATGCAGGATCTGGGTGCTTGCTGTGTGAAAAATCAATCGATAAACGCATATGGCAAAGGAAGTGCATTTAAACTCGCTTCAGCGCATATTTATGTGGGAGGCGCGTGCACGCGAAGGGGAGTGCGATTTGCCTGGGAGTCGGAAATCGGTACAACACTGGGATCGATACCGGGCTGGGGAACTAGTAACATTGCCGTGATCAGTCCCAGCTTTGCTGGCATCTACTGACAGAACGCGATATTGCCTGTGCTAAAACGCAACTAATTCGCGATGCTCATTGTCAGAAAGAAAAAGAGAGCTCGATGTCCCTATCGCTGTGTTTGACAGGTGTTTGTGTGGGCTATGCCACCCAATGGGATCAGCAGTGGAGAGTGTGTGCTGCCATGAGGTGAATGCGTTTTGGAGTTTAGTGGAGCAGCTCGACCCGCGGCCGGTTAATCTGACGAGCCTCACGCATGCGGCCTGAACCCGTTTGTTTTGCGAATAGCTTACTCTCATTTCAGGCAGGATCACGGTTCTCGTGAAGCCAGCACACACGAGTATGTTTACAATGGAGTTATTTCATTCATCACTTCTGAATCTAAAAAAAACACAATATAACTGCTAGCCTACTTTTCGTTGACTAACGTTAACTCTAGGCTTGGAGTCCCTCTTATGACGTCACGCCCAGCCTAGTAGAAGGGAGCGGGAGTGCTTAAAACCACTGTAAAAGTACATTTCGGTATTAAAAAAAACATACAAAACAATGGTGGGCGGTTCTTATCTTTATGTTTAATAAGCACATTGCATTATCTTCATAAAAAATTTAACCTGCAATTTACACTTTAAAGTTACTGTTACTATATTAAATCCATGGTGAATGTTGCTTATCTGTGGACTTAAATTCTCATTGCAATTTTCATTGCTACGCTGATGATATTCAAATCTACTTCACGATTGACCCGAACTCATCTTTTCCACCCCCTTCAGTTATCTCCTGCCTTCATGACCTTAAAACATGGATGTCCTCTAACTTTTTGCAGCTTAATGCTGGTAAAACAGAAATCCTGTTGATTAACCCTAGATCACAAAACTCACCCAGACATGACATTTTTATTGACATTGATGGTGTTGAGATTAGGCCTTCAAAAACTGTACGGAATCTGGGAGTTTTGACATTGATGGTCCAAACTGATAAACGGTCCGTGAAGCACAAAATAATAGCGCAGTTTAGTTCCGCTTTCATTACGTTTGCCATTTGATGTTGTGCAACGTTGTGGTGGTCGCGCTAGCGCGGATTTTGGTCGGCTGGAAAAATGGTCCAATGAATCGTTCGGTTTGTAATGCGTACCGAACCGAAAGCCTCGTACCGAATTGTTCAATACGAATACGTGTATCGTTACACCCCTATTACCTAATAATAGTAATAATACAATATTATTAATAATAATTTAATACATAAATTGGAAATGCTAAATCATCTTAATATTGATAGCTGATGCTTGTTTTGACAATATCTCTGGATACATGATATCGTCTATTGGCGCAACCTGGCACCGGGGTTTATTGCGCATATTTCACACGTATAGTGTGAGCAGTCAAGTCGCAGCTGATCGCATATCGCATAAAACTGAAGACCCGAATGAAATAAATGCTAAACTTGAGAAAACTAGATAAGAATGTGACTAGTTTCTACACAAACTTTTATAAATTAGGCCCTAGATCCACTGCGGACCATTGTGGCTTTAATACACAACTAAATGACTTTGCTTCTTCTTTGTACCTGCTGAGGTATTTGCGCAACATAAATCCTTGCTTACATTGTTATTTAAGACTTTAAAACAAAGTTACTGACGTATAGGGTTGCAAAATTCTGGGAATTTTCAAAGATGGAAACTTTCCATGGGAATTAATGGGAATTTAAGGGAATTAACAGGAATTTATGGGAATAAACGGGAATAAAGTGGGAATTTTCAAAGTTGAGGGTTGGCTCTTCATAGGGAACTTAAATATAGTTGAGAAAAGTATATTTTAGCATAATCTTGACTAAAACCATACCTGCAAACTTGTCGCTTTTCGGCTATAATTATCGGCTCAATAATCGCCGTTTTCTTGGTCAATTGGGTCATTTACGTGAATCGCGTAGAACCGGAGAGTTTTTTTTCTGGGGGGGTGGGGGTTAGGCTGCCTTTCATCTGCATGCCATGCAGGCTAGAATTACAAAACATTATTGGATAATTCTTATAATTGACATTTCTCTGGGCCAATCGGAATCTTAGCACTTTTTCTCTTGGCCAATCGGAATCTTAGCACTTGCGTCAGAATCGACATTGGTTGAGACACCTGGCTATCACACGCAAGTCTGATGGAAACTCATAACGTGAAGGAATCTTATGTGAAATTCGAGGTAAGTCAAGCTTTTTTGGAGCAAAAACAACAGCTAGTTGTTTGCTTGATTAAATTAATGTTAGCTAACGTTACCGCTTTTTTATGCTGCGCTCGTGACAGGGTGCTTGTTACTGAAAGAACAAGAGAGAGAGAGCCGGTCGCGCGCGCGCACTCTCACTGTATTCAAACTGCCTTGCGCATATTAAAATCTATTGAGAATTATTGACACGATAGTAAAATATCAAAAGACCAAAGTTTCACGTGGAGCATGTTCAGAGATTTTTTTTCCTGAATTACCGCTGGGTGTGAATTGTACTAAAATTGCCCTATCCTCTCTGAAAAGCGTTCCGCTCATTAAGCTGACATAAACCACATTTTCAATAAACAAAAAAACTATCCAGTGATTAAATGTTTTCTGTGTTGACACAAATCGTGTGCGATGCCCTAATCTGCTGGGATAATCACACAACGCGTGCCGTGCCGTGTGTGTCAGCTAATGGCACGTCCGATTCGCGAACTAATGACTCATTTGAACCGATTCACTTTAATGAATGGTTAAAACAACTGATCTGTCCAACATCTGTCTCTTCAAAAGAGATCTGAATCGGTGTATAACAAATCGACTCAACACTATGGAACGCTAAACACTAAATTAGTTAATAATAACTATTCATAAACTGCACTTCTTTATCTTTATAAATAAACAGCATTTATTAATCTTTGGTAATGTTAATTTCACTATTTACTAGTAGCCTTATTACAATTAAAAACCTTATTAAAAGTTGTATTTGTTAACATTAGTTAGCCTAATGCACTGTGAAGTAATATGAACAAACAACGGACAGCTGTATCTTTATTAATAAAGATTAATAAATACAGTAACAAATGTATTGCTCATCATGGTTCATTTATATTTTATTTCTTTTTTCTCCTTTGCCAATCCTATGATAATTATATACAGTATAGTGTTCATCCAGAACAACATGACCATGGTAACTGTGTAACCTAACCACACCCTAGCAACTGTTTAAAGCCATATTGCAACATATAGAAGCCATATTGCAGCTCCACAACATCGTAAAGAAATGGTTGTTGGCTTGTATGCAATCATACATGTTTAAATTGCAAATATCACATACAAATGTATTCATCTAGTAGCAATGCTGATAAGTTAGATGCTAAATAAGCTAGCATAACTTTATTTACCACATAAGGCAGATGCTAGCTACCTCATGTGGCTGTTTTTCTCTGCCTCCTGCAATATGTTTTCAAGATCATTCCAGTTGTTTAGCTATAGCCTTACTATTTATGTATCTGTTCATGCCATTGCATTAGTATTCTTACTAGGGTTCGGCCGACATCGTGATGCCCCCCATGGAAAGTTTCTAATATGGAATATTTCCAAAATTCCCCAGCTTAACTTCCCATGGAAATTTACCGGAAACTTTCCGGAAATTTACCGGAAATTTTCCACCCCTTTGCAACCCTACTGACGTAGCACCAGCCATTATGTCTAGCTCAATCGTCAGGGGCGAAGCCATTGTTTCAGAAGTGAGGAGGACAGAAATGTAAGTGTAATACCAGTGTTTTTTTGTTGATGCAACAGCAACCAAGCAGCTGAGTTATGCTCTTTGAATTTAAATTTAGATTTATTCACATAACCCTATCCCATGAAAACACACTTGCCCAAAAAACACCCATGTCAACCGTTATTACCTCAACAAAAAAAACTAGGAATGCACCGAAAATTTCGCATTTTCGGCCGAAAGACTTTTATCACCGAAACAATACGGCCGAAATGTTGTGATGACGCAAACAGAAACCGCGACCTGCACGTGCTTGTCTGAAGCAACATGTCTGCGGTGTGGACGTATTTCAGTATATCTGAACCATAGACTGTAAAAAAAGATCTGAACCTGCGAGGAGACGGAAGCCTTGTTTATACTTTAGCCTGGCTCCGCAGCGCGAGTCTACGCAGACAGCGCGCGCGCACCTCTCCTGACGGGCTCGCCGTTGTACTATTCTTTGAAAGCGACTCAAGTAATTGTCCTCTAACCATCAGGAATCGGTGAGAAGAAGAAAGATAAATGCGTGACAATGTTTATTTTTTAGTATACCACCACCAATACAAAAATAATCATGTAAAACTCAGTAAATCCTGAGATTATTACTTGTGACATTAGAAAACCATTTGTATATGGGAACATGTATGTATACAACTAAATTAACGCTCTCTTAAATATTTTCTAATTTCACTAAACATATTTCATTAAGTTTCGTGTACATTTGTATTAAACATGGACCTTTGGTCATTAAAAAGGCTTTTTATGCTATTGTATGCTCATTTTTTAAAATGTAAGCAACTAATTTAGACGTGCAAACTGGGTGCTGGTGTGATGAGAAGCTTGTGCTCGGCTTTGTTTTTATGAGAGAACATTTCATTGTAAATCCTTTCTGCAGGCCAGTAGGCCTGTACATTATTATTTAATGTAGGCTACACATGAGTGGGGTCAAGTTAAACATTTTAGTTTGAATTTTATTTTATACTGTGCATTGTTGCAATGTGCTAAATAAATATTTGCATAATTTGTAATCGATTTATTCTTTGAAAATTTTATATTAATTTATGCAATTGCAATGCCTTGATTTTAGTAACGTTTGTACACAGTCATAGCCATTAATGCAATGGTACTAATAATTGGCATAATTTCTTTCGGTGTTTCGGTTTTCGGCCTTGGTTTCCTCTTTTTCGGTTTTTGGTTTCGGCCAAGAATTTTCATTTCGGTGCATCCCTAAAAAAACCCAGACTGTCTGAAGTGGCTAGTCGGCTGTTAAAACCGTTTGTCGTTTAAACAGCAGCGAGTAATACACTCATAATCAGATTAACCACTAAAATGGCTGTAATTTAATTCTAATTAATTAATTCACTACCATTTCAATGAATTTCACAAATGACCTCTGAAATTTAAAAAGCTTCCCTGTGTGGCAAAGAGGCGGTTACTCCCAGGGAATCTCAATAAGAAAAATTGTGTGTTTGTGTGCGAGCGTGAGTGTGTGTGTGTGTGTGTGTGTGTGTTAAAGACTGTGTGTGTGTGTATGAGAGAGAGATTGAGTGTGTGTGGGAGAGTGTGAGTGTGTGTGAGAGAGTGAGTGTGTCTGTGTGTGTGTGTGTGAGTCAGTGTGTTTACTGATTAACTGTGACACTGTGTGTTTTGTAGTGTGGATCATGGAGGAGAGATCAGGATTGCAGCAGGAGTACACAAATATACGTATACACACTCTCACAAACACACACACTTACACTCTCTCTCTATCTCTCTCTCTCTCTCACACACACACACACACACACTCACTCACTCCCCCTCTCTGTCAACCGTTTTCATGTTTTTCCGACCCTTGGGTGCACACTAGGGTCAGGTTAACGCTCCAGTTGCATACATAACGCACACATATCCACTCCATTACCACATCCTTTCCCCATATCTGGTGTTTGTGTGTGTTTATTATGGGATAAGTTAATCAATACATGTTTATTGTACTTATCTGCACGTTATGTCTCATCTTTAGTAGGGCTGTCTAAAATTGATGTTCCATGTCTAAAGACATTTCCATTTTCAACGCCAAATATAGGCAAATCCACGGACAACTAATGCCTAGTTCACACTACAAGATTTTAAGCCTGATTTGCAAGTTAACGCGCTCGCTGACAGGTCGGGCTGTAATCGCGTGCAAATCTGCGGGGGATCCGCGCTCGCCAATCTTTGTGTGAAATACTAAACGACCATCAAAAACGCTCGCTAACACCTCGCCGACGCCAGACAAATATCTAGCATGCTAAATATCTGGGCGATTTTTCTCTGCGTGAGAAAGATGTGTGGCGTGAGCGCGTGTGAAAAGGGCCATTACGTGTGTCTCACGGTCAATGCGGGAGGGTTGGCAGCTCTGCAAGTGGCTCAACAGGTAGATCTATAAACTCATCTTTCAGGCATTTTACCGACCGACGTCATAGTAATTCGGAAATTAGTGCACAATGCACATGAGTGAAAAGAAAAAAAAAACAGCACAGAAGAATGTCATTTAGCGTGAGATTTCTTTGTTGAGCGTGAGATTGAGGCTGAATGCGTGACTGTCACGCCAGATGCGTGAGAGTTGGCAACCCTGTATATATATATATATATGGGTTCTAAACAGATCATTATTGCGCAAACAAATTTCTTTTTTTTTTGCACCGCCAATTTTGTCCCAGCGTTTCAAATAAACAACTCCTATTTCGCGTAATTTCCCATTCCACTGCTCGCTTGTGTTTTCGTGACAAAACATGGTTCGGGGACCAGATAGAGCCGTTTGGTGACAAGAGTTGCTGTCAGCTCGTGTAGTGTGTAACCCCCTGTTGCAGATAATTTACGTAGTTTCACGTAGTGTGAACACCACAACGACTTCAAGACTCCAGAGCAAGTCATGTAGTCTAAACAGCACAGCGATCTGCCGACGTTTAAAGGCACACTGCGGAACTTTTGGCCACTAGTGGCGCTCGACCTGTAATTTTCACGTCTAGCGCCCCTAGAGGCCACAAGCGCCACAGCACTGTCGCAATAGTCAACCAACAGTCAACCGGTCAGCCTCCAGTGTCTTTAGATTGTGTGTGCAGACAGTAGTTGACTTGTTGGTTGGAGAGAGATAATCGACTCACTATTGAACAAAATAATCATTTAAATATAAGATGAATAATATAAATTATATAAAGAAAATAATTTGAACAAAAGTAAACAAAAAACAATGTCTGATGTAAGTCGCATAGACAAGGGGTGCCCAATCCTGCTCCTGCCGATCGTCAGTCCTGCAATCTCCAACCCAAACACACCTGATGCAAACAATTAACGTCTTCAGGATCTCTTGAAAATTAGAGACAGGTGTGTTTGATTAGGGTTGGAGATGAAATCGGCAGAGCTGCCAACTCACGCATTGGCCGTGAGACACACGGATTTGATTTCTCACGCTGAAGAATTAGTTAAAATCTCCCGGAATCTATAGCGAGCGTGCATGCGAGACACGGAGACAGAGACTGCTCCGAACCGCGTCGCGCGCACATGGCAGAGAGGGAGAGTGAGCGAGAGACCTTGCGTGTACAGAGAGCGCCTGGCTCGTCCTGGCTTTGAATGTGTCACTCTCCCTTTTTCTTTTTTTAGTGTCTTCTGACAAAACCTTTGCCTTCTTCCTTGTAGCTGTTGGTTCGGCAATGACGAAAACATACAGACGGCAATCAAACGCGAGTTGAGCTCTCACGTCAGAATCTGGGGGCGGTGGGGGAAGTGACGTATGCCGTAAAGCGGTCAAATTTTGTAGTTCTTTTTGTGCTCGGGTTCCTACCCGCAACCCGAAGTTACATATAGACAGTAAAAGTGACACAGACACTGTCAGGCTATGGCAGACGTGTCATTCAACCTATTGTAAGTCGATGTACCATCTCAAGGGTTTTAGTAATATATTATAAAGGTTGAAAAGTTCCGCAGTGTGCCTTTAATGTCAAAGCGCGGTTTGAACGCCCCGCCCCCCAGCCGAACTGGAAGTTTTGATTGGTTTTGCACCCGAGTCAGACCTGTCTGTTATTGGCTGAACTGCTTCAGATATGTCTGTTATTGGCTGAAGCGCAGGGCTCCACCGCAGTAGTTTGAAAAGTGTCAAATGTCAGCTTGCCCTGTTGCTCCGTCGGCACCTTTGTCAAAGTACTTTGTACTTTTTAAGAAAAATAAATGTAGAGAAGTTTAATACTTTCTTTTTATTTTACTCAAGTAAGAGTAAAAGTACCACAATTTAATTATACACAAGAAAGTAGAAAAAAATCGAAAAATCTACTCAAGTACTGTAACGAAAGTATTTGTAATTAGTTACTTTCCACCACTGGTCGTGTGTTAGCTGCCCACGCGCACGCCTGTTCAAAAATTACTTTCGGTAAAAAATTTTTTTTATTTTTTTTCCAAAACTTAACAAAAATGTTTAGAGGTCCGGATAAAAAGGTATTGGGGTCCGGACCTGGACCCCGGTCCGCCAGTTGGGGACCCCTGCTATATAGATTGACACTCGGCCCGAATTTTCCTTTAACCCTCTGGAGTCGCGATTTTTTTCACATAGCAGCAACATAGACTTAAAATACTCCGTCATTAATGGTCATATAAATAAAATCAATACATGATTATAAACTATAGAGGGTCTTCTTTTTTTTGTGTACACTCTTATTAACATCAAAACCTTGTGTTTTTGTAAAATAAATAAAATAAACAGTGTGCACTTTCAGCTTACTCTGTCTCTGCAAAAATCTTTTTGAAACAAGTCTGGAAAATGAACTGAAACTCAGCTAATACTTCTCACACACATGAAACATACGTCTAAATAATGCTTTAAATGTCTACTTTTAAATAAAACAATTCACATTTAAAACAAATATTCTCCTGCAATGTAATCTGTATGAAACTAAAGAGAAGTACAGTTTCTCCTGTCTCAGCTCATTATCGTTAATGAGTTCACACCCACTCGCAGAGCACGCTATTCATAATATAATGTGTTGAGGCCATATGCAAAAAAGGTAAACGCCCCCACACAAATGCATTAAAAGCAGCAAGTTTCATCATAATATTCATTTCTTTGAATGCGCGTTTGGAAGATGGCACGCTACACCGGTGCGGAGGCTCTTCAGCTCGTCCTGGACAGTGACGAAGAGTTCACATTTTCCTCAGAAGAAGAGCGGGACTCCGACTATGAACGTTTGTGCTATATAGAGTGAATTTACACCTTTGCCATTAACATGTTTATAAATAACTGAAAAAAGCACAAATGTCAGGGCATGTCAAAACATCCCAAGGGCCCCAAAAACACCTAGAACTCCTTAGACTCACTAACTGGGCTAACAGTAACCACTGTTCCTCGGTCCAGTCAGGCTTTCTCGTCCTCCTTGGTTTTGATTCTATGTTTGATACATTAAAACCAACATTCAAACTGTTAAACAGAGCTTGACTAGATATCGGCTTAAGACAGAGAATAAACATGCTTCACACAGGTTGCAGTGAGAACACACAGTCAATCGTTTATTGGTACAGGTGCAGCTTAAATAGAACATCACATGGCATAGACACATGACAAACACCCCTGAGAGGAATCCACAATAATTGGGAGCATACTCATTAACCAATCAATCAATTAACACCCCCACTTGCTCACACATTATTCACAATCATTCACATTCAATCACAAACAAAAACAAAAACAAAGAAACATCATGGAAACCAATTGAATTACATCTTGGCTTGGCTATAACCCAAACAGGAACGTGGAAAAGGTAAGTAGCTTCACTTTTGTAGCTGGTTTAGTCATTAGGTCAGCAACCATTTGATCTGTTGGGCTATACTCCAAAAACACTTCACCATTGTTAACAGTTGATCTCACAAAATGGTATTTAATATCAATATGCTTACATCTCTGTCTACTAACAGGATTCTTTGCCAATGCAATTGTACCTTGGTTGTCTTCATAGATCATAGGTACACCATACTGATAATCATCAAGATGTTCAAGCAATTGTGTCAAGTACAAACACTCTTGTATAGTGGCAGCCAATGCCATGTACTCAGCCTCACATGTTGATAATGCTACAGTTGGCTGCTTTTTGGTCTTCCAAGAAATCAGAGGACCATTCTTACATAGGCTAACACAATAACCAGAAGTACTACGTCGGTCATTTGCATCACCTGCCCAATCTGCATCACTGTAAGTCACCAACCTTAACCCTTCATCACATTTCCTGTAACAGAGCATCTTGTCATTTGTACCTTTCAGATATTTCAGTACATGCTTTACAGTTGTCCACTGCTCTTCTGTTGGCTCACTGAAATACTGGGACAATTTGCTAACAACATAACTCAGATCAGGTCTAGTGCATGAGGTTAGGTAGATTAGGCTACCCACTGCCTCTCTGTATTTCCTGGGGTCACTCAGCTTTTCATCACCATCGGTGTAATTCAACTTTGGTTCACAAGGTGTCGACCTGGGTTTACAATCTTGCATGTCAAACCTTTCCAGCAGTTTGCCAACATAACTCTGCTGTGACAGTCACACCCCCATCACACTGATCAAAAGTGATACCTAGAAAATTCTTCAGTCTTCCCAAATCTTTCATCTGGAATTTCGCAGTAAGTATCTCTTTGACAGTTTTTAAAGCTCCCTCATCACTGGCAGCAATAACCAAGTCATCAACCCATATCAATATTATCACTTTCTCATGTTCTGTTTCTCTCTTGTAAACACAATGATCAGCTGGGTTTTGTACAAAGATGTTTTCACACAAATAGTCATGTAACATTTTGTTCCAGTTTCGACCTGATTGCTTTAGCCCATACAATGATTTCTCCAGTTTACACACCATTTTCTCATTTGTCTGAGATTCTACATCATACCCCTCTGGCTGTTCCATGTAAATTTTATAATCAATCGGTGCATGTAGGTAGGCAGTTTTAACATCCATCTGACACAGGATCAGATTCTCCTGAGCAGCTTTCTGCATTAACACTCTCACACTGGTAAGGTTGGCAGTAGGAGAAAAGGTTTCTCCATAATCTACACCCATCTCCTGACTATACCCCCTGGCGACATAGCGGGCCTTATACTTGTCAGATCCATCAGCATTGGTTTTGATAGCATACACCCATCTACCCCCCACTGCTTTCTTGCCCTCAGGTAGGGTGGTCAAAGTAAATGTGGTGTTATCCCTCAGTGATTTCATCTCCTCATCCATTGCATCTACCCACTCTCTTGAGTTGGATGAAGTCACAGCTTCTCTGAAAGTCTGAGGTACATTGGAAACCATCTTATAGCAATAATCAATGCTGATTTGCACCTGATCACTCTCCTCTCTCCCCTTAGTGTATCTGGAGAATACGATTCTGGCTTGACCTCAGCTGACTGTAGACTTATCTGGCTTGGGCCTAGCCTAGTCTCTGGAATGGGCCTAGTCTAGTCTCTGGAATGTCACACTGTTTGGTTTTGTCAGGGTCAGGTCTGGTTGTTCTATACCGCACACCAACGTCATCATCATCAGACACGTCATCAGTCTCCTGTCCCTCAATATTGGACATAAACCTCACCAGTCTGTGTTTCATCACCTTTCTACTGTCAGGATAGTAGACCATATAGGCTGGGCTGTTCTTATCATACCCAACGAAAATGCCTTTGTCAGACCTTGAGTCTAGCTTCTTTCTGTCCTGTCTATAAGTATAACACACAGTACCAAACTTCTGCATCCTGGACATATTGGGTTTCCTTCCTGTTAGCATAAAGTAAGGTGTCTGTTTGGTGCGGTTGTTGAAACATCTATTCCTCACCACCGCTGCTGTCTGGACTGCATACGGCCATAGTTCGTGGGGTAACTGACTTTCTAAGAGCATACATCTAGCCATATCAAAAAGGGTTCTCCAGTTGCGCTCAGCAGTGCCATTCTGGTGTGGTGAGTATGGTGCTGATGTCTCATGTCTGATTCTGTTCTTGCGAAGTAGTACTTGATAACCCTGTCCAGTAAACTCAGCACCATTATCAGACCTGACACATGTAACATTCCCATATGGGGCTGTGTCAGCTAGGAACCTCTCTGTGGCGTCCACTGTGTCACTTTTGTGCTTCAGAAAGTAAACAAACACTGCACTTGAGTGGTCATCAGTAAAGGAAAGTGCGTACCTATACCCTTCTCTGGACTTTGGGTCAATGGGGCCTGCCAAGTCAGTATGTATCAACTCTAGAGCTGACTTGGCTCTCACATCAGGCTTTCTGTTCCTACTCTGAGTGAATTTACCTTGGACACACACATCACATTGCATAGACTTGGGTACTTTACCCTTGATTGACATACCATCCACAACATTCTCTAACTTCTGAACATCATTAAAATTGCAGTGTCCCAAAATCTCATGCCACTTCTGAATATCATGGCAACTCATACATTGATCAACACAGTCATTGTTCACTGGCACAGTAGGCAAATAGAACAGCCTGTTATGTTCATGAATAAGAAAACGTGTACCGTCTTTATACTGCAGGATGTCTTCACCCTCCTTAAAGATCACTGTTGCCCCGCTGGAAGTTGCAGCTCTCACGGAGAAGATGTCTTGGGGATAGGAGGGGATGTACAACGCTTGCTTCAGTGTGGCACTGAGGTGCCGGCCCCTGCTATCGACCAGACACACCTCTGCGCTCCGCGACCCCCTTGCACCTTGTGCCATCGGCCAGCTCCACGCAGTGCGTCTCGGCCTGGAATCGGTCGTCGAAGCTCTTAAACCTGGCCAGGTCGGTGATGATATGCGATGTCGCACCGGTGTCCACCATCAACCCCTTTCTGGTGACACCGCTCCCTGGCTGACGATCACTGGTCACCAACTTGAAGGCAAAAGTGTTGTCTGTCTCCTCGTACACCCCATGTGCATTGTCTGTCTCCTCGTACACCCGATGTGCATTGTCTTGCCGTTGCTGTTTCCATTCTCCTCGCCATGTGATACGCTTACCCTGGCTGTACCACTGTTGATCACGCTGACACGGTCTTGCCTTGTGTCCTCTCTGGCCACAACGGAAACACTCAATGTCCCCGCTCTCAGTGCTCCGCACCCTTACACCTGCCGGGGCACTGGCCTTCCTTAAATGCGCCCGAGCCCCCATGACATTGTCTTCGGCCGCAGCTGTGCGCATACCTTCGGTGCTCTCGTAACTCCGCAACTTTGTCTTAAAATCTGTAAAAGAGAGAGTCTCATCCCTTTGAGTGACAAAAATGGAAAAAGGCTTGAATGATTCTGGCAGCCCCTTCAAAACCATTGCAACCAATAGTCCATCACTCAATACTTCTCCAGCATTCCTCAGCGCTGTGATTGAGGTCTCGGCACGTATGACATAGTCAGTCACACTCTCACCACTCAGCTTTTGCAGGGAAGTCAATTCTGTGTAGAGACTCACAATGCGGGGCTTACCCTTTCCAGCATAATAGTCCCGCAAGATCTTGAGCGCGCCACGCCCGTCATCCGCAGCCTCTCGCATGACCAGGGACAAACTTTTGTCATCGAGGAATTGGATCAGTTCAGCATATGCTTCAGCATTCTTTGCTGCATCCTCAGCCAGTGCGTCTGCATCCACACCCACGGCAGGCCCATTCAAAATTGTATCCTTCAATTTCTGCAACCGTAGATGGCCCAAAAACTTTGTCTCCCACAGTTCATAGTTCTTTTCGTCTCCATCAAACACAAGACGAGACCAACGTGAACTTATCCTTTCGCTCATGGTGCTGGCACACTACTCACGCCGTATCTGCACAAATATCAACACATCTGGGCCCATAACCTGTTAAACAGAGCTTGACTAGATATCGGCTTAAGACAGAGAATAAACATGCTTCACACAGGTTGCAGTGAGAACACACAGTCAATCGTTTATTGGTACAGGTGCAGCTTAAATAGAACATCACATGGCATAGACACATGACAAACACACCTGAGAGGAATCCACAATAATTGGGAGCATACTCATTAACCAATCAATCAATTAACACAAACCACCACTTTAATAGACATGCCAGCAATCAGTGTAATTGGAAAGAGTGGAACAATTTTTATCATTCTAAGCCAATCAAATACCTTATAGGAAATTAACAGCATGTTACATAAAAAATAAATAAAAAAAGGATTTATATACACATATATAATGTGTGTGTGTGTGTGTGTGTATGGTCAAATAGGAAAAATTATGCATGTAATTTCAAAGTGAAGGCTTAGAATAGCCCTATACTTTTTTTCCTTCTTGGACAACCAACCAATCACAGTCTTCAAAAGATTAAGTCATACATAGCCCCGACTCCACACTAAGATGAATGTTTTTAGGCTTGTTCGACTTCATGCAGCTCTGCGCAGACCGATCGGCGGCTGACTTGAAGCAGTGCATGCCGGTTAGAACTGATGTCCGACTTGATACAGCGCCGACGCCACGTGACTGTGACGTATGCAATCAAAGTACCGCGAGAGCGATTCGAGAGTAGCTGGAGAACTCAGCCAGCGCAGCTTCTCAGGAGCGTCTGTACTGGACTGCACGAGCTCTGATGACGACACAGCTGTTCCATGATTGGCCGAATTCACCACATGACTACGATCACATGCGTTTTGTGTTTATTCTCACACCTTAGTTACACTAAAGCTCACAAATCAGTTTGTTATAGCAGTAAACACTCTTTTCATGTAGTCGCGATGTTATATTGTGTCATGTTTATCAAAATAAAACTGATTAAAAAATGTAGACTCCACTTCATTGATAGTATAGGCTTATGTTGAACTTTATTCTTATTCAAACTGACGCTGTATGAGGCAGTACTTAAAGTTTTGAATGAAAATGTCTCTGAAACATCTGTGCATTTGGCAAATATTGGATTTATTTCACTTCAGCTGTGACAAACTATGCAACCACCACGTGATCGGTCACTACGTGAACCAGAAGTGTTCGACTTCACGTCTCCGTTTGCAGCTCCTCCCCGCCTGCACGCGGCTACTCTCGCCGATCGCTACGTCCAGCCGCAGCCGATGTCCAACACACCTTTTGTCTTTTCCTTACTCAGAGTTGCTCTCAGATCGGTCCCGAATCGCTTTTAAGCTAAGACTCCTACGTAAAAGTTTTTAAGCTAAATTAGGAGTTTTCTGAGAGGATTATTATAATCTTTATGAATACGGGCCCTGGTCTTCGCTTCTGAGTTTTCTACACTTTAGAAGAAAATAGTTCACAACAAGGTCAAGAGTTCAATGTCCAGGAATGATTTTTACTCAACTTTCTACCTTAAAAAATCCGTTCAATAAGTTTATTGTTCAATACAATTATTGCATAAAGCCTTGATACAAATAACAATCCTTGTGTCTTCAAAATTCACATGGAAAGGGTTTAGAATCTAAAGACTCTGAAATAGAAAACTGCTCTGACATGCTGTTCAAGTGACGTCACTTGCAATCGACACCTGCTCTCCGACCCATCACAAACAAACGAACACAGGTCTCTCATATGTCACGCATTGAGCGTGACAGTCACTCATTTTGGTCTTTTGTAATTTCTCTGGCCGCGCCGCTCTCACTATGGAACCGGCAGGAATCAAGCGTGTCTCCCCATGTCATTTCAAAAATAAATAAAATGTTTTAAGTTTTATAAGCACAAATGCTCGCCTTGCTCTGTTCTGTGATGCGCGTTCGTGACGTCACGTAATACGCAATTATGAAAAGGTTAAATGAAAAGGTTATGCTTCTGTCCTGACGAAATTCTCTTTTAGCCTTTTAATATTAAAACACCCAGGAAATGCACACAAAATGGGCATTTTATACGATAAACTGACACAAATACAGAGGATAACAAACTTGTACTGGTCTTCAGCGGTTCTTTGAATAGAGTTAAACTCACCAA
Organism: Semotilus atromaculatus; assembly: GCA_031834385.1. Classification (NCBI taxonomy): domain Eukaryota; kingdom Metazoa; phylum Chordata; class Actinopteri; order Cypriniformes; family Leuciscidae; genus Semotilus; species Semotilus atromaculatus. Next base: position 20,384,670 of record JAULUF010000040.1, read on the forward strand.
ATTGTTGGTTGTACGGAAAGATTCCGTCTGACTTGAAGTTTTAAGATTCAGTCTGGAATTCAGTCAGAAAAGTTAATTCTTTGTTGAGACTTGAAGTTTCAATCTGGATTCAGGTGAGTATCTCCGTCCAGGTCACAGGGCATCAACTGTTGTGAACTATTTTCTTCTAAAGTGTAGAAAACTCAGAAGCGAAGACCAGGAGACTCGGGTTGTATCTTAAGCCTGGTTCACACGGCAGGATAATTAGGCCGATTTTAGCCCCGATTCACCCCTTCCGACAATCTTAAGGATGCTCCGATTATCATAAAATAATCTGATCAGATATTCCTGCCGTGTGTGGTGTGTTAAGACTGGTCTCGTCTGCTCGGAAGGACGTCGGGACCGCTCCGATCTCAAATCGGGGATATCCAACATGTTGGATTTTTTTGGCCCGATTTCTCCTCGTGTGTGGTGTCTCCGTGGGACAGACGAGCACGCAGCCTGTGGACTGTGGCGTGTAGCCAATCAGAAAGCGAGGTGACGAGGCGCAGACCGGGAAACAAAATCAAAACAGCCGGCGGCATGGCGCACCCAGTATGAGGCGCCGGACTGGACAAAAGCGAAGCGAACTGCGCGAGAGAGACCGAGCTGTCGCTCGCGTGCAGACACCCTCGGTCTCTCTCAAGCGCTGTCGCTCGCTCGCGCACTCCACTTTTGTCCAGTCCAGCGCCTCATACACCTGAAAATCCGGTGGACGTCGGTTAAAAACAAACTACAAACTATCGCCACTGCATCCTCTTCGTCCGCCATGATTGTTTACTCTGAAATCACGTTTGATCTCGAGGGATTTTGCGAGATTTTCCATCTGACCTGGGAATGCTCGGGAGTCAAATCGGCTCGTGTGTGATGTGTTGATTTTGCCGTGTGGCTGCGCACCACACACTGTACGACCAAAGCTGTTAGACCCGTGATTTTTTATCGCCGTGTGTGGGGTCTCTCAGGTTTGGAAAATCGGCCGACAATTTTAAAATCGTCCCGTGTGAACCAGGCTTTAAGCAGGTTCTTTATTGAGCACACGAGCTGTTGGCAGCTGTAGTCTTCCAAGCTCGTCTCGAGTCTAAACTAAACAGTATGCATTGTAGTTAAATATACATTCCAAGGGGGGAGGGATTTACATAAAGGAGGAGACTCTGAACAAAGCATGCAAATGTAGTACGGAAGTCAGCTCGTTACTGGAAATTCCCCAGTCCTGATCTCATCAGCATAACAGTTATTCAGAGCCTTGAGATGCTAATCCAATCAGCCTGACTTGATTGCTCAAACCTTAACATTATCATAGAGACAAAGGGTGGGAGTTTCAGTAGTCTGACTTATTTAACTTACAATAGAGAGAACAGGATTGGCAGGAATCTGATCTCATCATCATAATCTTAAATGCTAAATTCAATGTACCGAACTTCAAACTACCGAATCAGTTTATACAATATTGTATTGGAACCAGGGGCGGCTGGCCAATAGAGGGCTTTACAAAGATATGTAATGTAAAGGCAGTGGTTTTCAAACTGGGGTAACGTTACGTACGTGAGGTGACAGAAGGGGGTACGGGGAAAAAAATTCTCCCCTTTTTTTGTAATTAAAGGCCTTTTTGTGGATAATTCAAAAATTAGGTTAAAGATACAAACAAAGAGGGATTCAAACCAATAGCATATAAATAACAATGTATAATTTACAGACTGTGAGCTGAAGAGTAAAATGTTTGTTTTTGAAGGAGAGAAGGGTTGATGTTGGACGGATGTCTTGAGGAAGAGCATTCCACAACCTTGAAGCTACTACACTAAAAGACTCCCATGTTACCAGACTATTGAAACTGACAGAATATGACACAGCCCCACCTAAGATATTTTTCACCAGCCGCCACTGATTGGAACCTAAATTAAAGGTGCCCTAGAATGTGAAATTGAATTTATTTTGGCATAGTTAAATAACAAGAGTTCAGTACATGGACATGACATACAGTGAGTCTCAAACACCATTGTTTTCTCCTTCTTACTTAAATCTCGTTTTTGAAAAACACCCCTGAAAAACAGGCGAATCTCTACATAATACCGACTGTGACGCAACAGTCGGGATCATTAATATGTACGACTCCAAAAATCTGCATATGCCAGCCCATGTTCAATGACAGGCGGAACTGCGCAGCCGAAGCATGAAGTTGTTCAGTGTTTGGATGTACAAATGAACACAAAAGTATTTAGTTCCTTCATCTGAGCCTCTGAAGAAACAATGGGTTAATTTTATTTTCTCTGGAAATCTCCAAACATTTCACCAACGAGACTGTTTCTTCAACTTCGGCCAATACAGAGCTGGCCTCGATCGATCGAGCTACCAAGTAACACTTTCTGATGTGTAATTGTTCAAGTTCAGACAGGAAATCTTTCTCTCAAAATCGTTCAATACTGTATTTACATCATCATGTTTGCAATGGTGAAAGCATTAGAGAGAGTGCAGAAACTGCGTTGCAATGATAAGATCTTTATTCTCATGATCAACACACTGTCATCTGTTTGCTCAATGCTCATCACGGCAACATTTTATGTGATGGGAATAGATATAAATACTTTAAAAACATCTCACGATTTGTTAATCTCGATAGCTGTAATAGTAAAAACTTATAATATCTGTAGTAAAAGTATTTGAGAGAGTTTCACATGTAATATGTAGCTATTTCATATGCAAGCATGTCAGCCAATCACAGCAGAGGCCGGTTACACACAGCAGACACGCCCCTCGAAACAGAGCGTTTGGGCTCAGGGCTAAAATCAGGCTAGGAAAAATGCCTTTTATTTCTAAATTATGACTATTTTTGATCTAAAAAAACATACTAAAATTATAAGGGCAGCCCAGAAAACATTATACAATAAAAATAAAAACCATTCTAGGGCACCTTTAAACATTTAATAAATTTGTAACACTACAACCTTTGCATTAATCATTATATACTATTGATTGAGCCACAAGTAAACATATTTTCCCCAATCTTTTCATGTCTGATACCCAGGAGAAAGTCAAGACATTGTTGGGAATTCCCAGTCATTTAAATCAGGAAAACCCCCCAGCACTCCAAGTTTCTTGTACCTGCTAAAACATGTTGCAGTTGCTTATTTTGAAAGTGAAACCAAGAGTTGAACCATTGCTGTTTGCTCAGTCAATAAAAGGAACATCCCCTAACTCACTCTAGACCAATGAGCTTTAAGAGGCCGGACCTGAAGGAGAGTCTAAGATATACAGATAGAATGACAGGAAGCTATAAAATGTATTCAACTCAGATTGAGCTGCTGAAACAGTGTCCCAATCAACCTGAATTCACCCTAAGTAAAGCCAAAAGGTAAGTGACACTCCTTTATCCATGGATTAAATGGGTATTACAAGGGATAGAAAATATTGTTTAAAATAAAAGCTTTTACACATATGAAGAGTCACCATAAGCCATATTTAAGTGTGTGTGTGTGTGTGTGTGTGTGTGTGTGTGTGTGTGTGTGTGTGTGTGTGCTCGTGTTTATATTACATTGTGGGGACCAAATGTCCCCACAAGTATAGTAAAACCTGAAATCACCTACATTGTGGGGACCAGTCAGCGGTCCCCATGAGGAGAACAGCGTATAAATCACACTAAGTAATGTTTTTTGAAAATGTAAAAATGCAGCATGTCTCCTGTGATGGGTAGGTTTAGGGATAGGGGCAGTGTAAGGGGACAGAATATATAGTTTGTACAGTATAAAAACCATTACGCCTATGGAGAGTCCCCAGAAAGATAGGGAACCAGACGTGTGTGTGTGTGTGTGTGTGTGAGTAGGTATGAGTGAACTTTGACATGTCTTGATAAAGTTTAGGGCCATATCTTGTTGCAGCTTCAAATTACTTGTCTGACTTGCTGGACAAATCAAAAAAAAAAAAAAATCAAATCCTTTTATTGTCACACAACCATATACACAAGTGCAACAGTGGGTGAAATTCTTGGGTGCAATTCCACAAATAAAGCTTACAGCATTTTTATGCGCCTCATACAGCTTGTTTATATAATTTGTAGTGAATGTGTGCACTATGTGAGTGTGGAAGATGTTTGTGTATATATAAGTCTGTATATTCTGTGGCTTTTGTCTGTTTCTCTTTACATATTTTTATTCTCTATCCCTATACAATCAAAATAAAAGTTTTTTTGCTTTTAGTATGAATACAGGTGAAACTCGAAAAATTTTAATATCGTGCAAAAGTTATAATTTTGATGATTATGGCTTACAGTTTATGAAAACCCCAAATTCAAAATCTCAGAAAATTTGAATATTACATGAAATCAATAAAAAAAAGGATTTTAAATTCAGAAATGTCGGCCCTCTGAAAAGTATAACCATGCATATGTATATAGGTATATACTAAATATATTAGTTTCACCATTTAATTTGAATTAATGAAATACATGAACTTTTGCACAATATTATAATTTTTCGAGTTTCACCTGTATGTTACTCTTACTGTTATCTAAAAGCAAGTGTGCTCCAAAACAATGACACAATTTGCATTTAGAAGATATGTGTTCAAAACATACAGTCTCTCACTTCCGCCAATATGAATAAATTATTTTGATGACATCACTCTGCCCCTCAGCTCATCAGATTTTCTGTCCAATCAAATGCTCTCTAGAATCTGAAGCGTCCCGTCCCTAAAAAGAGGCTGAAGCTGTGGCTAAAATTGGTCACTTGTTCAAACATTTACAATTTTCTACATGGTGAATGACACATAATGCACTAAATAGGGGATAGGGGATGATTCTGTGTAAAAATGCTTTCCATTGGGGTGAATGAAGCCTGGTTTCACGTAAGTGTCATGCGAACCGCTGCATCTCCAGTCCAGAGACATGTCATCACAGAGCAGATCATATGTGCGAGTAAAAAGTGGGCCTTTAAGGTGATGTAAGAAACACATTTACAGAAACTTCCCCAAACAGAAAAAGGAAAAGCTGCTCATCTGGTTTTGTGTACTGTAGAATTACTGTAATATTTCTCCATTTTAGACTTTTACTTCTAGTACACTGCAGTAGCTTAAAGGATTTTAAACGTGTGTATCTGTTGGACAGCTGTATTCTCCAGTGATCATGGATACACCAGTCTGCTTGATTGACACTGGGTCAGAAGGGAAGCTGTGTGTGCAGGAGTCAGCACTACAGATCCTGCAGCAGATCCAGGAGCCAGTGGTGGTGGTGGCCGTGGTGGGTCTCTACCGCACCGGGAAGTCCTACCTGATGAATCGCCTCGCAGGGAAACAAACAGGTTAGAACTATACAGCGCTGAGAGCATCCAAAAGCTTGAGAAAACAACGTGCAGTTAGATGCTGTTGTGGCGAAAATTCATTAAACAAACATCACTGCGTAAGGGACACTCATAGTCAAATTATAGAAATAGAAGTATTTATTCTTGCAAGAATAGGAGCAGTCTAATACACAGTTGTTACCCTGTGCAGAAGAGTGACACACCCTCGGACAGACTGAACTAGCTTTTATCTTAGTTTCAAGGCCTTCTTCCCCCCAGAGCCTTCCTCCCAGTAGTTTTCCATAGACGTCACTAGTTGGCCCACTAAGCCCCCCCCTGCACCAAATGGCCTTCTGACATCTAGGTCAGAGGTCCTTGTTCGTCTGTTCTCTGGAGTGTCTCCCCCTTCTGCCTCCCCAGGTACATAAACAGAATCTTCTCTCACTACAAGTGAGAGACACACATGTGACATTCTTTGAGTCATCTATATTTTACTAAAGATAAATGAATATCATAGAAACCGCCACCACAACTCCTCACTTTTTTATCATTCAGATTACTCATAATCTCAATAATAAACAAAAAGAAAATTAAGTCGTATCATCACTCTTCTTAAACATTTGTGAAGCATTATTTAGAAAAAGGAAAAAGCTTAGGCTGTTTTTTGTAAGGATAGTCCCTCGAATATTAGCAAGCAAGTAAAGAATTTATCTGAAACCGGGCTGAATGAATAAACACTGCTATTGCACTCTCGACCTAGATCGAACCCTCAGTCATCTCAGTTAAATAAGAAATAGTGTACAGATTAGTTAGAAAACCAAAACCATCAATTCACCAAAACCATTTTTTTTCATCAATTCAAAAAATCCTTCATTCCAAATTCAAAGCATTCATAAGAAGAAAAAGGAAGGAAAAACATACCCCAACAATTAATACATTTCACTGTAATCGCTATTTGAATTGTCTGCATAATTTTGTTCATCATCATCATCATTCGGATAGACTGTCATTTTCACCAATTGAACAGACACTCCAGTTTTCTCATATTCACCCATGAATAACAAAATTATCAGAATAACACATACCATTAATCCACCAAAATATTTTCTAGCCATATTCTGCTAACTTTTAAATCTTAAAACTTTACTTAGTATGCTCTATTTTATGCCTTATTAAAAAAAAATCTTTCCAAAAAAGTTTTATAATTTTATCAATTCTCCTAATCAATGCAGTTGTTCAAAATGAACACACATTTCCATTACTTCACCATAATTAATGGATTTTCTACTTTTCCTGAAAACATTTGCACTAATCAATCAAATCATTAGATCTATACCAATACATATTTTGATTCAATCAAATAAAATCATCAAAGTCATCACAAAAACACTCCTCTGCTAAACTTAAACCGTTAGTTTTACCACATCCTCCTCCAGGTGTGTTGATCGTTGCCCCATCGACGTTCCGTCTTCGCCAGGTGTAGCTCTTTGCGAGCCGTAGCCCTGGGCTTCCCACGTTGGTGGAGGAGGTTACGTTACTAGCACGTCCTTTTTCCCCCCACTTTATGCTTCACGTTGGCGTCTGCGTTTTGGGGTATCTGAGGTTGATTGGTGAAGCTTAAGATGCTTGGACTTAGGTGTCACATCTCCAACCTCGCAACCTTGTTTGAGGAGAGAGCCATTTCCTGGCTATTTTCACCTGTGAATGAAAAACCTAAGTATTTTTTTTGTTACTGACCGCTTGTCTAGCCGGCCGTCCCTTTTGGTGTGACCTGTGGAACGTTCACCATTTGTTTACATTTAGCCAATTCAACTCTGTTTCTTCTCATTTTACTGAAACATATTATCACTAACATATTAGCACTTGCTGCCATAATAGCACTCAGGGTCCTTTTCCCCTGAAAAACACTCCCCCCTGTGTTCATATCAACAATACAATATTTATACATTTGGAACATAATCAGATCAAGTTGCCCTCAAAATGGCAATGATTTATTTTAACCTCTTTGATTCCAGCCATCCTGACATTCTGCAAAAGGAAAACTTTAAGTTATGTGCTGCGCAGGTGTGGCACCTTTTCTTTCAGCCATAATAATAACCCAGGCCAGGATAGTTAGCCAATTTCATCCATAGCCATTATTTTACTCGGCACATATTGCCCTGTATCAAAAGTCTCAATCCTCTGTAAAGGAAAGCAAATGTTGAGGTTATTGTCCGTAAAGTACAGTTTCTTTTGTCTACTGTTCTCCCGTGGCCTTCGATGCCCTGGTGTTTCCTGTTGAAACAATCTTTGTTATTGGTGTGTGCGGCACACTCACAGACATCAATTTTGTTAGGCAGAAAAATGGCTTCTTTCAGAGCTTTTATGCAATTACCCCTAGTGTTCTCCCAACATTTATTCAGCAAATGTGAACCCCTTAATAAACCATATTTGGCAATTGTTATACCATCTCCCTCTTGATGCACGACACAACTCGAGCATCAATTTAATATAACATTTAACATAGTGTTTTTTATAAAGTTTCCCCCTCAACACTAACCCAAACGTTGTCCTTCAGACAAATTTCCTCCAGACATCTTTCTCTGCCTCTGAAACAAAAATATTACATTCCTCACTTAAAGCCTCAATCTCAATCTCATCTTCTTATCGAAGTATTTAAAGGGCAACGGCCCTCAGTCTCACCGCGGATCCTGCTTTTCAGGCCTGTTGTTTTTGTCTCGCAACTCAGTCATCTACAAACATTTTCAAAGTCATCAATTGTTTCTATCAAGTCAGGTCGTGGTGTACAGACTTGGTCAATGTCAGTCAAATAACATTCTCCTCCTTTGCTTACAATAATCATGAATGTGAGGGGCTCTCTTGATAATTTCATGTTGACTTAGCCAATAGGTCACTTTGTGTTGCCATCAAATCTACAACATTTTCATTTATCTCAGCCCATGCCAGATTGTGATCTACAACTCCACAATTCCAATTTACCCAAATACCTAAACTGATCCAGAAAGTAATTAAAATCCCCATCATAAATGACAAAAGTAATTATTACCAGACAGAGCTTGATGACCAATCAACTTAAAGCTCGTCCCATGTTCTCTATCTTTTCATCAGATTCACTCAGCATTTGCCTTCTTTAAAATTTGTCACCTGCCTTAACCCATCTGTAATGATAAACCACTCTCCAGAGGTTAAAGACACAATATACACACTATTCAGGTGGAATATTAGTACCCCAAACTAACACATACAAGACCTAAAGTGCTGTCACCATCACACACACACTCATACTGGACACACATATCTTAACTGCTCATTCTCAATGTTCGCCTTTCCTTATATCATCGTTAAAAGGATTTAAATTTTAAATAAGATTTTAAACTTTACATTTTTCTGTAGCTTTTACCTAACTTTACTTAAACTTTACTCTTAACCAGTTTCAAAGCATGTCTGTTCATTATTCATTTAATTTTTTTTTTTTTTTAGAAAAGTCAGCTGGGTTGTTTTGGTTCATTATCATTATTTTACCAGGCCTGATAACAGAAAGACAGACAGAGTACCAATCCCTTCCTCCAGCAGTCTCTCTCACTATACAAATAATCTCTTCAACAGCCTCCTAAGACTGAAACTTAATTAATCATAGTCTAGAACCCTTAATAGTTCACAAATGTTAATATATAAATGTTTAACTCAAATTAGAACATTACAACAATCTAAAATACATTATGCTATGAGCATTTCTAAGGTTGTCTTTAGTTTGAATACTTGTATAAATTCTCAATTTACCTAACCTTTGTTCTCCAAACTCTACAAAAACTGTCTTAATCTTTAGTCACCACCATGTCTAATGACCTTCAGGAGTTAAACCCATCTTATAGACATATTAGTTCCAAAATCAACACTTCTATAATTTTCCTTGCCCATAAGGCAACCAACATCATGTTCCTGATATAAACTAATAAGTTTTGTTACTGTCTCCCCAACACATAATGACAATACCCTCTTGAAAGCACATTTCCCATTAGCTCTTTATCTATAATTTCCATCAGGGTGCTGTCCCCTGGCATAGTTGCAGACACTTGTCACAATGAACAACAAGCCATGCAATGAATGCGGTTTCTGGTGAGTGGCATAGAGGAAACTCACATTTTCTGGGTCAGACTGCCGTAACTCCTCACAGCGCATCTCACCTCTCAATGCTCTGCTGACCCCGGTGGCCTCCAGTAATCAGCGCTCAACTCTCATACCTTTCTCACATATAACACCTCCATCCGGAGATGCCCAGTGTTCGTGACCCCCTGTGTTGGGCTGTCCCCTGGCCAGGAAGATCATCCCGTCATTGAGTAGCCACTCGTACACACTGGTGACCGTTTTTTCCCATCACACAATCAGTTATTTCAACAGAACTCAGCTGTTTTCTGGAGCTTAGGAAAGGCACATTCAAGAGTCACCTCATCCGGACTGCCTAATAGTGTTAAGGGAGACAGGTTAATAACAACAGTATTTAATCTCTCAAATTTGTTAGACCTGTCCGAATCAACAAAATCTCAGTGAACTTTATTCACAACCATCCATTCAGTGTACTGTTACCTCTGTAGCCGGAGCCATCTGCCCTGTTTCATGGTGGAGGCTAAAATGAGACCAAGAAGTCACTGGTCCTAAAATAAGCTCATCAAAATGTCACTATCGGTTAAGGTCTGTATTACTATTTTAAAGACTTCTTTAAAGTCATTCAGGTTTACATTTAAAACATTTACAAATACAAATTGCCCTCTGTATGGCAATGATTTCTTTTAACATCTCTGTGTCTATGATTTTCAACTGAAACACTGTGCTTTACTATCAATAGCTTATTATCACTTATGACAGGCTCAGATAACAGCTCTTAGCTGTCATTGAATGAGAGAGACTGTGAGGAATTCAGAACTGGTACACTGCACTTCTATAAACTTCAAACATCAAACTTTACCTACCATCTTTTAACTCTATCCCAGCTTAAGGCATCTTTGCCAGAAATTACATGCGTGTTCAAATAAACATAATTTTTATTGTCTTGTGCCCATATATCAAGGAATTTAGACATTACAAATTTCCACTCAAATTGAGTCTGTCGCACTGGCACTTTCAGTCACACACACCAGATCCAGATAAGCGAACTCTTTCAGCCAAATCACAAGCTTATCTTTTAAAAACCAAAACATCAGCTCTGTTCTTTTCATGGTCAACACTAACAGGCTTTTGTTTAATCAAATGCCTTTCTACACATTTAGCAACTGTTAATCCTATAACACTGCTTCTGAATTATTTTATCTTAAAGAAAGAATAATAATTATTCTAGTTCTTAGTAACGTTTCAAATTTCATCTCAATTTTAGTTGTTAGGTTCTCAATTACCATAGTTTTAACACTTGACTTCAATGTTTTCTCTAGGAGTTTATCAATCTCCAATCAGGATTCACACTAACTTTCGTACAACTCTTTAAAGTGTTTCATTAAAACACAATCATCCTTTTAGTTACTTCCATATTTTGCAACTCAAATTTCTTTTTAGTCATTATCTGTAATTTTACATCAACCGGTACTTATCCATTCACGTTTCAACAATCTTTCCTTTAAAAGGAATTCCTTAAGTTTTCAATCTTATGACCTTATTTTTATCTCCTGTTCTTTCTCAGACGAAAACTTTAATATCGTCATTTAAACACTGATCTACTTTCAAACCCACATTAATACCTCAAATTTCTGTCACTTTATCACATTTTTAAACACCTTCTCGGTGGGCATTTACAGTTACGTGTTAAATGGCCCTGCTGACCACAATTAAAACACTTTGTCACCTGGTGGGTTTGTTTCAGCCTCAACTACAGCCACAGACACCTTGCCTAGTTTGATCACTGTGAGCTTGCAAACGGCTCCAACTTACTGCACACCATTGTAGCAGTGTGTCCCATTCAGGAATGTAAACAGAGCCACTGATAAGCAGTTCTCTGTATTCTTCTTACAGTCCACCAATGGCAGATACAACAATAGCCGAATCATACTCTTCATCATTATTATTGGCAGAACATTAATTCTCATAAGCTGCATGGAAATGCTCAAAATATTCGAATTTGTTTTCTGTCTTTACCTTACAATTTGTACATCATTATTTTCATTAAAACTGGTTTGAAGCCTTTTTCCTTCCATCACATGGTTAGTCTGCAGATTCAACTTAATATTATCATTATTGTCTCAGTCTTATCTCTACTGTTTCTCCAAAACAGATTATATTACTCAGTCCGTAAATTACACAGACAACCATTATAGCTACTTGCTTCAATACCCTTATTTTCTTAACATTAATAAAATAAAGCAGATATATCATCATTTCAATCATTATTTTATCAAAATATAGAATTGTTCCCCATTTTGCTTAAAACATATCATGTTAATCCCTGTCAATCATACAATGCCTTATTTTTATTCTGAAACTCACTTTTCATACAATTTAAACAGTTAATTTGACTTCCATAAATTCTGTCAGAAATTTTCTTTTCATCACATATAGTTTTCTACTATATTTCTTCTCAATCTTTCCCTACATGCCAGTTCCTTCTGTATCCTCTCCTTTCTTTTCTCTACATGCCAGTTCCTTCATTATCTAACCAGTTCATGATTGTTTGCTTACAATCCCCACACACACGTCTCAACCTTTTGTTTTTCACTTCCCTCTTCCATTAAGTCTCTCACTTACAGTTCCCTCTATTTCACACAGCCAGCCTTATTGCTGCTTGCTACTTCAATCCTTGTTACGAAAAAAATCTTCTGACATCTGTCATGAAAAATAAAAAACCCTTTTATCAGTTATATTCAATCTTACTATGGCAATACATTCTACATCGACTCCGTTCTCTTTTATCTGCTTCAACAACTCATTGTCTTTTCATTTTTTTACACACGTTGAACGCAGACACAACTTTTGTTTCTCACTGCTCTGTTCAACTGATTCCCGCACCATCTTTAATCTTGTGGTGCTCAATATCATACATTTCTGCCCTTAATTTTATCTCATTTGACAAAACACCGGTGTACCAAATTTCGCAAGCTTGCTTTTGAGACATCCCCATACTGCTGCTTCTCTGTTTTCTGTGGATTTCTCTTCAACGCGCGTTTTCTTTAATCTGTTGGGCGTCCCCAGCAAATCCGATTCTTTTCTTTTAACCCAAATCGGTCGGGTTGCACTGTTAGTGCCCTCCTAATTATGGTTTACCAAAAATTATTTTCTGGTTCCCCTTAATTAGCCTCGGTACCTAAAAACAATTTGCTCCGTGATGGAACAACTAATTTTAAGGTTCTCTTATCTGTTTGAAATCTCTCGATCTGTCCGTAGATCTTAATCAATCTTAGATAATTCTCTCCCGCATCTGTTTGAAATCTCTTGATATGTCCGTAGATCTTAATCAATCCAGATTACGTACCACAGAAACAGCCCTCAGCCAATATGGTTCAATTTCACTCTTCCCCCCAATTAAACTGAATTTAATTACCTTACCCAGAGATGTTGTTCTCATGCCACTTGCGGGTTCTTTAGATTCCAGTGGTCGATTCTCCCGGCCCTGATATCGGTCGGCCCCTCTCTCTCAAGTTTACGAGGTAGAGCTGGAACTTACTCATTCCAGGTGGCCAAACACCGTCCGATCTCAGGTCCAGGAGGCACGTCCAAGGAATCCCACTTCTGACACCAAAACTGTTGTGGCGAAAATTCATTAAACAAACATCACTGCGTAAGGGACACTCATAGTCAAATTATAGAAATAGAAGTATTTATTCTTGCAAGAATAGGAGCAGTCTAATACACAGTTGTTACCCTGTGCAGAAGAGTGACACACCCTCGGACAGACTGAACTAGCTTTTATCTTAGTTTCAAGGCCTTCTTCCCCCCAGAGCCTTCCTCCCAGTAGTTTTCCATAGACGTCACTAGTTGGCCCACTAAGCCCCCCCCTGCACCAAATGGCCTTCTGACATCTAGGTCAGAGGTCCTTGTTCGTCTGTTCTCTGGAGTGTCTCCCCCTTCTGCCTCCCCAGGTACATAAACAGAATCTTCTCTCACTACAAGTGAGAGACACACATGTGACATTCTTTGAGTCATCTATATTTTACTAAAGATAAATGAATATCATAGAAACCGCCACCACAATGCATAAAAGTTTTTGTGTTTTTTTTGGTGTGGCATTATCAGGGTTTGCGTTGGGCAGCACCATCGAGTCCAAGACGAAGGGCATCTGGATGTGGTGTGTGTCTCACCCCACTAAAGCAGGAACCACTCTGGTGCTGCTGGACACTGAGGGACTCGGAGACGTGGACAAGGTGACGTAAAAACCAAATTACTAAAACACAGCTAAAAGTAACATCAAATGTCACAAGCCAACTTAAATAAACGATGTTTCAATTAATTCAACAATACTTACACTTTCAGAGCAGAGATACCCTTATTCAGATAGAATGTCACATTCAGCATGTTGTTGGCTTTTGAGAATGAACACATGTATTCAATTAATAGATTTCTAGTTTGTTGTTAATAGGAGTCAGTGAATGCACTTTCTTAAATGTATGATGCAACATATTTACTTAAAGACTAATTTGTACTGATTTAATACTATTAAAATAGAGCAGCTTTCTTTGAGATTAATGTCCAGTTTTTCTAACTCCATGATTGTCTTTCTCTTTCTCAGGGAGACTCAAAGCATGACACCAACATCTTCTGTCTGGCTGTGTTACTGAGCAGCACTCTGGTCTACAACAGTCGAGGGACGATTGACAACAGGGCTGTAGAGGAACTACAGTATCCTTCTGACAACCTAGACAAATGAGTACAAATACATCACGACACTGTAGTCAAAACAAGGAGATGTCTATTTTGAGGAAGTGCATTGGGTTTATTTTGCATTGGTTTTATTTATTATTTATTGAGAAAGGCACAAAAGGGGGGAAAAGTGTTGTGGGACTTATTTACTTATCTACATACCTACATCTATCTGCTTCCTTCATAGCTAGGCTTTGTGATACTAAAAAGTATTTAAGAAATGGTGTTGAGAGTTTGTTGAACATTTTATCTGTACAAAGGTAAAGGGAAGGGAAGGAGTTCTTCACAAGGGAGAGACTAGTTGACACTTCAGGACTGCATTGTCGTCGTGTCCAGGTGCAGGTCCTTCATCAAATCTGGATAAGGCGGTAAACCTCGGGATTAACAGAGAGACTAATATTTGAGTAGAGGTCATTCTTCCATTCTTCTTATGAATGGAACGAGTACATCCCGAACACCCACAGAAAAATATGATATATTCTCCATTGATTTTAACCATACAAAATTGATTGCAGCTTTCAGACAAAAATATCTTCACCTTTTTTAATTTATTTAATTCGCAAGCATTAATGCCAAGTAATGTGCAAGCACAAATCTCTCTCAACTCGCTGGCGGATTTCCTTCACTCTCGCACACTGGACGCGTGTTTTCCTTCATAGCTAGGCTTTGTGATACTAAAAAGTATAGAAGCAATGGTGTTGAGAGTTTGCTTAGTACTTCATGGAATCACATATTTGTTTTGTTAAAACATGAATCATTTGTTGTTTGACAGTCACTTGACAATCCTGACATGTTTGACATGCCTGAACAAACTATCAGATTTGTTACTGAACTAACAGAGTGCATTAAGGTCAAATCATCAGATGAGGATGAATCAAGCGAGTTTGTGAAGTTCTTCCCTAGTTTCATCTGGGCTGTGAGGGACTTCACCCTTGAGCGAAAGATCGATGGCAAAGACGCAACAGAAAATGAGTACCTAGAGTTTGCTCTGAAGCTGAAACATGGTAATTTATTAATAGTTTAAAATATTATTAGAGCCCCCAGAATCACTATCATAATGTGTAACTAGTATTTGTCAACAGGTTTGTCATCAGAAATGTTGTATTACTCTTTTAAAATGCATAGTTTATTGAGGTAATACTTATAGTTTAATAATATTTGAATTGAGAGGAGCTACAGCATGTGCTTATTTGTTTTAGGCACATCAAAAAAAGTGATGGAGTTCAAC
Source organism: Semotilus atromaculatus (assembly GCA_031834385.1). Taxonomy (NCBI): domain Eukaryota; kingdom Metazoa; phylum Chordata; class Actinopteri; order Cypriniformes; family Leuciscidae; genus Semotilus; species Semotilus atromaculatus. The sequence continues at coordinate 20,400,015 of JAULUF010000040.1, forward strand.
TTGCCCAGGGAATGCATCCAAAAATTCTTTCCTTCCAGGACGTGCTTCACTTTCCCGTTTCCAACCGCCCCAGAGACCGTGTCTCGTTTGGAGAGCTTGGATCCTGCTGATCTTTCCTCTGAGTTCCTGGATGTCACAGATCGTTTCTGCAAGTTTGTCTTTCACGAGAGCCATGTGAAGAAGCTGAAGGATGGAATCGCAGTCACTGGCAGAGGTGAGTCAAAATTAAATCTGTTTAGAGTTTGCATGTACTTACATATGACTGTCTGTTGTGCAATACTTTTCCTGTATCATGTTGTTTGACTTCGTTCCTTCTCTGAAGTTCTGAGTCATTTGGTGAAAATGTACGTGGACACCATCTCCCGTGGGGCTGTGCCGTGTCTGGAGAACGCTGTGATCGCCATGGCAATGATTGAGAATGAGGCTGCAGTGAAGGAGGGGCTTCAGGTTTACAAGAGTGGAATGGAGAAGCTGAAGGACTCCTTCCCTGTGGAACTGAAGGAAGTGTCCTCAGAACACCAACGTCTCAGCACTATGGCCACACAAACCTTCATGAAGCGTTCCTTCAGAGACACTGACGGGAAGTACCTGAAATCTCTAGAGGTAGACCGAATTTCTTCACAGATTTTCAGTTCCAGTTCATTTAGGATGATGCTGTGAACTTTTGACTCAGTAACACTGGGTAACCAACTGAAAAATGTAATCTCTCTTCTGGCCCTTTGTTGGTTTTGAATACAAACCCAATGATCAGTGTGATTATTTTACTGTCCTCTTCTGGAGTTCAATGGAATGAAGAGATGTCTTAGTATACATATAGATGAAATCTCCTCTGGTGCATGTTGTGTCTTTTTAGGAAAACATTAATAAACTCTTTGATGAATACCTGTGCCAAAACAACCAAGCGTCAAAGATACTATGTGAGGATCTCCTGTCATTGCTCTCGGAACCAATGACAGAAAAACTCAAACAGGGTTTCTATGCCAAACCTGGTGGCTATGATCTCTTCTGCAAGGATCTGGAGGACATTGTGAAGAATTATAACAACCAGGCCAATAAAGAAGTCAAGGTCTTGCCCATATTACACTTATTACACCTCATTATTACACATACTACACATTACAGAAATATGACCATTGTCATAATTATCCATTGTTTTTCTATATGTGTCTGTATGTAATAGGCTGAAGAGGTCCTGGAGGAGTTTCTGAAGCAGAAGTCTGTGGATTCCAAAGCAATTCTGCAGGCTGACAAAAAACTGACAGAGAAGGAAAAAAAGATTAAGGGTGAGAGTCTTAAGTCTAGGGTTGTGCCAATAGACGATAGCCAGAGATATTGCCTATGACGATATTATCAAGACGATAATTGGCTTGTTTTCCCATTAATGCATTGAATTATTATTATTATTATTATTATAAGGCTATTATTATTATTAAATTATTATTAGGGTGGGCCTACTATTAATTTGCCTTCCCTAATTTCATAATGACATGACATAACCACACTTGCGACACAGACACGTAGGATTGAGGACTCCTCAAAGGAAAATGTTTTTAAAAACAACTACAAATCTATATCCCACATCAAAATAGAATTTCAAGGTGATCAATTCACAAATTGTCAAGAGTGCTTGTTGTAAAAGAGACGCATTTCTTATAGTTGTTGTTTAAGCCAAGATGAAAATGTTTGTTTTTTTTTGGTTTTGTTTCCATAGCACATTAACAAAACATTTAATGACACCAATAACACTAAAAACAATACAATTACATTAATAACAATACTGTCACTAATATTATATAAGCCTAATTACAGTCTTTAAGTCCGAACACAGCACAAATTAGTCATCTGTGAAAATCAAAGGCAGCTTCAAACATCGACTTAAAACTATTAATATTGATTCTTCTCACTGTTTGACTTACGCCAAAAGAGTAACACTTGATGTATGACGTAGGATATATGTGTAGCGTAAGTTTTAAATATGGATCTTTTTCATACACTAACGCATTGCTTCGCTTCAAAATACCTTTATTAACACCCTGTAGGCGAGCAGGACGAGGTCAAATGACGTGAGAGAACGGCGCATGGCCGGTGGCGTGATTGATAATGAGTGACGCACCGGTCTCGTATCTCTCATGTCCCTCAACCTCCTCCTGCTAGCCACACCCCCAGAGCCATGTCGGCCACTTTTATCATCGATGGATGAGCTTTGATGGACTTCCAAAAAAATATATGCATTGACTCCCATTATAAGGCTTGGAAGAGCCAGAATTTTTTTTTTAATATAACTCTGATTGTATTTGTTTGAAAGAAGAATGTCATACACACCTAGGATGACTTCAGGGTGAGAAAATCATGGGCTTATTTGAATTTTTGGGTGAACTATCCCTTTAATAATCAAATAAGTAAGCCCCGCCCCCCAAGATAGTATCATGTATCGCCGATCGCACAGGGTGACAATAGGACAAAACTGACTATGGAGCATATTGCACAACACTACTGAAGCCTTTAAATCCCTATTTCCCTGTTTGTAAGCTCTTACCAGGCTTTATGTGAAAGAGGTGCTCAAAGGTTTAGGTACATGTCAGAGTGCTGCTGGACACTGAAGGACACAGAGACATGGACAAGATGAGGTTACAGACAGATTATTTTGGTACAAGCTATTTCAAGGGTCCAAGAATTGCACCCTGCAATTACAACTGCAGTCCAGGGTGGCTTTGTATGACATGATCATTACAAATCAAGATTTCCATGATCAAGATCAATACAGGTGCTGGTCAACGAATTAGAATTATTTTAAATAGTGCAATCATGAAATTCTTTGAATGCATTTTTTGTGCAGAAAGCAAATCAGGTGTTCACCGCACCTGTCCTACTCGTTAGACTAATCACAGAACTCGTTATCTGGAAAAAAATTTGCTCAGCTGAGCTTTCCAAAAGGCCCATTTAGGCCATTTAACTGTGACACTGTTGTTTTATTGAATTAGAATAATGGTGAAAGCGTTTCATTGAATTAGAATAAATGCTCAAATTTTAGTTTTCTGTGAAGAGTGTTCACTGTGCAGTATAAAGTCAGGGTTGAGTAGAATTTCTAAGTTGTAAAATCAATCATGGGTAAGCAGCGCGACCTCTCAACCGGAATAGTGGCTCAAATTCAAGCCCTTCGCCAACAAGGCTTGACCCAAACTAAAATTGCTGAGCAGCTCGGCATCAGCCAGTCTTCCGTCTGCAAAGCTCTCAAGAAAAACTGCAGCAAGCGCACCAACTGTTCCGGCGTCCGAAAAACTTCTGCTCGCGACAACAAGCAGCTGAGAAAGATCGCAGTCAGCAACCGGTTCAAGTCCACTTCCGAGCTCACCGACTTGTGGAACAAGCAGACCGGCGCTGACGTCTCCAGATCAACAACTTACCGTCGTCTGCGCGAACTCGGCTTCAAATCTCGCGTTCCAGCAGTAAAACCGATGCTGAACAAGAAACAAATGGTGAAACGGCTGAAGTGGGCCAAAGAACACGGCGAGTGGACTGCTGAAGACTGGCAGAAAGTGGTCTTCAGTGACGAATCACGCTTCTGCATCTCCTTCGGTGACCAAGGTCCTCGTGTCTGGCGTCGTGGTGGCAAAACCTACAACCACGAGTGAGTGAAAAGATCCGTCAAGTTTCCCCAGAGCGTTATGGTCTGGGGATGCATGTCCGCTCGAGGTGTAGGGAAACTCTGCTTCCTCAAGAAGACTGTCAATGCTGCCGTATATCAAGATGTTCTGGAAACGTTGAGGAACAGTTCGGCGAAGAAGACTTCATATTTCAACAGGATCTTGCACCGGCTCATGCGGCAAAGTCGACCAAAGATTGGTTCACTAAAAAACAGCTTGAAGTTTTGGCATGGCCGGCCAACTCGCCTGACCTCAATGTCATTGAAAGCCTTTGGGCCATCGTCAAGCGGAAAATTTGCGACAGAAAGCCTACTACGCTGGACCAACTGAAGCAGAACATCGCCACTGCCTGGGAAGCTGTGAGTGCGGAAACTTGCGACAAGCTGGTCAAATCGATGCCGCGGAGACTTCAGGCAGTCATACAAGCCAAAGGGGCAGCCACAAAATACTGAGAAAGTGATGATTGTAATTATAATAAAAATTATTGCAATTCAATGAAACGCTTTCACCATTATTCTAATTCAATAAAACAACAGTGTCACAGTTAAATGGCCTAAATGGGCCTTTTGGAAAGCTCAGCTGAGCAAATTTTTTTCCAGATAACGAGTTCTGTGATTAGTCTAACGAGTAGGACAGGTGCGGTGAACACCTGATTTGCTTTCTGCACAAAAAATGCATTCAAAGAATTTCATGATTGCACTATTTAAAATAATTCTAATTCGTTGACCAGCACCTGTACATTGAACTCTCTGGCTCTACTTGATGGTTCTAATTCAGTTCTAACTCATAAGGTCAGAACTACATTAGCAAATGTCACATTCAGTATGCTATTTTTGAAAGAGTGCAACTTAGATGAAAATAAACACTTTTTTTTGTACAATATTGGGAGTTGAAAATGGAAGGAAGTATTCTTCTTAAAAGGTGAATTAGTATGTGAATCATATATAAAGTCAATATTTTATCTGTCTTATACAAAAAAAGACTCTTTATCTCATAGTTTGATTATCTATAAAGCATCCGTTTCCCTCCTTCTCTTTTGTCAATGAATGACTAGAGGAAACAGAGAAAACAGCCCTTCTGGAGCAGGAAATCAAAGCTAAAGAAGAGAAGCAGCGACAACTTGAAGAGAAGATGGAAGCAGAGAGACGGAGTAACGAAGAGAGGATGAGACAGATGAAGGAGAAGATGGATGAGGAGATCAGGCTCCAGAGAGAGGAGGCTGAGCGTGCCATGGACAGCAAACTGAGGGAGCAGGCTGATCTGCTGGAGAAGGGCTTTAAGGAGAAGGCAGACAGGATGAGCCAGGAGATGGAAGAGTTCAAGAGACAGAATGCTGAAGCTGAGAGTAATAGAGCTAGAGAGTTTGCAGAGATGTTAGAAAACTCCAACAAGAGTCATGAGGAGTCTATGGCTATGATGATGCAGCAACACAGAGAACAAATGGAGGCCATACAGGAGATGAATGCAAACTCCTCCGGCGGATGTTGTATCTTGTAAAAATGCTTTAGTTCTGTAATCATCAAACTCTTCAGAGGATTGTAATTCACAGTGCAATCAGAGTATATATATAGAGAGATATAATCTTACAATAAAATCGATCTCATTATCTTCATATGAACTTTAGTGATATTTGATATGATGGATTAGGAAATTTAAATTTCAGTTCACAAACATGTTTTGTGTGTCCAGTTAAAATGATCTATGATATATCATAATTGTTGTTATGACTTGACATTTGATGTTTATTTGACAATTGTAAACAACAGTTGTTGTTTATTTGACATTGCTAATTATAAACAGTGACAAATAAGGTTAATTAGTGATTCGGTAACACTTTATTTTGATTGTCCCTTTTGAACATTCTGTTGACTATAAGTAACGTTGTACCTATGTGTCAAATAACTCCCATTAAGGCTATGTTTACACGGAAACGATCAGAAGAGAAAACGCAAAAGTGGCGTTGCGTTTTCACTTTTTATTCTGCGTTTAGACGAGCGTTATGAAGGGGAAATCTGCGTGCATATGGTGACGCAAAAGTGTGTGAAATTCGATGTAGTATGCACTCCAGGCGGCTAGGTGGCAACGAAGCACTGCCACACAACAACACCAATATCTGAGAATATTTTGTGCAACTGCTGAAAAGACTCTATGTTTATCAGAGCTGCGAGGGCAACTTGAAGGTCCGACGTATGGAAATAATCCGACATGTTAGTTATTATTTTCCTGTACTGGCGAATGCCTGTGACGTAAACGCGCACGTGATCGAGGGCAGTTTTGCGTTTTTACCGGTTTTTACCCTTTACACGGGAACGCGACGGTGGAGCGTTTTTAAGTTTTCCACTCTGGAGGGTGGTTTCACTTTTTTGCGTTTTTAAGCCATAAAAACGGCGTCACCGTGTAAACGAAAGGCACATCCGATAAAATATTTTTACGTTTTCACTCGGAATCGTTCTCGTGTAAACAGGGCCTAAGGTATTAGTAGACCATCTGCTTTATATCTGCTAACTCTTTATTGTTAGGGTTCTCCAACAAACATTCTACTAACTCTACGTAACTTTGCAACTACATGTCAACTCATTCTAACCCCAACCCTACCAATCTATGAATTATCTACTAACACTCTAATGAGAGGCAAACGTTACTTACAGGTGAAACTCGAAAATTTTAATATTGTGCAAAAGTTATCATTTTGATGATTATGGCTTACGGCTTATGAAAACCCCAAATTCAAAATCTCAGAAAATTTGAATATTACATGAAATCAATAAAAATAAGGATTTTAAATACAGAAATGTCGGCCCTCTGAAAAATATAATTATTCATATGTATATAGTTATACTAAATATATTAGTTTCACCTTTTCATTTGAATTACTGAAATACATGAACTTTCGCACAATATTCTAATTTTTCGAGTTTCACTTGTATAGTCAATCGAATGTTCAAAAGGGACCATCAAAATAAAGTGAAAACAGTGAAACTGTTTCTCTGGCATTCCATGTAAGCATGAAATAAATTGATGGTATTTGTAAAAACAAAACCAGTGAGTGTGTTTGTGTGTGGCAGAGGGGTGGTTAATTATTTGAGTACTAACTGTCAATATTCAGACAAATAATGAGATAATTTTGCAATTAGATTTGTCAGTTTCTCTTCAATGGAATTTTACCATCTGCATGCAACACTAAACAATAAAAATAATGACATTAAAGGAGATTTTCACAATATGCAATAGAATGTTTGCTAGTACTAAACTCTATAACTTCTCCAGGCTCAAGATATTGAAAGAGAAGGTTGATAAGAGGAACTTTAAAAAGAGAGTTTTTTATTTAGCCCCCTATAATGCGATTGCATAACAAATTAGTTAAAGGAACACTCCGACTTTTTGGGACTTTAGCCTATTCACCTTATCCCCCAGAGTTAGATAAGTCCATACATACCTTTTTCATCTCCGTGCGTGCTATAAGTCTGTTTGACGCACCCACCGCTAGCCTAGCTTAGCACAAAGACTGGATGTAAATGGTTACAGCTAGCATACTAATCCAAATAAGTGACAAAATAACGCAAACATTTTCCTATTTCCTAGCACTGCTACTTGGCCGGAGTGATAACCGCAGCACCTGAGACGTACCGTTGTTTCTTCTGTCAACAAAACCAACGTGACTATTACTAGCTAGTAGCGGCGCGTCTCAGGTACTGCGGTTATCACTCCGCCCAAGTAGCAGTGCTTCGCCTTCAGAGAATATAGTTCCCAGTATTTATACGGTTAAAATATGTCTGTGTCTAATGTGAGTTTGTTTTTTGTACACTCTGTGACTATACAAATCACAACATGTAAATAGGAAAATGTTTGCGTTATTTTGTCACTTATTTGGATGAAATGGCACTATACGGAGATGAAAAAGGTATGTATGGAGTGGACTTATCTAACTCTGGGGGATAAGGTGAATAGGCTAAAGTCCCAAAAAGTCGGAGTGTTCCTTTAAAGTCATGCAGTTAGTCAGGAATCTAGAATCTCACCAGATGTGCCCCATGCATTCATCTAATCCAAGATCTAGTATGTACTTAACCCTGGACGTAGCTTTGCAAAGTATACAAAATATACAACGTAATCTACTAAAGTTAATAATTTCAGAGTAAGTCAGATTAAAATCAAATGTAACCATTTATTATTAGTCAGGTAAATGCCAATTAGAGAATGAATTCAAAGCTGATACATAACATAACAGTTCTTGTCTGTCATGTGATTCCCTGTTTGTCATGTGATCCTGCCATGTGTCTTGTCATTAAGTTGGCTTGAGAAAGCCAACTTACTGAAATCCTATTTAAACTTATTAAGTTGGCTTGAGAAAGCCAACTTACTGAAATCCTATTTAAACTTATTAAGTTGGCTTGAGAAAGCCAACTTACTGAAATCCTATTTAAACTTATTAAGTTGGCTTGAGAAAGCCAACTTACTGAAATCCTATTTAAACTTATTATTATTAAGTTGGCTTGGAAAAGCCAACTTACTGAAATCCTATTTAAACTTATTATTAAGTTGGCTTGGAAAAGCCAACTTACTGAAATCCTATTTAAACTTATTCTTCTTCTTCTTCTTCTTCTTATTTTTCTTACCCAAAAAATTCTGACTCTAACTCGTCCTAGAGCTTTAACTCTACAAACTCCAAACTCGGGTCAGACCTTCAGACTGTTCTGACTCGGTGTGCTATATCTTTTCAAACTGATTTGACTTTCAGATTTCTTAAAAATTAATATTAAAAATCATAAAAATCCCATTGACTTTCATTGCAACAGTTCAAATTGAGCCAAGACTACGGTGGCCCAGTAGTGAACAACACAAAAACTCAAATCTAAACTCCCTGAAGCCCTAGATTCAATTAAACTACCATTCTATATGTACTAATGAACTTTATCTATCTATCTATCTATCTATCTATCTATCTATCTATCTATATATCTATCTATCTATCTATCTATCTATCTATCTTTCTAACTTATCTTTCTTTCTTTCTAACTAATCTTTCTTTCTTTCTACCTAATCTTTCTTTATTTCTTTCTTTCTTACTAATCTATCTTTCTTTCAAACTAATCTTTCTTTCTTTCAAACTAATCTTTCTTTCTTTCTAACTAATATTTCTTTCTTGCTAACTGATCTATCTTTCTTTCTTTCTAACTAATCTTTCTTTCTTTCTAACTAATCTATCTTTCTTCTTTCTAACTAATCTATCTTTCTTTCTAACTAATCTACCTTACTTTCTTTCTAACTAATCTATCTTTCTTTCTAACTAATCTATCTATCTTTCTTTCTTTCTAACTACTCTATCTTTCTTTCATTCTAACTTTTCTTTCTTTCTAACTAATCTATCTATCTTTCTAACTAATCTCTTTCTTTCTAACCAATCTTTCATTCTTTCTTTCTTACTTTCTTTTATTCTTTCTTTCTAACTAATCTTTCTTTCTTTCTAACTAATCTATCTATCTTTCTTTCTTTCTAACTAATCTATCTATCTTTCTTTCATTCTAACTAATCTTTTCTTTCTTTCTAACTAATCTCTATCTTTCAAACTAATCTATCTTTCTTTCTAACCAATTTTTCTTTCTTTCTTTCTTTTTTTCTTTCTAACTAATCTATCTATATTTCTTTCTAACTAATCTTTCTTTCTTTCTAACTAATCTATCTTTCTTTCTTTCTAAATAATCTATCTTTCTTTCTAACTAATCTATCTATCTTTCTTTCTAACTAATCTATCTATCTTTCTTTCTAACTACTTTATCTTTATTTCTAACTAATCTATCGTTCTTTATTCCTTTCTTTCTTTCTTACTAATCTATCTTTCTTTCTAACCAATCTATCATTCTTTCTTTCTTTCTAACTAATCTTTCTTTCTTTCTAACTAATCTATCTATCTTTCTTTCTAACTAATCTATCTTTCTTTCTTTCTAACTAATCTATCTTTTTTCTAACTAATCTATCTATCTTTCTTTCTAACTAATATATCTTTCTTTCTTTCTAACTAATCTATCTTTCTTTCTTTCTAACTAATCTATCTATCTATCTATCTATCTATCTATCTTTCTTTCTAACTAATCTATCTCTTTCTTTCTAACTAACTAGTCTTTCTAACTAATCTATCTTTCTTTCTTTCTTTCTTTCTAACTAATCTATGTTTCTTTCTTTCTAACTAATCCATCTTTCTTTATATCTTTCTTACTAACTAATCTATCTTTCTTTCTAACCAATCTTTCTTTCTTTTTTCATTCTTTCTAACTAATCTATCTTTCTTTCTTTCTAACTAATCTATCTTTCTTTCTAACTAATCTATCTATCTTTCTTTCTAACTAATCTATCTTTCTTTCTTTCTAACTAATCTATCTATCTATCTATCTTTCTAACTAATCTATCTTTCTTTCTAACTAATCTATCTTTCTTTCTAACTAATCTATCTTTCTTTCTAACTAATCTATCTATCTTTCTTTCTAACTAATCTATCTTTTTTTCTTTCTAACTAATCTATCTATCTATCTATCTTTCTAACTAATCTATCTTTCTTTCTAACTAATCTATCTTTCTTTCTTTCTAACTAACTAATCTTTCTTTCTTTCTAACTAATCTATCTTTCTTTCTAACTAATCTATGTTTCTTTCTTTCTAACTAATCTATCTTTCTTTCTATCTTTCTAACTAATCTATCTTTCTTTCTAACCAATCTTTCTTTCTTTCTTTCTTACTTTCTTTCTTTCTAACTAATCTATCTTTTTTCTTTCGAACTAATCTATCTATCTTTCTTTCTAACTAATCTTTCTTTCTTTCTAACCAATCTATCTTTCTTTCTTTCTAACTAATCTTTCTTTCTTTCTTTCTAACTTATCTATCTATCTTTCTAGCTAATCTATCTTTCTTTCTATCAAATCCATCTTTCTTTGTTTTTTAAATAATCTATCTTTCTTTATTTCTAACTAAGTTATCTTTCTTTCTAACTAATCTATCTTTCTTTCTAACAAATCTATCTTTCTAACTAATCTATCTTTCTTTCTAACAAATCTCTTTCTTTGTTTTTTAACCCTCTGGGGTCTGCTGTGTTTTTGGGGCTATTGGGATGTTCTGACATGCTCTGACATTTGTGCTTTTTTCAGTTTTTTATAAACATGTTAATGGCAAAGGTGTAAATTCACTCTATATAGCACAAACGGAGTTACGATAATATGTTATTAACATCTATGTACATGTTTGTATTTTTAAGAGAATAATGTTTATGCGTGGTTATTGAAAAAAATAAAAATGAAACGTGCTGAAATAAGACCACAAAACAAATACTAAATATGTGTCCACAAGACTTTTGACAAATGGATGTTGTAGCTTCGAGTTCTGGCTTCAAAATGATGTGAAAATCATCCCATCTAATCGTTCACATAAAACGAAACACTAATTTATACTTTGTATGACAGTTTTTTTGTCTGAAGAGGTTTATGCGTGGGAGTGGTAATAGCCCATGAATATTAATGAGATTCAGACCAGGGGTGTGACAGACACTCCCCCAATGGCCCATTAGGGTGAAGCAGCCTGAACAAAGAATGAGAGGAGATTCAAAGGTTTTGTTTTTCAATCTGTTTTATTGTAATTCCTCTGTGTGGAGAAACTAAATGTTCTAAATTTGCTCTAAGCAAATCAAATGTGAGTAAAATAAATAAATAATCAGTCAGCTATAAACAAAGCAATTGTGAGCGATAAATAAACAAAAGTAAAGGCAGGTATCTCACAGTAAATGCTTATGCCCCGTTGAATGACATCTGTCCATTTATATTTGCAGCCTTTTGCAGCTGCCTTAGCAGCCTGAGCATTGGTGTTGTGGCACAGAGTCGAAACAGCACTTTCTGAAAAAAATAGTTTGAATAGACTCATGGGCGAATGCGAGTCTACAGAACTCAGTTGCGGTCCAGCTTCCCGTGCAGGAAGGAATCGCACAGTCTGTGGAACCATGTCAACATCAGTCTCTGTTTTCCATGACAGAGTGGACTGCCTGTTGCTTGCCTGCTTGTTTGCCTTGGCTCTCTTCGGGACAGGTGCCTGGACATGTTCATTGTCACATCTGTAAAAAACAAGTGTGCGCTGTTACACAGTACAAGAGCACTGAAGAGACTGCTAGCATTATACAGAGCGAGAGGACACATAACAAACTCACTGGCTGAGTTGTTTACGTTAACACGTGAGGCAGCACGAGCACGGAGATTACAAGCTGCACGGAGTGTGCATGTGGTGCATGTGTATGAAGTGTCTTTCGTTCGTGATTTTTTTCAGTTTTTTTCTAAATAAAAATCAGAAAATGTATTCTCGTTTTTTTTATTTTTGTCTATTTAAATTCTATTTACAAACTCACCACACACAATAATGGTCAATAACTGTAATTTGCTGAAAGCTAATCTGTTTCTGAAAAAAATTACACCTTGCACATGAAGATAGCACTTTGTTTTAGAATTTTACAGTCCAAAAATCTAAATATGTGAAAAACACCTATTTTAGCTTCAGGTTCTAAAGGGTTAATAAATGTTGTAGAAGTATCATTCATTGTTAGTTTTTTAATTTCAACATTTACTTAAACATTTTAAATTGAGTTGAATTTTTTTATTGTATCTGTTATTACCTTAGATAATGTAGGCCTACTATGAACTAACAAGAATGATCGAGGTACAATTGTATTGCTCAAATATTCATTCATGTAGTAAAAACTTAATTTCTTAGTAACTAGCACAACACTGATCACTAATGTAAATATTACGTCTGTGCACTTACTCAGTATGATTCTCGATCGCACGGAGAACTGAACGACGCCTGCGTTCCCCTCTGCGAGGTGCTGGAGAAGGAGTGCGTGATGCAGACACATTTCTATAAAACAACAACAACAACAAAACTGTTAGCATACATAATCCAAAGTAAACTGATGGGCAATTAATGGGTATGGACGCACAATGTATATCTGTTGATGGGCCATAGGACGGAGAAATATCTATATCTATACACCGCGAAATATCTATACACCGCGAGTGTTGATGGGCCAGATAGACCGCACACATTTAGAGCATTTCAAACATTTACACTGTATTCACAATCATCTGTGCATAAGGCAGTATTTTAGCAAGATAAGCAGTGTCATAGGCTAACCAAAACAGAACATTTATATATAAACATATAATGTCTAGTATTTAGACAGTATTTTACCGGAGGCTGAAATATATTTGCACTAAATCACATTATATTTACACCTAAGCAGATATTCGCAAATAAGCTACATTATGCATAAGCTAATCAAAACTGAGTGAAATATATTTAATATACAAATGTTTAGAGAGTAACGTTATCACATTGAAAGTTTACACTTGAGCATACACGAATGTTAGGGATATTGTAAGGCAATCTTTCACGTAGTATGTCAAACGCTAGCCAAAACGAAGCAAAATATAGTCTGAAAATTCATATGAGTTCTATATTATCAGAAAAAGAAGTATATAACACTAAACAACTTACTCTGAACTTGTATCCTCGGCGGGATCAATTCGCTCTTCAAAATGCAGCCGTTTGTCATCTGTGTTGCACTCTGAGGAAAAGGTGAATTCTTCCTCGCTGTCCAGAATCATCTGACGGGCTTCTTCACCGGAGTAGCGTGCCATCCTCAAAACGCGATGAACTATCAGTGAATCTCATGAAGAATCTTTGTGTTTTTATGGCATTGATCGGGGGCGTGTGCGATCACCTAAACTATTTACATGTGAATAGCGCCGGGGGCGTGGCGGCCTCAACTCATTAAAAATAATGAGGGGAGAAAGAAAAAACAGGACCTCTCCTTGGTTTCAAACGGATTGCATAAACTGAGAATATTAGTTTTTTATATAAATTACTTCATTTAAAAGAAGAGAATTCAAGCTTCATAAAGAAAAATATCTCGTGCCTGTGTGACAAGTAATCGCGGAGTTACAGTTAATCTTAGGACGCGTTTCAGAATGGACTTCACAGACAGAGAGAACGCAGAACTCGCATCATGTTTGTTTTTCTTTATTTGGTGAAAAGCACAACACTTTGTTTTTATTGTGAGTATCCACAAAAAAATAGACACTTAACACGATCTAATGATGTACAACACTTATATGTACGATCAAAATCAACCGAGTATTTTAAGTCTCTTTTGCACTGATAAGAAAAAAAGCGACCAGATCACGCCGGCGTGATCTCAGACCCCAGAGGGTTAACTAATCTATCTTTCTTTCTAACTAATTTATCTTTCTTTCTAACTAATCTATCTTTCTTTCTAACTAATCTATCTTTCTTTCTTTCTAATCTATCTTTCTTTCTTTCTAACTAATCTCTTACTTTCTTTCTTTCTTTTTAATTAACTTTCTTTCTTTCTTTCTTTCTTTCTAACTAATCTATCTTTCTTTCTTTCTAACTGATCTATCTTTCTTTTTCTTTCTAACTAATCTATCTTTCTTTCTTTCTAACTAATCTTTCTTTCTTTCTTACTAATCTATCTTTCTTTCTTTCTTTCTAACTAATCTATCTTTCTAACTAATCTTTCTTTCTTTCTTTCTTTTTAATTAACTTTCTTTCTTTCTTTCTAACCAATCTCTTTCTTTCTTTCTAACTAATCTATCTTTCTTTTTCTTTGTAACTAATCTATCTTTCTTTCTTTCTTTCTTTCTTTTTAATTAAAGGAGAACTCCGGGCAATTTTTAAGTTAATCTTGATCGTTAGACCTTTGTGAGTACTGACTATAGAAAAAAAAACGAACCGGATTGGTGCTTGCGATGCGGAGCTGCGACCGCGAATGCCCAGAGCTCCCACTCAGCTAAAACGGCAGCTCTGGGGGCATGTACATAAAGAGCGTTTTTGTGCCTCTTAACAGACACATAATGCAATTAAAATGTCTGTCCAACATGAACAGGGGCCTTACCTGTGAACGAGTTGCGTTTAGCAACTTAGCCATGGTTTAAATAGTGTTTTAGACGGCAAGCTGTAGTCTCGCGCTGAAGTCTCGCTCCTCCCACCTGGACACTATTTACCAATCCCGGCTACAACTGAGTTCCAACGTGAGTCCAGGTGGGAGGAGCGAGACTTCAGCGCGAGACTACAGCTTGCCGTCTAAAACACTATTTAGGTGAATTTAAACCATGGCTAAGTTGCTAAACGCATCTTGTTTACAGGTAAGGCCCCTGTTCATGTTGGACAGATATTTTAATTGCATTTTGTGTCTGTTAAGAGGCTCAAAAACGCTCTTTATGTACATGCCCCCAGAGCAGCCGTTTTAGCTGAGTGGGAGCTCTGGGCATTCGCGGTCGCAGCTCCGCGTCGCAAGCACCAATCCGGTTCGTTTTTTTTTCTATAGACAGTACTCACAAAGGTCTAACGATCAAGATTAACTTAAAAATTGCCCGGAGTTCTCCTTTAACTTTATTTATTTATTTATTTCTAACTAATCTATCTTTCTTTCTAACTAATCTATCTTTCTTTTTCTTTCTAACTAATCTATCTTTCTTTCTTTCTTTCTAACTAATCTATCTTTCTCACTAATCTATCTTTCTTTCTTTCTTTCTTACTAATATATCTTTCTTTCCTTTTTTCTTTCTAACTAATCTATCTTTCTTTCTTACTAATCTTTTTTTCTTTCTTTTTTTCTAACTAATCTATCTATCTTTCATTCTTTCTTTCTAACTAATCTTTTTTTTCTTTCTTTCTAACTAATCTATCTTTCTTTCTTTCTAACTTATCTATATTTCTTTCTTTCTTTCTTTCTTTCTTTCTTTCTAACTAACTAATCTATCTTTCTTTCTTACTAATCTTTTTTTCTTTCTTTCTTTCTTTCTTTCTTTCTTTCTTTCTTTCTTTCTTTCTTTCTTTCTTTCTTTCTTTCTAACTAATCTATCCTTCTAACTAATCTTTCTTTCTTTTTAATTAACTTTCTTTCTTTCTTTCTTTCTAACTAATCTATCTATCTTTCTTTCTACCTAATCTATATTTCTTTTTTCTTTTTAATTAACTTTCTTTCTTTCTTTCTAACTAATCTATCTTTCTTTCTTTCTAACTAATATATCTTTCTTTTTCTTTCTAACTAATCTCTTTCTTTCTAACTAATCTATCTTTCTTTCTCACTAATCTTTTTTCTTTCTTTCTTTCTAACTAATCTATCTATCTCACTAATCTATCTTTCTTCCTTTCTTTCTTACTAATCTATCTTTCTTTCCTTTTTTCTTTCTAACTAATCTATCTTTCTTTCTTACTAATCTTTTTTTCTTTCTTTCTAACTAATCCATCTTTCTTTCTCTCTAACTAATCTTTCTTTCTCACTAATCTTTTTTCTTTCTTTCTTTCTAACTAATCTATCTATCTCACTAATCTATCTTTCTTCCTTTCTTTCTTACTAATCTATCTTTCTTTCCTTTTTTCTTTCTAACTAATCTATCTTTCTTTCTTTCTTTCTAACTAATCTTTTTTCTTTCTTTCTAACTAATCCATCTTTCTTTCTTTCTAACTAATCTATCTTTCTTTCTTTCTAACTTATCTATATTTCTTTCTTTCTTTCTTTCTTTCTTTCTTTCTTTCTAACTAATCTATCTTTCTTTCTTACTAATCTTTTTTTCTTTCTTTCTTTCTAACTAATCTATCTTTCTAACTAATCTTTCTTTCTTTCTCTTTAATTAACTTTCTTTCTTTCTAACTAATCTATCTATCTTTCTATCTTTCTTTCTACCTAATCTATCTTTCTTTCTTTCTTTTTAATTAACTTTCTTTCTTTCTTTCTTTCTTTCTTTCTAACTAATCTATCTTTCTTTCTTTCTAAATAAAAACTATCTTTCTTTTTCTTTCTAACTAATCTATCTATCTTTCTATCTTTCTTTCTACCTAATCTATCTTTCTTTCTTTCTTTTTAATTAACTTTCTTTCTTTCTTTCTTTCTTTCTAACTAATCTATCTTTCTTTCTCACTAATCTCTTTTTCTTTCTTTCTTTCTAACTAATCTATCTATCTTTCTATCTTTCTTACTAATCAATCTTTCTTTCTTAGTAATTTATCTTTCTTTCTTTCTAATCTATCTTTCTTTCCTTTTTTCTTTCTAACTAATCTTTCTTTCTTTCTTTCTTTCTAACTAATCTATCTTTCTTTCTTTCTTTCTTTCTCACTAATCTTTTTTTCTTTCTTTCTAACTAATCTATCTATCTTTCTATCTTTCTTACTAATCAATCTTTCTTTCTTTCTTACTAATTTATCTTTCTTTCTTTCTTTCTTACTAATCTTTTTTTCTTTCTTTCTTTCTAACTAATCTATCTTTCTTTCTTTCTAACTTATCTATATTTCTTTCTTACTAATCTATCTTTCTTTCTAACTAATCTCTTTCTTTCTTTCTTTATAACTAATCTATCTTTCTTTCTTACTAATCTTTTTTTCTTTCTTTTTTCTAACTAATCTATCTTTCTTTCTTTCTTTCTAACTAATCTTTTTTTCTTTCTTTCTTTCTAACTTATCTATATTTCTTTCTTTCTTTCTTTCTTACTAATCTATATTTCTTTCTAACTAATCTATCTTTCTTTCTTTCTTTCTAACTAATCTATCTTTCTTTCTTTCTTACTAATCTTTTTTTCTTTCTTTCTAACTAATCTATCTTTCTTTCTTTCTTACTAAACTATAAACTAATTAAACTTTAAACTTCTTTAAACTTCTTCAAACTTATTGGTCCAAACTTTCACAAGCCAACTTAAAGTTCCCTTTCGAAAGCTACAGTCGATGCTGCGCTGCTTAGCGCATTGGGAACGTTTTTAATCGTGACCTGCTGTGAATATAGTGTGTAAACACGTCGATAGGATCGACCCGGAGGTAATATAGCCTCGGTCGGTGACGTCACCGGCGCGCACCCGCGACACAAGGCTATAATTAGATGAGCCACAGGTGCATCGTCAGGTCTTTTTGTCTTCAGAGACCTCTCTGTGTTTGGTGTGCAAGCATTTATCTCCTCTCTATCTACTACAGATCTTTGTTAGGAGTTATTTAGTTTATCACTGACAGTGTGCAGATTTTCTCTTTCTCATCTTTCAACGATCTAAGAAGAGTTTAGAAAAAGTTAAAGAGAAAGAGAAATGAGTCAACAGAGAAAGCGCTGTGTCCCTCCATGTTCTCGTCCGATGTCAGAACTGAATACACATGCTTACTGCTTTGTTTGTTTGGGGAAAGAGCATGCTGCCCTTGCGTTTGAGCATGATGATTGCGAGCACAGTGGAATGTTCACAGTTAAAGTGCTTCGCGTTCGCTTTGCTTATTTCAAAGGGGTAGTACCCGCAATGTGATTGTGGGGCTCGTGCGATCTGGCTGAGGAGCGAGAGACAGGTGCGCCCTTTTCGCTTTCTCTCTCTCTCTCCAGATCGCGATGTCCTTTTGCCTGACTACCGAAGCGTGCCTCAGCGCTTCTTCGGCTCGGGTAGAGGACATTGAATCTCGTGAGTTCGTCGCCTCCGAGCGTTCCTCCCGCAATGATAAAGGAGAACTGCTCGGGGCGATCGTTCGTCCCATAAAACACTCCCATAAAAAGTTGCATAAAACACTCAAAGCTTATAAATAAAGATTTATATATAATATAAATATGACGTGTCTTTGTGCCCTCGACGTCGACCAATTCGACTATCGCGGGTGCGAAGGCACGCGATTATATGACGCTGCCTCAGATCGGAGAGACGCTCGCGGGTTTTCTCTCCCCTGGGATCGCATTATCATATGTATTTTCAGCGGGTCATGCTGGTACTGCGCTGTTCACCATGGCTGTTACAGACATACTAGGCTGATCTTATGAAAGATTTAAACAGCCTATCATTCAGACCGTGTTTGCTTGTCTGATTGATATTTGGCTGTATTTATTGCTAATGAATTATGATAATATATGAGAAATCAGATATTCAATGCAATATATCAGATGCTTACTATCTATTGTCATGGCTGTTCTTTGGTCACAGTTAATTCTGAGGAATTAAATATTGAAAAAGCCGTCTAAAAAATTATGGACTTTTAGAGTACCGCCTCCGAGCACTTCTCTCGTTATTATAAAGCGTGTGAGTGGTTACTCGAGGTGGTGACTCGTGCTGTGGCCAGATTAGAGCTAAACTGCCCTCCTTGAGGATCTCCATGACGTTAATTTGTGCATGGGGAAAACCTTATTTTTCGTGCATCTTTGTGCCCTCTACGTCAATCTATTAGACTATTGTGGGTGCAGGGGCATGTGGTTTACGATGATGCGCCAGGCCGAAGAGACGCTCACGGGCTATCTCTCCTCTGGGGCTCATCGTCATTTAAGTCGTCAGTACTCCCAGCCAAGTCATGTATAATAACATCCTCGCTGGTGGGAGTCAGACTGGTGCTTTACACACTATGGCAGTGTTGCAGACATATCAAGCTGATCTGATAAAAAAATAAAAAATAAAAAAAAAAGGGGGTCTCAAAGCAGAGTATGGCGGGTTGCGTTCCCCCTCGTAATGACTGGGGACCGGCTCGTCACTCAGCTCAGCAGCCGCTCGGCAGCCCTTTTGAAACCGCTGTAGCATTCTTGCCACCTCTGGTGATTCGGGGGGCAGCGGTTTCCAGCGAAATGTTGAAGGTTCTTTTGTTTTCTGTTATTGCCCAGGACGAAGAACATGTAACATTCCCCTAACAGGAAGTATTAAAGAGACTTTGGCAGCGTGAAAAGCTACTGCCGGGTATCTCTTTTTGTGTCCTGAAGACAGTAAAAAGGAATGTTGCCCTCCTCGTTTTAACGGTCTGGTAGCCACTACCATGAAACAGGAATAGGCGCATCTGCTGTCACAAAAATGGAGGACTGCGTCCGTTTTTAGATCTGAGGCTTGAACCGTTCCATTAGAACGCTCAAGTTCAAGATGCTAACTATCAAGAAGGTCGTGTTGTAAATTCAACATCGTGTTTGGGTCTTCACGGTCGATCTTAAAAAGACGCATATTTTTCATATAGAAATATTGCCACAACACTGGAAGTTCCTGGTGTTTGCTTTGATGAAGCTTACCATTTCCGGGTCCTTCCATTCGACCTAGCCATGCGTTCACTCTCCTCCCCAGAGGGTAACGTGCTTGGGGGTTAAATGGGACTCTGTCACCATTGGGGGCACAATTGTCCCCCGCTTGTGTCAAGACCATTTTTAAACACCCTAAAGCAACATCTGGCTAGGTCAGGACATAAGTCTCATGGCAGCTGCGTCCACAAGGTTTCTTCTGGGCCTTTTGCACATGAGACCACTTCAGTTGTGGCTCAAAATCACTATACAATCCCCAAGGGCAAATAAAGGCAAGAGCACCCACTGAGTGCTTTGTGTCCTTTCTAAAAATCCATGTTTATGGTAAGTCACGCGCTGAACGCTTCGTGTACTTTCTAAAATCCATGTTTATGGTAAGGGTTACGCGCTGTGGCTTCGTTCCCTTTTTACGTGGTTCAGACCCCGGTTTCTCACCTTGGGTCCCACTCTTGGTGCGTCTTGCCGTCGCAGAATGCTAACGACAGACGCCTCCCTGTCGGGCTGGGTAGCGGTCTTAAGTGGTCGTCCAGCCCAGGGGATCTGGGGAGGCATCATCTTGACTGGCAAATCAATTGTCTCAAGTTGATGGAATATGTATTTCTGGCCCCGAAATATTTTCTCCCTCAGTTGAGAGACTGTCCTAGTGCGAGGGGGGACAACACAGCGGCAGTCTCTTACATAATCACCAGGGAGGTCTGCACTCATGCAATCTGAACAGAATAGCGAGGCAGATTTTCTCTTGGCCCAGGAGAAGTTCCTGTCACTCAGGGCAGTGTACATTCCAGGGCATATGAATGTGGGAGCGGATTTTCTGACCAGACAGAAATTACACACGGGGGAATGGAAACTCCACCCGGATTTAGTAAAACAGATCTGGACCAGATTTTATGAAGCAGAGGTGGACCTCTTCGCCTCCCAGCACACAGCGCAATGTCCGCTCTACTTCTCTCTGAGTCACCCAGCCCCCCCCTGGGTCTGTATGCTATGGCGCACTCATGGCCCAAAATGTGCCTGTATGCGTTTCCTCCAGTGGCTCTGCTCCCGCGAGTTCTAGCCAGAGTTCGCCAGTAAGGGTCTTGCCTCTTACTGATTGCGCCGCGTTGGCCGAACAGAGTATGGTTCTCAGAGATATATCTCTCCTCGACGGCTCGCCATGGCGATTCCGAAGAGGAGGGACCTTCTGTCCCAGGCGGAGGGCATGATATTCCATCCCAGGCCCGACCTGTGGAACCTTCATGCTTGGCCTCCTATGGGTACCAACTGAGGGACACTGGGCTTTCGCCTGCCGTTATTGAGACCATTCTAAATGCTAGGGCTTCCTCCACTAGAAAGAGTTATGCCAACAAATGGGGTGTCTTTGAAAGGTGATGTGTTGTACATAATGCAGATCCGGTCAACTGCCAGATTGCTTCAGTTCTGGATTTTTTGCAGGAAAAATTATTAACAGGCACATGCCCCGCCACTCTCAAGGTTTATGTGGCCGCTCTTTCGACTTGCCACGCCTTGGTTGACGGGGTGCCACTCGGGAGACATCCTCTGCGCGCTCGCTTCATTTGTGGGGCCAGATGACTGAGGCCTCCCGTAAGAACCAAGATCCCTTCGTGGGACTTAGATTAGTCCTCGAGGGTCTGGTTAAGACCCCTTTGAACCTCTAGGGTTGGCGTGTGACAAACTTCCGACCCTAAAGATGGTTTTTCTTATGGCTATTACCTATCTAAAAAGAATCGGGGACATGCAGGCTCTGTCGATATCGCCATCCTGCTTAGACTTTGCCCCAGGAATGGTGGAAGTGATTTTGCGTCCTCATCCTGATTACCTGCTTAAGGTACCATTCTCGGCTGTACATCCGGTCACTCTTGAGGCCTTCTGCCCTCCGCCGTTCATGACGCCGGAGCAGGAGTGATCTCACAGACTTTGTCCAGTCCGTGCTCTTAAGACTTATGTCCACCGCACCAGCCAGTGCCATATGTCAGAGCAACTACTCGTTTGTTATGGGGGCATCAACAAGGGTGCTGCTGCCACTAAACATAATGCATAATGCAGACCATGTCATATTAGGTCGGGGATGCTATTGCTCTTGCCTATGAGGCGCGCGGCCAAGCTTCGCCAACGGGTCTTAGGGCACACTCCACCAGAGGGTTCGCCTCCTCTGCTGTCTTGGCAAGAGGTACTCCCCCTTACAATTTGTTTGTGATGCGGCAGGCTGGTCCTCTCTGCACACATTCATAAAGATTTTATGGTTTGGATGTTCATTCCACTCCGGGCTCTCACGTCCTTGAGTTAACATCACAAGCTAATGTCTAGGGCTTTCTTGCGTTCTTGTGAGCACACCTACACAACCGTAAGGAGTCCAGACACCCTCAAGCACGGCGGCGTGGGCATTCTCGTTCCCAATGCGCTAAGCAGCGCAGCATCGACTGTAGCTTTCGAAAGGGAACGGTCACGGTTACTTCATTGTAACCTTGTTCCCTGAGAAAGCGGAACGAGATGCTGCGCTACTTTGCCGTGCTGATGATGTCCCAGGACTGCTCTTCAGACAAAATATCCTGACGATGCACCTGTGGCTCATCTAATTATAGCCTCGTGTCGCGGGTGCGCGCCGGTGACGTCACCGACCGAGGCTATATTACCTCCGGGTCGATCCTATCGACGTGTTTACACACTATATTCACAGCAGGTCACGATTAAAGACGTTCCCAATGCGCTAAGCAGCGCAGCATCTCGTTCCGCTTTCTCAGGGAACAAGGTTACAATGAAGTAACCGTGACCGTTTGTCTCGACGAACTTTTTCTAGTTAAGTTGGCTTGGAAAAGCCAACTTACTGAAATCCTATTTAAACTTATTAAGTTGGCTTGGAAAAGCCAACTTACTGAAATCCTATTTAAACTTATTAAGTTGGCTTGGAAAAGCCAACTTACTGAAATCCTATTTAAACTTATTATTATTCTTCTTCTTCTTCTTCTTCTTATTTTTCTTACCCAAAAAATTCTGACTCTAACTCGTCCTAGAGCTTTAACTCTACAAACTCCAAACTCGGGTCAGACCTTCAGACTGTTCTGACTCGGTGTGCTATATCTTTTCAAACTGATTTGACTTTCAGATTTCTTAAAAATTAATATTAAAAATCATAAAAATCCCATTGACTTTCATTGCAACAGTTCAAATTGAGCCAAGACTACGGTGGCCCAGTAGTGAACAACACAAAAACTCAAATCTAAACTCCCTGAAGCCCTAGATTCAATTAAACTACCATTCTATATGTACTAATGAACTTTATCTATCTATCTATCTATCTATCTATCTATCTATCTATCTATCTATATATCTATCTATATATCTATCTATCTATCTATCTATCTTTCTAACTTATCTTTCTTTCTTTCTAACTAATCTTTCTTTCTTTCTACCTAATCTTTCTTTATTTCTTTCTTTCTTACTAATCGATCTTTCTTTCAAACTAATCTTTCTTTCTTTCAAACTAATCTTTCTTTCTTTCTAACTAATATTTCTTTCTTGCTAACTGATCTATCTTTCTTTCTTTCTAACTAATCTTTCTTTCTTTCTAACTAATCTATCTTTCTTCTTTCTAACTAATCTATCTTTCTTTCTAACTAATCTACCTTACTTTCTTTCTAACTAATCTATCTTTCTTTCTAACTAATCTATCTATCTTTCTTTCTTTCTAACTACTCTATCTTTCTTTCATTCTAACTTTTCTTTCTTTCTAACTAATCTATCTATCTTTCTAACTAATCTCTTTCTTTCTAACCAATCTTTCATTCTTTCTTTCTTACTTTCTTTTATTCTTTCTTTCTAACTAATCTATCTTTTTTCTTTCTAACTAATCTTTCTTTCTTTCTAACTAATCTATCTTTCTTTCTTTCTAACTAATCTATCTATCTTTCTTTCATTCTAACTAATCTTTTCTTTCTTTCTAACTAATCTCTATCTTTCAAACTAATCTATCTTTCTAACCAATTTTTCTTTCTTTCTTTCTTTCTTTCTTTTTTTCTAACTAATCTATCTATCTTTCTTTCTAACTAATCTTTCTTTCTTTCTAACTAATCTTTCTTTCTTTCTAACTAATCTATCTTTCTTTCTTTCTAAATAATCTATCTTTCTTTCTTTCTAAATAATCTATCTTTCTTTCTAACTAATCTATCTTTCTTTCTTTCTAAATAATCTATCTATCTTTCTTTCTAACTACTTTATCTTTATTTCTAACTAATCTATCGTTCTTTATTCCTTTCTTTCTTTCTTACTAATCTATCTTTCTTTCTTTCTAACCAATCTATCATTCTTTCTTTCTTTCTAACTAATCTTTCTTTCTTTCTAACTAATCTATCTATCTTTCTTTCTAACTAATCTATCTTTCTTTCTTTCTAACTAATCTATCTTTTTTTTCTAACTAATCTATCTATCTTTCTTTCTAACTAATATATCTTTCTTTCTTTCTAACTAATCTATCTTTCTTTCTTTCTAACTAATCTATCTATCTATCTATCTTTCTTTCTAACTAATCTATCTCTTTCTTTCTAACTAACTAGTCTTTCTAACTAATCTATCTTTCTTTCTTTCTTTCTAACTAATCTGTTTCTTTCTTTCTAACTAATCCATCTTTCTTTATATCTTTCTTACTAACTAATCTATCTTTCTTTCTAACCAATCTTTCTTTCTTTCTTTCTTTTTTCATTCTTTCTAACTAATCTATCTTTCTTTCTTTCTAACTAATCTATCTTTCTTTCTAACTAATCTATCTTTCTTTCTAACTAATCTATCTTTCTTTCTTTCTAACTAATCTATCTATCTTTCTTTCTTTCTAACTAATCTATCTATCTATCTATCTTTCTAACTAATCTATCTTTCTTTCTAACTAATCTATCTTTCTTTCTAACTAATCTATCTATCTTTCTTTCTAACTAATCTATCTTTCTTTCTTTCTAACTAATCTATCTATCTATCTATCTTTCTAACTAATCTATCTTTCTTTCTAACTAATCTATCTTTCTTTCTTTCTAACTAACTAATCTTTCTTTCTTTCTAACTAATCTATCTTTCTTTCTTTCTTTCTAACTAATCTATGTTTCTTTCTTTCTAACTAATCTATCTTTCTTTCTAACCAATCTTTCTTTCTTTCTTTCTTACTTTCTTTCTTTCTAACTAATCTATCTTTTTTCTTTCTAACTAATCTATCTATCTTTCTTTCTAACTAATCTTTCTTTCTTTCTAACCAATCTATCTTTCTTTCTTTCTAACTAATCTTTCTTTCTTTCTTTCTAACTTATCTATCTTTCTAACTAATCTATCTTTCTTTCTTTCTAACTAATCTATCTTTCTTTCTAACTAATCTATCTTACTTTCTAACTAATTTATCTTTCTTTCTTTCTAACTAATCTATCTTTCTTTTTTTCTAACTAATCTATCTTTCTAGCTAATCTATCTTTCTTTCTATCAAATCCATCTTTCTTTGTTTTTTAAATAATCTATCTTTCTTTATTTCTAACTAAGTTATCTTTCTTTCTAACTAATCTATCTTTCTTTCTAACTAATCTATCTTTCTAACTAATCTATCTTTCTTTCTAACAAATCTCTTTCTTTGTTTTTTAACTAATCTATCTTTCTTTCTAACTAATTTATCTTTCTTTCTAACTAATCTATCTTTCTTTCTAACTAATCTATCTTTCTTTCTTTCTAATCTATCTTTCTTTCTTTCTAACTAATCTATCTTACTTTCTTTCTTTCTTTTTAATTAACTTTCTTTCTTTCTTTCTTTCTAACTAATCTATCTTTCTTTCTTTCTAACTGATCTATCTTTCTTTTTCTTTCTAACTAATCTATCTTTCTTTCTTTCTAACTAATCTTTCTTTCTTTCTTACTAATCTATCTTTCTTTCTTTCTAACTAATCTATCTATCTTTCTTACTAATATTTTTTTCTTTCTTTCTTTCTAACTAATCTATCTTTCTAACTAATCTTTCTTTCTTTCTTTCTTTTTAATTAACTTTCTTTCTTTCTTTCTTTCTAACTAATCTATCTTTCTTTTTCTTTGTAACTAATCTATCTTTCTTTCTTTCTAACTAATCTTTCTTTCTTTCTTACTAATCTTTTTTTCTTTCTTTCTTTCTAACTAATCTATCTATCTTTCTTTCTTTCTTTCTTTTTAATTAACTTTCTTTCTTTCTTTCTTTCTAACTAATCTATCTTTCTTTCTAACTAATCTATCTTTCTTTTTCTTTCTAACTAATCTATCTTTCTTTCTTTCTTTCTAACTAATCTATCTTTCTCACTAATCTATCTTTCTTTCTTTCTTTCTTACTAATATATCTTTCTGTCCTTTTTTCTTTCTAACTAATCTATCTATCTTTCTTTCTTTCTTACTAATCTTTTTTTCTTTCTTTTTTTCTAACTAATCTATCTATCTTTCATTCTTTCTTTCTAACTAATCTTTTTTTTCTTTCTTTCTAACTAATCTATCTTTCTTTCTTTCTAACTTATCTATATTTCTTTCTTTCTTTCTTTCTTTCTTTCTAACTAACTAATCTATCTTTCTTTCTTACTAATCTTTTTTTCTTTCTTTCTTTCTAACTAATCTATCCTTCTAACTAATCTTTCTTTCTTTCTTTTTAATTAACTTTCTTTCTTTCTTTCTTTCTAACTAATCTATCTATCTTTCTTTCTACCTAATCTATATTTCTTTTTTTCTTTTTAATTAACTTTCTTTCTTTCTTTCTTTCTAACTAATCTATCTTTCTTTCTTTCTAACTAATCTATCTTTCTTTTTCTTTCTAACTAATCTCTTTCTTTCTAACTAATCTATCTTTCTTTCTCACTAATCTTTTTTCTTTCTTTCTTTCTAACTAATCTATCTCACTAATCTATCTTTCTTCCTTTCTTTCTTACTAATCTATCTTTCTTTCCTTTTTTCTTTCTAACTAATCTATCTTTCTTTCTTTCTTACTAATCTTTTTTTCTTTCTTTCTAACTAATCCATCTTTCTTTCTCTCTAACTAATCTATCTTTCTTTCTCACTAATCTTTTTTCTTTCTTTCTTTCTAACTAATCTATCTATCTCACTAATCTATCTTTCTTCCTTTCTTTCTTACTAATCTATCTTTCTTTCCTTTTTTCTTTCTAACTAAACTATCTTTCTTTCTTTCTTTCTAACTAATCTTTTTTCTTTCTTTCTAACTAATCCATCTTTCTTTCTTTCTAACTAATCTATCTTTCTTTCTTTCTAACTTATCTATATTTCTTTCTTTCTTTCTCTTTCTTTCTTTCTTTCTTTCTTTCTTTCTTTCTTTCTAACTAATCTATCTTTCTTTCTTACTAATCTTTTTTTCTTTCTTTCTTTCTAACTAATCTATCTTTCTAACTAATCTTTCTTTCTTTCTTTTTAATTAACTTTCTTTCTTTCTTTCTAACTAATCTATCTATCTTTCTATCTTTCTTTCTACCTAATCTATCTTTCTTTTTAATTAACTTTCTTTCTTTCTTTCTTTCTTTCTTTCTTTCTAACTAATTTATCTTTCTTTCTTTCTAACTAATCTATCTTTCTTTTTCTTACTAACTAATCTTTCTTTCTTTCTTTCTAACTAATCTATCTTTCTTTCTCACTAATCTTTTTTTCTTTCTTTCTTTCTTACTAATCTATCTTTCTTTCCTTTTTTCTTTCTAACTAATCTATCTTTCTTTCTTACTAATCTTTTTTTCTTTCTTTTTTCTAACTAATCTGTTTCTTTCTTTCTAACTAATCTTTTTTTCTTTCTTTCTAACTAATCTATCTTTCTTTCTTTCTTTCTTTCTTACTAATCTTTTTTTCTTTCTTTCTTTCTAACTAATCTATCTTTCTAACTAATCTTTCTTTCTTTCTTTTTAATTAACTTTCTTTCTAACTAATCTATCTATCTTTCTATCTTTCTTTCTACCTAATCTATCTTTCTTTTTAATTAACTTTCTTTCTTTCTTTCTTTCTTTCTTTCTAACTAATTTATCTTTCTTTCTTTCTAACTAATCTATCTTTCTTTTTCTTACTAACTAATCTTTCTTTCTTTCTTTCTAACTAATCTATCTTTCTTTCTCACTAATCTTTTTTTCTTTCTTTCTTTCTTACTAATCTATCTTTCTTTCCTTTTTTCTGTCTAACTAATCTATCTTTCTTTCTTACTAATCTTTTTTTCTTTCTTTTTTCTAACTAATCTATGTTTCTTTCTTTCTAACTAATCTTTTTTTCTTTCTTTCTAACTAATCTATCTTTCTTTCTTTCTTTCTTTCTTTCTTTCTTACTAATCTTTTTTTCTTTCTTTCTTTCTAACTAATCTATCTTTCTAACTGATCTTTCTTTCTTTCTTTTTAATTAACTTTCTTTCTTTCTAACTAATCTATCTTTCTTTCTTTCTAACTAATCTATCTTTCTTTTTCTTTCTAACTAATCTCTTTCTTTCTTTCTTTCTAACTAATCTATCTTTCTTTCTTTCTTTCTTTCTAACTAATCTTTTTTCTTTCTTTCTAACTAATCCATCTTTCTTTCTTTCTAACTAATCTATCTTTCTTTCTTTCTAACTTATCTATATTTCTTTCTTTCTTTCTCTTTCTTTCTTTCTTTCTAACTAATCTATCTTTCTTTCTTACTAATCTTTTTTTCTTTCTTTCTTTCTAACTAATCTATCTTTCTAACTAATCTTTCTTTCTTTCTCTTTAATTAACTTTCTTTCTTTCTTTCTAACTAATCTATCTATCTTTCTATCTTTCTTTCTACCTAATCTATCTTTCTTTCTTTCTTTTTAATTAACTTTCTTTCTTTCTTTCTTTCTAACTAATCTATCTTTCTTTCTTTCTTTCTAAATAAAAACTATCTTTCTTTTTCTTTCTAACTAATCTATCTATCTTTCTCTTTCTTTCTACCTAATCTATCTTTCTTTCTTTCTTTTTAATTAACTTTCTTTCTTTCTTTCTTTCTTTCTTTCTAACTAATCTATCTTTCTTTCTCACTAATCTCTTTTTCTTTCTTTCTTTCTAACTAATCTATCTATCTTTCTATCTTTCTTACTAATCAATCTTTCTTTCTTTCTTACTAATTTATCTTTCTTTCTTACTAATCTATCTTTCTTTCCTTTTTTCTTTCTAACTAATCTTTCTTTCTTTCTTTCTTTCTTTCTAACTAATCTATCTTTCTTTCTTTCTTTCTTTCTCACTAATCTTTTTTTCTTTCTTTCTAACTAATCTATCTATCTTTCTATCTTTCTTACTAATCAATCTTTCTTTCTTTCTTACTAATTTATCTTTCTTTCTTTCTTTCTTACTAATCTTTTTTTCTTTCTTTCTTTCTAACTAATCTATCTTTCTTTCTTTCTAACTTATCTATATTTCTTTCTTTCTTACTAATCTATCTTTCTTTCTAACTAATCTCTTTCCTTCTTTCTTTCTAACTAATCTTTTTTTCTTTCTTTCTTTCTAACTAATCTTTTTTTCTTTCTTTCTTTCTAACTTATCTATATTTCTTTCTTTCTTTCTTTCTTACTAATCTATCTTTCTTTCTAACTAATCTATCTTTCTTTCTTTCTTTCTTTCTTTCTAACTAATCTATCTTTCTTTCTTTCTTACTAATCTTTTTTTCTTTCTTTCTAACTAATCTATCTTTCTTTCTTTCTTACTAAACTATAAACTAATTAAACTTTAAACTTCTTTAAACTTCTTCAAACTTATTGGTCCAAACTTTCACAAGCCAACTTAAAGTTTGTCTCGACGAACTTTTTCTAGTTATTCTTCTTCTTCTTCTTCTTCTTATTTTTCTTACCCAAAAAATTCTGACTCTAACTCGTCCTAGAGCTTTAACTCTACAAACTCCAAACTCGGGTCAGACCTTCAGACTGTTCTGACTCGGTGTGCTATATCTTTTCAAACTGATTTGACTTTCAGATTTCTTAAAAATTAATATTAAAAATCATAAAAATCCCATTGACTTTCATTGCAACAGTTCAAATTGAGCCAAGACTACGGTGGCCCAGTAGTGAACAACACAAAAACTCAAATCTAAACTCCCTGAAGCCCTAGATTCAATTAAACTACCATTCTATATGTACTAATGAACTTTATCTATCTATCTATCTATCTATCTATCTATCTATATATCTATCTATCTATCTATCTTTCTAACTTATCTTTCTTTCTTTCTAACTAATCTTTCTTTCTTTCTACCTAATCTTTCTTTATTTCTTTCTTTCTTACTAATCTATCTTTCTTTCAAACTAATCTTTCTTTCTTTCAAACTAATCTTTCTTTCTAACTAACTAATATTTCTTTCGTGCTAACTGATCTATCTTTCTTTCTTTCTAACTAATCTTTCTTTCTTTCTAACTAATCTATCTTTCTTCTTTCTAACTAATCTATCTTTCTTTCTAACTAATCTACCTTACTTTCTTTCTAACTAATCTATCTTTCTTTCTAACTAATCTATCTATCTTTCTTTCTTTCTAACTACTCTATCTTTCTTTCATTCTAACTTTTCTTTCTTTCTAACTAATCTATCTATCTTTCTAACTAATCTCTTTCTTTCTAACCAATCTTTCATTCTTTCTTTCTTACTTTCTTTTATTCTTTCTTTCTAACTAATCTATCTTTTTTCTTTCTAACTAATCTTTCTTTCTTTCTAACTAATCTATCTATCTTTCTTTCTTTCTAACTAATCTATCTATCTTTCTTTCATTCTAACTAATCTTTTCTTTCTTTCTAACTAATCTCTATCTTTCAAACTAATCTATCTTTCTTTCTAACCAATTTTTCTTTCTTTCTTTCTTTCTTTTTTTCTTTCTAACTAATCTATCTATCTTTCTTTCTAACTAATCTTTCTTTCTTTCTAACTAATCTTTCTTTCTTTCTAACTAATCTATCTTTCTTTCTTTCTAAATAATCTATCTTTCTTTCTAACTAATCTATCTATCTATCTTTATTTCTAACTAATCTATCGTTCTTTATTCCTTTCTTTCTTTCTTACTAATCTATCTTTCTTTCTTTCTAACCAATCTATCATTCTTTCTTTCTTTCTAACTAATCTTTCTTTCTTTCTAACTAATCTATCTATCTTTCTTTCTAACTAATCTATCTTTCTTTCTTTCTAACTAATCTATCTTTTTTTTCTAACTAATCTATCTATCTTTCTTTCTAACTAATATATCTTTCTTTCTTTCTAACTAATCTATCTTTCTTTCTTTCTAACTAATCTATCTATCTACCTATCTTTCTTTCTAACTAATCTATCTCTTTCTTTCTAACTAACTAGTCTTTCTAACTAATCTATCTTTCTTTCTTTCTTTCTTTCTAACTAATCTATGTTTCTTTCTTTCTAACTAATCCATCTTTCTTTATATCTTTCTTACTAACTAATCTATCTTTCTTTCTAACCAATCTTTCTTTCTTTCTTTCTTTTTTTATTCTTTCTAACTAATCTATCTTTCTTTCTTTCTAACTAATCTATCTTTCTTTCTAACTAATCTATCTATCTTTCTAACTAATCTATCTTTCTTTCTTTCTAACTAATCTATCTATCTATCTATCTTTCTAACTAATCTATCTTTCTTTCTAACTAATCTATCTTTCTTTCTAACTAATCTATCTATCTTTCTTTTTAACTAATCTATCTTTCTTTCTTTCTAACTAATCTATCTATCTATCTTTCTAACTAATCTATCTTTCTTTCTAACCAATCTATCTTTCTTTCTTTCTAACTAACTAATCTTTCTTTCTTTCTAACTAATCTATCTTTCTTTCTTTCTTTCTAACTAATCTGTTTCTTTCTTTCTAACTAATCTATCTTTCTTTCTATCTTTCTAACTAATCTATCTTTCTTTCTAACCAATCTTTCTATCTTTCTTTCTTACTTTCTTTCTTTCTAACTAATCTATCTTTTTTCTTTCTAACTAATCTATCTATCTTTCTTTCTAACTAATCTTTCTTTCTTTCTAACCAATCTATCTTTCTTTCTTTCTAACTAATCTTTCTTTCTTTCTTTCTAACTTATCTATCTATCTTTCTAACTAATCTATCTTTCTTTCTTTCTAACTAATCTATCTTTCTTTCTAACTAATCTATCTTACTTTCTAACTAATTTATCTTTCTTTCTTTCTAACTAATCTATCTTTCTTTTTTTCTAACTAATCTATCTTTCTAGCTAATCTATCTTTCTTTCTATCAAATCCATCTTTCTTTGTTTTTTAAATAATCTATCTTTCTTTATTTCTAACTAAGTTATCTTTCTTTCTAACTAATCTATCTTTCTTTCTAACTAATCTATCTTTCTAACTAATCTATCTTTCTTTCTAACAAATCTCTTTCTTTGTTTTTTAACTAATCTATCTTTCTTTCTAACTAATTTATCTTTCTAACTAATCTTTCTTTCTTTCTTTCTTTTTAATTAACTTTCTTTCTTTCTTTCTTTCTAACCAATCTATCTTTCTTTCTTTCTAACTAATCTATCTTTCTTTTTCTTTGTAACTAATCTATCTTTCTTTCTTTCTAACTAATCTTTCTTTCTTTCTTACTAATCTTTTTTTCTTTCTTTCTTTCTAACTAATCTATCTATCTTTCTTTCTTTCTTTCTTTCTTTTTAATTAACTTTATTTATTTCTTTCTTTCTAACTAATCTATCTTTCTTTCTAACTAATCTATCTTTCTTTTTCTTTCTAACTAATCTATCTTTCTTTCTTTCTTTCTAACTAATCTATCTTTCTCACTAATCTATCTTTCTTTCTTTCTTTCTTACTAATATATCTTTCTTTCCTTTTTTCTTTCTAACTAATCTATCTTTCTTTCTTTCTTACTAATCTTTTTTCTTTCTTTTTTTCTAACTAATCTATCTATCTTTCATTCTTTCTTTCTAACTAATCTTTTTTTTCTTTCTTTCTAACTAATCTATCTTTCTTTCTTTCTAACTTATCTATATTTCTTTCTTTCTTTCTTTCTAACTAACTAATCTATCTTTCTTTCTTACTAATCTTTTTTTCTTTCTTTCTTTCTTTCTAACTAATCTATCCTTCTAACTAATCTTTCTTTCTTTCTTTTTAATTAACTTTCTTTCTTTCTTTCTTTCTAACTAATCTATCTATCTTTCTTTCTACCTAATCTATATTTCTTTTTTTCTTTTTAATTAACTTTCTTTCTTTCTAACTAATCTATCTTTCTTTCTTTCTAACTAATCTATCTTTCTTTCTAACTAATCTCTTTTTTTCTAACTAATCTATCTTTCTTTCTCACTAATCTTTTTTCTTTCTTTCTTTCTAACTAATCTATCTATCTCACTAATCTATCTTTCTTCCTTTCTTTCTTACTAATCTATCTTTCTTTCCTTTTTTCTTTCTAACTAATCTATCTTTCTTTCTTTCTTACTAATCTTTTTTTCTTTCTTTCTAACTAATCCATCTTTCTTTCTCTCTAACTAATCTATCTTTCTTTCTCTCTAATCTTTTTTCTTTATTTCTTTCTAACTAATCTATCTATCTCACTAATCTATCTTTCTTCCTTTCTTTCTTACTAATCTATCTTTCTTTCCTTTTTTCTTTCTAACTAATCTATCTTTCTTTCTTTCTTTCTAACTAATCTTTTTTCTTTCTTTCTAACTAATCCATCTTTCTTTCTTTCTAACTAATCTATCTTTCTTTCTTTCTAACTTATCTATATTTCTTTCTTTCTCTTTCTTTCTTTCTTTCTAACTAATCTATCTTTCTTTCTTACTAATCTTTTTTTCTTTCTTTCTTTCTAACTAATCTATCTTTCTAACTAATCTTTCTTTCTTTCTTTTTAATTAACTTTCTTTCTTTCTTTCTAACTAATCTATATATCTTTCTATCTTTCTTTCTACCTAATCTATCTTTCTTTCTTTCTTTTTAATTAACTTTCTTTCTTTCTTTCTAACTAATGTATCTTTCTTTCTTTCTAACTAATCTATCTTTCTTTTTCTTACTAACTAATCTTTCTTTCTTTCTTTCTAACTAATCTATCTTTCTTTCTCACTAATCTTTTTTTCTTTCTTTCTTTCTTACTAATCTATCTTTCTTTCCTTTTTTCTTTCTAACTAATCTATCTTTCTTTCTTACTAATCTTTTTTTCTTTCTTTTTTCTAACTAATCTATGTTTCTTTCTTTCTAACTAATCTTTTTTTCTTTCTTTCTAACTAATCTATCTTTCTTTCTTTCTTTCTTTCTTACTAATCTTTTTTTCTTTCTTTCTTTCTAACTAATCTATCTTTCTAACTAATCTTTCTTTCTTTCTTTTTAATTATCTTTCTTTCTTTCTTTCTTTCTAACTAATCTATCTTTCTTTCTTTCTAACTAATCTATCTTTCTTTTTCTTTCTAACTATTCTCTTTCTTTCTTTCTTTCTTTCTAACTAATCTATCTTTCTTTCTTTCTTTCTAACTAATCTTTTTTCTTTCTTTCTAACTAATCCATCTTTCTTTCTTTCTAACTAATCTATCTTTCTTTCTTTCTAACTTATCTATATTTCTTTCTTTCTTTCTCTTTCTTTCTTTCTTTCTTTCTTTCTTTCTAACTAATCTATCTTTCTTTCTTACTAATCTTTTTTTCTTTCTTTCTAACTAATCTATCTTTCTAACTAATCTTTCTTTCTTTCTCTTTAATTAACTTTCTTTCTTTCTTTCTAACTAATCTATCTATCTTTCTATCTTTCTTTCTACCTAATCTATCTTTCTTTCTTTCTTTTTAATTAACTTTCTTTCTTTCTTTCTTTCTTTCTTTCTTTCTTTCTAACTAATCTATCTTTCTTTCTTTCTAAATAAAAACTATCTTTCTTTTTCTTTCTAACTAATCTATCTATCTTTCTATCTTTCTTTCTACCTAATCTATCTTTCTTTCTTTCTTTTTAATTAACTTTCTTTCTTTCTTTCTTTCTAACTAATCTTTCTTTCTCACTAATCTCTTTTTCTTTCTTTCTTTCTAACTAATCTATCTATCTTTCTATCTTTCTTACTAATCAATCTTTCTTTCTTTCTTACTAATTTATCTTTCTTTCTTTCTTTCTTACTAATCTATCTTTCTTTCCTTTTTTCTTTCTAACTAATCTTTCTTTCTTTCTAACTAATCTATCTTTCTTTCTTTCTTTCTTTCTCACTAATCTTTTTTTCTTTCTTTCTAACTAATCTATCTATCTTTCTATCTTTCTTACTAATCAATCTTTCTTTCTTTCTTACTAATTTATCTTTCTTTCTTTCTTTCTTACTAATCTTTTTTTCTTTCTTTCTTTCTAACTAATCTATCTTTCTTTCTTTCTAACTTATATATATTTCTTTCTTTCTTTCTTTCTTACTAATCTATCTTTCTTTCTAACTAATCTCTTTCTTTCTTTCTTTCTAACTAATCTATCTTTCTTTCTTTCTTACTAATCTTTTTTTCTTTCTTTTTTCTAACTAATCTATCTTTCTTTCTTTCTTTCTAACTAATCTTTTTTTCTTTCTTTCTTTCTAACTTATCTATATTTCTTTCTTTCTTTCTTTCTTACTAATCTATCTTTCTTTCTAACTAATCTATCTTTCTTTCTTTCTTTCTTTCTTTCTTTCTTTCTAACTAATCTATCTCTATCTTTCTTTTTTTCTTACTAAACTATAAACTAATTAAACTTTAAACTTCTTTAAACTTCTTCAAACTTATTGGTCCAAACTTTCACAAGCCAACTTAAAGTTTGTCTCCACGAACTTTTTCTAGTTCTTCTTCTTCTTCTTCTTCTTCTAATTTTTCTTACCCAAAAAATTCTGACTCTAACTCGTCCTAGAGCTTTAACTCTACAAACTCCAAACTCGGGTCAGACCTTCAGACTGTTCTGACTCGGTGTGCTATATCTTTTCAAACTGATTTGACTTTCAGATTTCTTAAAAATTAATATTAAAAATCATAAAAATCCCATTGACTTTCATTGCAACAGTTCAAATTGAGCCAAGACTACGGTGGCCCAGTAGTGAACAACACAAAAACTCAAATCTAAACTCCCTGAAGCCCTAGATTCAATTAAACTACCATTCTATATGTACTAATGAACTTTATCTATCTATCTATCTATCTATCTATCTATCTATCTATCTTTCTAACTTATCTTTCTTTCTTTCTTTCTAACTAATCTTTCTTTCTTTCTACCTAATCTTTATTTCTTTCTTTCTTACTAATCTATCTTTCTTTCAAACTAATCTTTCTTTCTTTCAAACTAATCTTTCTTTCTTTCTAACTAATATTTCTTTCTTGCTAACTGATCTTTCTTTCTTTCTTTCTAACTAATCTTTCTTTCTTTCTAACTAATCTATCTTTCTTCTTTCTAACTAATCTATCTTTCTTTCTAACTAATCTACCTTACTTTCTTTCTAACTAATCTATCTTTCTTTCTAACTAATCTATCTATCTTTCTTTCTTTCTAACTAATCTATCTATCTTTCTTTCTTTCTAACTAATCTATCTATCTTTCTTTCATTCTAACTAATCTTTTCTTTCTTTCTAACTAATCTCTATCTTTCAAACTAATCTATCTTTCTTTCTAACCAATTTTTCTTTCTTTCTTTCTTTCTTTCTTTCTTTCTAACTAATCTATCTATCTTTCTTTCTAACTAATCTTTCTTTCTTTCTAACTAATCTTTCTTTCTTTCTAACTAATCTATCTTTCTTTCTTTCTAAATAATCTATCTTTCTTTCTAACTAATCTATCTATCTATCTTTCTTTCTAACTAATCTATCGTTCTTTATTCCTTTCTTTCTTTCTTACTAATCTATTTTTCTTTCTTTCTAACCAATCTATCATTCTTTCTTTCTTTCTAACTGATCTTTCTTTCTTTCTAACTAATCTATCTATCTTTCTTTCTTTCTAACTAATCTATCTTTTTTTTCTAACTAATCTATCTTTCTTTCTAACTAATATATCTTTCTTTCTTTCTAACTAATCTATCTTTCTTTCTTTCTAACTAATCTATCTATCTATCTATCTATCTTTCTTTCTAACTAATCTATCTCTTTCTTTCTAACTAACTAGTCTTTCTAACTAATCTATCTTTCTTTCTTTCTTTCTAACTAATCTATGTTTCTTTCTTTCTAACTAATCCATCTTTCTTTATATCTTACTAACTAATCTATCTTTCTTTCTAACCAATCTTTCTTTCTTTCTTTCTTTTTTCATTCTTTCTAACTAATCTATCTATCTTTCTTTCTAACTGATCTATCTTTCTTTCTTTCTAACTAATCTATCTATCTTTCTAACTAATCTATCTTTCTTTCTTACTAATATTTTTTCTTTCTTTCTTTCTAACTAATCTATCTTTCTAACTAATCTTTCTTTCTTTCTTTCTTTTTAATTAACTTTCTTTCTTTCTTTCTTTCTAACCAATCTATCTTTCTTTCTTTCTAACTAATCTATCTTTCTTTTTCTTTGTAACTAATCTATCTTTCTTTCTTTCTAACTAATCTTTCTTTCTTTCTTACTAATCTTTTTTTCTTTCTTTCTTTCTAACTAATCTATCTATCTTTCTTTCTTTCTTTTTAATTAACTTTATTTATTTCTTTCTTTCTAACTAATCTATCTTTCTTTCTAACTAATCTATCTTTCTTTTTCTTTCTAACTAATCTATCTTTCTTTCTTTCTTTCTAACTAATCTATCTTTCTCACTAATCTATCTTTCTTTCTTTCTTTCTTACTAATATATCTTTCTTTCCTTTTTTCTTTCTAACTAATCTATCTTTCTTTCTTTCTTACTAATCTTTTTTCTTTCTTTTTTTCTAACTAATCTATCTATCTTTCATTCTTTCTTTCTAACTAATCTTTTTTTTCTTTCTTTCTAACTAATCTATCTTTCTTTCTTTCTAACTTATCTATATTTCTTTCTTTCTTTCTTTCTTTCTTTCTAACTAACTAATCTATCTTTCTTTCTTACTAATCTTTTTTTCTTTCTTTCTTTCTTTCTAACTAATCTATCCTTCTAACTAATCTTTCTTTCTTTCTTTTTAATTAACTTTCTTTCTTTCTTTCTTTCTTTCTTTCTAACTAATCTATCTATCTTTCTTTCTACCTAATCTATATTTCTTTTTTTCTTTTTAATTAACTTTCTTTCTTTCTTTCTTTCTAACTAATCTATCTTTCTTTCTTTCTAACTAATCTATCTTTCTTTTTCTTTCTAACTAATCTCTTTCTTTCTAACTAATCTATCTTTCTTTCTCACTAATCTTTTTTCTTTCTTTCTAACTAATCTATCTATCTCACTAATCTATCTTTCTTCCTTTCTTTCTTACTAATCTATCTTTCTTTCCTTTTTTCTTTCTAACTAATCTATCTTTCTTTCTTTCTTACTAATCTTTTTTTCTTTCTTTCTAACTAATCCATCTTTCTTTCTCTCTAACTAATCTATCTTTCTTTCTCACTAATCTTTTTTCTTTCTTTCTTTCTAACTAATCTATCTATCTCACTAATCTATCTTTCTTCCTTTCTTTCTTACTAATCTATCTTTCTTTCCTTTTTTCTTTCTAACTAATCTATCTTTCTTTCTTTCTTTCTAACTAATCTTTTTTCTTTCTTTCTAACTAATCCATCTTTCTTTCTTTCTAACTTATCTATATTTCTTTCTTTCTTTCTCTTTCTTTCTTTCTTTCTTTCTAACTAATCTATCTTTCTTTCTTACTAATCTTTTTTTCTTTCTTTCTTTCTAACTAATCTATCTTTCTAACTAATCTTTCTTTCTTTCTTTTTAATTAACTTTCTTTCTTTCTTTCTAACTAATCTATCTATCTTTCTATCTTTCTTTCTACCTAATCTATCTTTCTTTCTTTCTTTTTAATGAACTTTCTTTCTTTCTTTCTTTCTAACTAATTTATCTTTCTTTCTTTCTAACTAACCTATCTTTCTTTTTCTTACTAACTAATCTTTCTTTCTTTCTTTCTAACTAATCTATCTTTCTTTCTCACTAATCTTTTTTTCTTTCTTTCTTTCTTACTAATCTATCTTTCTTTCCTTTTTTCTTTCTAACTAATCTATCTTTCTTTCTTACTAATCTTTTTTTCTTTCTTTTTTCTAACTAATCTGTGTTTCTTTCTTTCTAACTAATCTTTTTTTCTTTCTTTCTAACTAATCTATCTTTCTTTCTTTCTTTCTTTCTTACTAATCTTTTTTTCTTTCTTTCTTTCTAACTAATCTATCTTTCTAACTAATCTTTCTGTCTTTCTTTTTAATTAACTTTCTTTCTTTCTTTCTTTCTTTCTAACTAATCTATCTTTATTTCTAACTAATCTATCTTTCTTTTTCTTTCTAACTAATTTATCTTTCTTTCTTTCTTTCTAACTAATCTATCTTTCTCACTAATCTATCTTTCTTTCTTTCTTACTAATCTTTTTTTCTTTCTTTTTTTCTAACTAATCTATCTATCTTTCATTCTTTCTTTCTAACTAATCTTTTTTTTCTTTCTTTCTAACTAATCTATCTTTCTTTCTTTCTAACTTATCTATATTTCTTTCTTTCTTTCTTTCTTTCTTTCTAACTAACTAATCTATCTTTCTTTCTTACTAATCTTTTTTTCTTTCTTTCTTTCTTTCTAACTAATCTATCCTTCTAACTAATCTTTCTTTCTTTCTTTTTAATTAACTTTCTTTCTTTCTTTCTAACTAATCTATCTATCTTTCTTTCTAACTAATCTATCTTTCTTTCTTTCTAACTAATCTATCTTTCTTTTTCTTTCTAACTAATCTCTTTCTTTCTAACTAATCTATCTTTCTTTCTCACTAATCTTTTTTCTTTCTTTCTAACTAATCTATCTATCTCACTAATCTATCTTTCTTCCTTTCTTTCTTACTAATCTATCTTTCTTTCCTTTTTTCTTTCTAACTAATCTATCTTTCTTTCTTTCTTACTAATCTTTTTTTCTTTCTTTCTAACTAATCCATCTTTCTTTCTCTCTAACTAATCTATCTTTCTTTCTCACTAATCTTTTTTCTTTCTTTCTTTCTAACTAATCTATCTATCTCACTAATCTATCTTTCTTCCTTTCTTTCTTACAAATCTCTTTCTTTCCTTTTTTCTTTCTAACTAATCTATCTTTCTTTCTTTCTTTCTAACTAATCTTTTTTCTTTCTTTCTAACTAATCCATCTTTCTTTCTTTCTAACTAATCTATCTTTCTTTCTTTCTAACTTATCTATATTTCTTTCTCTTTCTTTCTTTCTTTCTTTCTTTCTTTCTTTCTAACTAATCTATCTTTCTTTCTTACTAATCTTTTTTTCTTTCTTTCTTTCTAACTAATCTATCTTTCTAACTAATCTTTCTTTCTTTCTTTTTAATTA